>OX424436.1:9023995-9623995 GCA_949152465.1 Cantharis flavilabris | reverse complement strand
AAATTAGAGTTTAAATTAATCCCTCCGCCCTCCCCATTTAAAGATTGTTTGTACTTACAAATTCAGCTTATTTGAAAGTAATTTATTTTACTGCATTTTCTGTCTAAGATTATCTTCAATCACCTCTAATATTTAGAGTAAGTCAGAGAAGAAATTGCTCAGCAATAAAGATCAAGTTTCAAAGCAATTCCGTAAACAACTATTCGAGCAGATCATCTCACTAAACACATTTTTCTAATTATAAATAAATAAAAAATATTTAAAACGGAGTTTCATCATTTCTTACTTAAAATTTACTTTAGTTGCAAAAAGCCATGCAGTTTGAAATTAACTATGTATGATGAAAACTCATTTTAGTGTAAAATCGCAAAACTGGCTTTGTAGTCCGTTTGGCGTTAGAAACTTTTCAAAGAATAGCCCGCGGTAGTTTTCATTTTCCACCTTTCTTTCAAAATTATTATTCCTAACTTTTGAAATAGCGAAAAGACTGTCGCGCTTAAAATTTTCTGCACCCAAACACCAGTTCGTTCCTGTTTGCTTGTACACATACATATTAAGTTTACGATTGCCAGATGGTACTTCCAGGGTTGTCATTGTACTCGAAGAAGCTTTCTTTGTCCTACTTCTCTTTGTTTTGTCAATCTAAAGAATTCTCAATTTTCGATTAAATCTTCCGAAACGTCGTAATCTAGCAACTTGAACTATAATTGCTCAAAGAATAAATAATGTAATAGTAAATAAATTTGCATGTAAATATTAAAAAACTGAAGAGCAAGATTTAATTGTAATTTTCTCTTAGAAATATCAAAGACATTAATATGAAACTTTTTGAAAATTAAATTAGTACATTTCATTTCCATTTTTATACAAAATGTTTTCAGAGATAAAAAATTTATATAAAAAACAGTTAAATATCCTAATTTGTAATAGTAATCATAAAAATATTAATTTTTATAAAGATTTCGAGGACCCGACATAAAAATATTACAGCCTGCGGTTAAAAGCTCTCGCGTTTCCTTTAAGCTAGGTGACGTCCCTACATTCAAGACTGTATATTGCAATTTTCAGGAACTTATATTGCTACTAAAAGGGAATAAAATTGTAAGCTTTCTTGCTGTTATAAAGACGAGTAAATTGTGCTAAAGAAATTGTTATCTTCGTGTACTGGTTAAAGTATCGAATGTCGATATCGTGTGGGGCTTTTTAAAGAAAATGACAACAATATGAGTTTATTCATAAAATAACATTTTTTTTATGAATTTGTAGTGTTTCTACTCAATAATGGGCATATAATTCCCTAGTATTATCTTTTGACCTGTCGCATCATCAGGAATTAACTGGGTTTAACCCTTGTCACCCACTATGGACAAACAACGGACAGTTCATTAAAATAACAAGCACAAAATTTTAGTGCAATCCGGTTAATAACACCTAGAAGTGTATATTATTATCGATTTTATCTCGACGATAAAACATAGTTTTTAATTAAAAATCTTTTTTCTTTTATAAGATGATGTTTAGACAATCTGAAAATGGTTAATCTGTTTTCAAAACATCGTAGGTAGCGGTAAGCTTTCGATGCAAGATATAACGTGAGAAAAATGGCAAAACTAGCTTTGTCTAATGCCACATCTTTTAGATAATTCCAACTACTGATGTTGGGATTATTTCCAACGTCTGTCGCTTCCTCTGCGTTTTCATTCATTCGCGTCAGGAAAAACAGTTTTCTCACAAATTTACCAAATTTAAAAAAATCATTTATAGTTGGTGTAAGGATTATACCCATCTAATTATGCTATTTGCACATAGAAATATGTACAAAAACTCAAAGAACAGTAATTTCAGTTTGTAGAGTCATTCCGAGCATAAAATTTTTAAAAGGTTTTTTCGACATAAAATATTTAAATAAAAAGAAAACATTTTTAATTGCACGTTCTGAAAAGTAATAACCTGAATTAAATATAGTATAAAGCAAAATTGCGCGAGTGAGGATAACATAAATAATTTGGGTCGCTCGGGGAAAGAGTTTCGTAAATCGGGAAGGATTTCTCAAGCTAGACAGGAGTTTGCAATGTGCATGTCACAGCTGTCACTATTGTCACAGGAAACCTTAAATGTTGCATTTATGGTCTTAACAGGAAAACTTTCAAAATGAAAATCGATACGTTTCAGGAAATATTTTTCACAAAGAGGATCAGTGTATTGTTACAGATAAAGAGTCAATTCTTATAAATTGCGACCCTGCAGTAAATTTAATTTACTTTTTCTATTTAAAATTAAAAATACCTATTAAGCTTTCAAAACTCATAAGCTTGCGGTGTACCCATACTATGTTTGGAGTAGCCAATTACAGTGTAAGCTTTGAATTTGATATTTCCAATAATACCAGCATAAATTGAGGTATTTATTTGATGTATTTATAAACTATAAATCAAACTAAATTTTCTTTATGAAATATTCCAACAAAGGAATTACCTCGATTATTGTAACCACCCTTTTAGTTATAATGAAAATGTCAAATCCATTTTCCTACTGTCTAATAGTTTTCATTGAAACAACTTGGTTCGTAGGTACTATAATTAGTTACAAATACCAAAACCAAATAGATTTCAAATTATCGAGAAGGTAATTTATTTTTAAATGAAATTCACTTTACCATATATTATGTTTGTTGATAATTTATTCCATTAGGTATATTTAGTAGTTTTCCCTTTTATTAATTTTAAATTTAAAACAAAAAACGATTTCATTATCATTTTGCAACATTGTTGAATAAATCAAATATTTTTCAATATGCATTATAAACAGTAGAGTGTTTGTTTTACAATTCAACCTCTTTGTAGTTGTGCATGTATTGTGTACATATCTGAAGTCGAGCTTAGGTAATATTGTCGTGAATTTTTCAGATTGCATATTACTTTTGTAATGGCTGAGGTATTTGACCACATTCTGAAATAAATTGTTACGTTTTTGTTCAAAACACAAAAAGTATCCTTTAGTAGTATAACAATGACATTCCTAGCTCACTTATTTTCGAAATCTTATGGCAACCTCAATTTATAAGGGTAAGTCATAGCAATACGTATATATGGCAACGGTAGAAACGTTGGTTGTTTAAAACGATTGTGATGTGAAAGTACACAATGGTCGCTATTAATTCTGTCTTGTGGAAATGTAAATTTCTATTTGTAATAATATTATTATAAAGTTTAAGACTGTAAGGAGTGATTGGGCGACGACGGTAATTTTGAACAATGCGTTTAGTTTTTATAAACAAATTTTAACAAAATAATAATTTTTTTTGGTAATATAAATATCCCTTTTGTAAAATTTATCAAGCAAAACGAAAGTAGGAATATAATAAAATAACAGAAACAATTATTTTATTATGGAACAATGTTCTGTTATACAGTGATTATGAAACTTATAATTCTCTAAATATTGCAAACAATATTTTTTGTTGTTGTAATGAAATAGTCATAATTAAAACACCTGTACTACTACATTGAATATTTTGCAACAATTCAAATGTACTTTGAATTTCACAAAATAATTTTATTATTACATTGTTGCAAATAATGTCAATTATTGACTTTTGAAATCATTTGTGCAGTTTAAAATGATTAAAAAAATCCTTGATTGAACATCTGGATTAATCACATATTTAAATAGCTTTCCAAATACTGAACTCTCATATAAATACCAGATTTAGGTATAATTATTATTATTAAAATTTTTAAATAAAATTATAATATTTATTTACCAGATGGTTAGCTGCAACCGATAATCTGCCATTATAATGAAAGCAATTTTGTTCTAAAAGCTCCTAGGAATAATTTGTGTAAAACAAAAATTGTTGAACTGATAAAATATGAAACCTCATTAGCTATCAGTGAATGCGTATTGGGGTTATCATGAAAGTGTAACTTTTACAGCAATTTGTGTGACGTCTTCGACATTTATCTAAAAGACAACCACAATTTTTTATTACAGTATTCGATAAAGCATACCTTTTTACAAACGACACTGTAAAATTTTTATAAGGTTACATAAAACATTTTGGTAAAAATAAAATGTGAAAAATTATAACAGCATTTCCTTGGACTTTTTAAATTTTTCTTTGAGACACTGTGAGTTGAGAAGCAATGTGTCCTAACAAAAGTCCTGTTATTTTATGCAGGAGGGCGTTTAAAAAAATTAAGAACTATTAGCAGGTAAAATTGCGTAAAATGTAGAAATTTCATGCATAAATAATGGCAAGGACCGCGTGATTCATTAATATTGCACAGGAGGGTAAATAGTTAACGAGATCATAAAGAAAGTTCACGACACACATGAAAAACTTGCGATAGTCACAAGTTTAAGAATACACTCGCTTTATAGGTCACCAACATTCGGAGGTTTATATAATCATAATAGAATTAATAGTTATTTACCCTTGCGGTAATATAAAATCCAAATTAAATTAATAAAATAATTGTTCCTATGCTGAAAAAATTTTAATTGTCACAAATTGAAACTGAAGTCAATCTGTCGAAATCAGATTACCCTAAACCGATTTGTGTTTTATTGAATATATCTATAGCGCATATAAATCCGGTCTCTAGCCCTAACTTAAGGTTATAAAGCGACCACAATTTCTATTTAATCGGTGGATTCATTTTAATTATTTGCACAAGTTACTATCTTATAAGTCTTAATAATTTAGTATTACGAACTTCTGCAATTTCCTAATTTTTTGAATTACAACAGACTTTTCGAAACTCCCAAGAGGATAGCGCATCTGATATTATATTATAATGAAAAGATTCTTCAGATCTTTCAGAAAGTATAATGGTTCCAAATAGCTTAATTTGCAGAGCTGTTATACTATTTTTTTCAGTTTCAGTGAATAACAGAAAATTTAACATTTAACTTTCGCCTTTACCGGCTATCCATCCAATATACCTTATTAAAAGCCGGTTATATTTTCCCAAGTTTTTTTTTCAAAACACTTTTCGAATTTCTTTTATTTTGTGTTGTGTTTTTTTTTAATACAAACTGGAGTGTTTAGTTCAGTTGTTGTATTAAGTTCGAGATTCTTGTAATTTTCTGACAGAATAGTTTTTTTATTTTAATGTTTTTGTGTTAAAAAGTTTATATCAAAGTTTATACATAAAAATATGTACTTTATACCCAATTTATATTTTATAATTTGCTAGGTTTGGTTTTTTTAAATTAACCACCATAGGGTAGCTATTTCATAAATGTTTTATTATTATTAAACTAGTTTTTCTGAAAAACAATATAAACATTTGATTTTGATATTTTGCTTTTTTGCTAAGTAAATGTCAGATTTGACATGACATGAATTTCATGTACTCCTTTGTTAACTTTTGTAATTTATTTTCCCATTTGGCTCATTGACATTAATCGAACCATATTTTTACGTTAAATTAACGTTTATATTATTGGGGTAATTCCAAACTTTCAATTTTAATCCAGAATAAGTCTGCTACCTATAAATTATATTAAATATAACCAAGCAGAGAACATGCAAGTAAATCTGCCGTCTATAAAACCGGGGGGTCTGGGGGGTATGGAATACCCCCCAGTACACTAGTAATTATGTTAAAAAGAAAACCGAATTAACTTTCGAGTTCTTTTCAGGTTTTTTATTCACTGAGTGGATTAGTTAGTCTTTTAAATTTTTACTTTTCTCTTTTTGCGGGATTTTCAGAAACTCAATTACCTAGAAAAAATTAAGAAAAAAATCTTTTGACTAGAATTTTACATTATGTAGTAACTAAGCAATTCACTTTTAAACGGGTAAAGATAACAAAAATAATATAATACAACATATTGTACAGTAATTGCTATTTGAATTCTATTTACTGAAATGCTGAAAAAATAATTTGTATACGTAAGTAAGAAATAGGTTCCTAAGTGAAAGTTTAAGGGGCTCTAAAATAATTGGCATCAAATTTTACACGCAATTTAACAGTCATGTTACGTCTAAGCTCGTTTAGAACAAAATAACAAATTCAAGTGGAAAATATTTTTTTAATTAGCACAATGGAGAATACGAAATTCTATTGTATTTTTTGTTTATAATAAATTTAATATAATTTGGTAATTGTATTGTTTCAGAAATTGTAAAAAGGTTCTTGCATGAACATAATACTGCAAACTTTTATGTAGCTTAATGTAAAATACAAGATTACTCTTTAAAATAAATTAAAATAAATTAATGTGGTTTATAATAAAATACTGTAAACTTAATCATTTAAAGTTTGTCACAAAGTTATATCCTTTGAATTAAATTTAATTAAATTATTAATTAATTAATTTACTAAAACTCAATGCTTACTAATATTATACTATGCGGAATAACTTTAAATTTATTAATATTTTTTTGATTTTTTAACTCGGATATTTTAACACATCAAAAGCATTTTCGAAAATCGAAGGATTGATTTAATTTACAAAATCATTCAAATATTTAGCATTACATTCTCTGCGAAATTATTTGCACATAATTTTTTGTATAAAATTTAAAGTTTTAACGAAATAGTTAAAAGGAATTTTTAATTTAACTTTGATTATCGCCAGGCCGAAACGCGATCAAATTGAAAATATTTTTAAATTACGTTAAATTAGTATTTAATTTTTTAATTTGTATTTAATAGTGGAATAATTTATTTCTCGAAACACTTCACTAACACATAAAACTTGGAAGCTTGAAATAACGATTCAGTCAAACTAAACTGTCCAAACAAAGCGTAAAGTTTGTTAATTACAAAGTTTTATATTCTCACCAATTTTTTAAAAAGAAATTAATTATTTTGATGAAACCTAATTTTGTAATTTTTAAACGTGCCGTCGCGTCGGTAGGTTTGCATAATTTTAAAATTTTGGTTCAGAGTATTGTGCAATTTTTTCTTAATTGTGTAGACCGAAATTGTGTTTAGTTAATAAATAAAGCGTGTCCCTTGAAGCTTTGGGTTATCTTGAAAATCTAAAGTGGATAAAAGTCGATCGTTTATTAAATTGAAAGTAATGGAGAAAAAGAGCTAAAAATTGAAGCGTTTACAAAAATCACATTATCTTCAAACCTATAAATTAAATTATGAACACTTTTGCGGTCAAAGATTTGCAAACACGTACAAGTTCTCACGATCAATCTGATGCTCACTAGCAATGTAATCAATTTAATGTTTTTCTTGTGAACATCGCTTTTCTACAACAAATTTGCCAAGACTCTAAATAAACAGAACGAACCAGTAGGATAAGGACTTCTACATTGTAAACAGGATATTACTGCTACAAGTTTACATGCAAGTTTCTCTGTATATACCTAAGTATTTACATATTTAAACAATGACAAATTTAGTAATTTTTTGTTCATTTTGTTCCCGATTTAAATGCCAACCTTATCGATTAGTAATTTGAATAGCAACTTAGGAAACAAGTTTCATAGTTTGCATAATTACCTAAATGGAATTGTTTATGAATTTCCTTCTTTCAGAAAGAATTAAATTTTCTTATGTTCAACTTGTATTCGATTACGTTTGAGGAATATTCTAACAGCTTTTTATTTGTTCGAATTTCCTATCTTACTTGCCTCGCACTCGTTAATTATTTCTCGAAATTTGGTTAAATTATTTACGACATTGCAATCGCTAGACTCAGTTTGATGTAACTACAAATATCTTTTCTTTTTATATAAACTGAAATTATTCGCGATTTCCACTTAAAACGCAATATTTGATTTAATTTCCCATACTGCAAATATACTTAATCCTTAATAAAACTATAATATAAATATTAAATTCAAAGCACGAATATTAACTTCTCGGTTTTACATTCGGAATGTTTCTAAAAAGCACAACTTACGCGAAATGTTTCGTAATTCTTGACGATTTAAAATTTACAACAAAAATATTGAATATTAACCGAAATTTTTAATATCTTCTAGTGACATTATGAATTATAAAATAAGCACGAAACTCATTTTTATCTTATTATATTATATTTATATAGAATATGCATAAAAACCATAAAAACTGAGTTATAATTGTAGACCGACTGTCGCGCAACGCTGCGTATGCAGAAAATTAACAAAGTTTTAATTTTTTAAATTTTAAACCATGTTTGTACTAAATGATTTTAAAATACGAATATTCTCGCCATAATAATAATTTTGTGATTGTATTATACCCAATTATGGCTCAGTGGATACAATTGCTAACTTTTTCCGGTTTTAAAGTAAACCGAGTCTTATAGTAAGTACTTGGCACGAAGTACAAACATCCTTTACAAATATAAGCGATCAGACAAGAATAGAAGCGTGCTATTGGTTGAATTAAGCTTAGTGATTGCTTTTGTTAACTTTACGTTTGTGTAAACATATTTAAAATTAGTTTTATTTGAAAATAAGTAGGTTGTGCGGCCTAAAGGCTGCATTAACTTGTCACTCTCCAATAATTTTTTACAAATTTTCACTATACTACTAGTATGTAGTAGTATATTAGATAACACAAGCGTAAAGTAAGGTATTAATCGTGAGTGTGACTAATATGTCACCAGAGGTTTAGTCGAGTGGCATATTATTTTCCAAACCAGCGGCTAGCAACCGCTTTAATCTTGAGCGATATAATATACTTTTTATATGTTCAAAAATAATCGATTAAGTTGTACACAGTAGAGTAAGCTAAAGCTTTAGGTCTTTGATGTCACAGGAACCCTATTTATCGTTTCTGTATGAAAATAATTTATATATCTTAACTCTGGATTCCTGACTCCAAATCTCCCCAAGTTAAGTTATAAAATATTCTGCACTTTGGTTCAACGAATTCAGGTTTACTATCAGATCATATAAGATTTACTGAAAACATAAAAAAATTTATTTAGCCTAAGTTTAATTGAAACACAAAACATAGGTGTCAATCCGGGGGTCTGGGGGTATGGAATACCCCCAGTGCATACTTTGCTATTTTTCAATAGAGGATGAGGCAGCATTATGGTTGATATTCTATAATATGTTCTGATAAATGCTATGAGAATATGCCGATCCGTATAATTTTAAAATTATCATGGGAATTCAAATAATAGAAATAATTATTTATTGGCATAAAACAATTCGAAGGAACTTGATGAAAAAGCTGAATTAGGAATTTTGCAACAATTGGAATTAGTACTTTTGAATAATATCAAACTGTAAAGTTTACCAATACAATTTATTACATGTTTTTAATTTTTGTTTTTGATTAATATTAAGCCCAAAATTGAATTTTTAAACACCCAGCTACGTCACTAAGAGGTTTTGCAAAACTTGACAACCCTGTAAACAAAATGAGTAACATACATAGTATATCCGTATATTGTGATAAGAATAAGACAAGGACAAAGAAACTTAAAATCTTTTTTTTTTAATTTTTAAAAGTTTGTTGTAGTGTATAACATGCTTTTAAACGTCAGATTATATTTGAATATGGCCACAAACATAATATTATGTTTTGTATATTATTATTATAATAATTTAATTTATTTTTTTTGTAGACTATAATTAATATTATTAACTTAAATTAACTTATTATTCATTTATAATAATTATTACAGTCTGCAAAAATAAAGAAATTAAATTATTTATAATAATAATATACAAAACATTATGTTTGCGGCCATATCGAAGTATAATCTGACGTTTAAAAAGATGTGTTACACACAACAAATTTGCTTTTGTGTCTTTGTCTTACCACAATATACGGATATATATGTTACTAATTTTGTTTACAGGGTTGTCGTGTTTTGCAAAACCTCCTAGTGACGTAGTTGGGCGATTAAAAATTCAATTTTGGGCTTAATATTAATGACACAAAAAATTAAAAACGCCAATCTCATTCTTTTAACACAAACTTTCAGAACAAAATTTTAAAAAAATGCATGAGAATTCCTCATTATTTTCTATTAATTTTGTTTTTTTAACACAGTTTGCGTGAGGTCAATTAAACAAAATCAAATTAAGTTTATCAAAGATAATTTGCAACTACCTAGGAATATTAATATAGATAGAAATAACAATAGAGGGTATGAAATGAAAAAAAGGATATAGAACTTACTATGCAACAAAACTATGCTGAACGACAGAAACTTGAAAAAAGAAACATAACTAAATATATATAAGACAGTAATAAGATCGGTCGTGACATACGCAACGGAACACTGTGCCTGTACCCGTTATACAGGGACTGATCTATCCCTACAAAAGGATTTGTAAATCCCGGATCAGGGATAGCTATATTCAAAATTGAATGTAAAAGCTTAATAATAATAATAATTTAATTGAAATCAAAATTCCACTTAATCAATTCAAAAGTTTTTTCAAAGTGGCCTAGCACCAGGTTAGCACTTCTACTACAATAAAAAAAATTTCTGAAATCTGAAAAAGGAGGTTAAAGAACAAAAATGCATTTTAATGTTTACGTACTAAGATGATTAATTTTTTTTAGAAATGTTATAACCGGCGAAAGTATTTCAATTTTAAATTAATTTTCAATTAAATTGTAAAGTTTATGTTGCTGTGATTTACACAATTTACAAATATACATAATATTATGTACATCAGATTTGTATAATTAACAAACGAATAATTACACCGAGTTTCAGCTTTATATGGTTAGATAGAAATCTAAACTTGTATTATTCAGCGATTGAGGTGGTAGTCCGGTTTTCGACAGCACTTAAATAATTGATTAGCTTATGTTTTTAATTTTAAATTAAATAAAAAATTTTAAATTACAGAAATATATACCGGGCGCTGAATGAGTTAGCCTAACATAGGAAATTAACATGTAAAATCTTATTTATGCAAATTCCTGTTTCCCTAATAATTATTTTAGGAAAAAAATGAAATACATAAAAATAATGCAGAAATATAAACTACGAATGATAAAAGCATTAGATTTCATTTAGCTTTTACTAGAACCTTGGAAACTTACATGGCCACTTGCATAAATGAAAATTTTACCAATTGTTTTCAAAAACATTTTTTGACTTTTTAAGTAAAACCTAGATGAAATCAAATGCTCTTATCATTCGTAGTTTATATTTCTTTCATTTTTCTCTAAATTAATTAAGGAAACAGGAATTTTCATAAATAAGTTTTTACATGTTAATTTCCTATGTTCGGCTAACTCCCAACTCATTTTATTTAAGAATTATTAGAAACATTTTACTCCCCCCCCCCTTCCAGCAACTTAACCTTTGCAATCAATTTTTATCTTCAAAACAGTCGACATCCTATTATGCGCGAGCTGCGGTAATCTTTCAGTTGGCATATTATAATGTCAAATGATTTACCTCGGGATTTAAGGGGCTTTACCTATACTAAATGCAGTGCCGGATTAAACATTTTTAGGCCCTTAGGCAGTAAAATTTTGGGGCCCCCTAGAAAATTATTACTTGCATAATATGTCTTTAATTTTACTACTCAATAATTAAAATAAATAATTTCAATAATAATTAATAACCAACTAATTTTAAAAAATAAAACAATCCTTTTAAATTAATTCACTAAACCATGTTCATTTACACATAAAATTAATTATAATTTATAATTAGTATAAAACGATAAAAACAAAGAAATGAAATATATAATTAAAAAAAAATTATTTTTCCGTTTTCAGGGGACCCCTAAAATAAGCCAGGCCCTTAGGCAGCCGCCTTTTCTACCTCATGGGTAATCCGGCACTGTCTAAGTGGTCTATAAAATTTAAAAGTTGTTGAGGTATTGTTGGCCAAAGCCTTAGAGGGGGAACTTCGCAATAAATTTTGACATTTTTATTGGCTACATTTGCGGATAAATTGCGGGGCACTACAAACAACGAAAACTTTGTTTCAGGATTCAGATTCATCTTCCAACTACTTGTTTTTTTTAATTCATTTGATTCGGATCATTACTCGTGCTTTTATCGTGTACACAGTGCGGAATTATTTTGTTTGGACAGCTTTAATGAATGAAATTTATTTTCAGTTCTTTAAAATAAAATCATAAGAAACAGTCATTTGGCAGCCATCTAAATCTAAACCTTCCCTTAAAGTTGAATAGTTTTTAACTATCGCGGTGAAAACGAGCATAAAATACTTTGCTGGAGCTTTGTACAGTTATTATAGAATCCAGCATCAGAATAAAATAGAAACTTTAAATGAACAAGAGTCGGCATGCCTGAAACTGGATATAATGTGCATTCAAGAGAGTGTACTAATAGAAACGAGGTGATATCTTAAGAATATTGTCGAGAAATAAGAGAAATGGGCAGTGTCATTGTCAGGCAAGCTTCCAAAATTGATAATCTAAAGGATTTTTATATTACACGTCCAAAAATAAACATTTCAAGCAACAAAGATTCTGAAAGCTATTACAGATATTATTGTAGTATAGGAAGAAAGGGAAATGCAAATATGTACTACCTTAGTTCTAATTTCGGAAGTTTTATTGCTTCTTTTAGCAAATACGACTTTGTAATTTCCAAGTTTTCCGGATTTACCTAACTCACAAGTAAGCCTGTTCGCTACTGATTTTTTCAATAATAAAATAATCGAAACTTTTTGACCTTTAAAATTTTGGGGCTAATTGAATTTGTGGTCCGAAATGTTTTAATTTCAGATATTGCATATCTACAAAATTTACATTTAAGTGTAAAGATTTGCATAATTTACTTAACATTATGTACGTATATAAATCGGAATTCTATTAAGTGTAACGTTATACCATATATGAGGTTTGACAAAGAGAAGACATCAGGTAATCTTAATTAAGAGCTGGATTACGCTTGAATTTGTTAAATAGACAAAGACGATTAGAGCAATTTAGTTCAGTGTCGTCAAAATTACTACTGAAGGAATACGAAGTTTGATGATATGATACGATACAATCGTCCTAGCGGAAGTTATCCGTATCGAGCAAGGCATAAATCAATAAACCTTTAGCGGTTCACAAAACGATAACTGAACTAAATGTTCAGCCACCTAACGGAATAATAATCATGTTTTTGGTGATACTACTATAGACATTTGAGTAAATCGATTTTAGATGAACAAAGTGGAAACTTGTTAAAGTAGCCAATGCTCCGGAAATGAAGGATTTTTATCTGTCACATTTTCATCTCAAATTTTCAATTTTCTCTTAAGAATTCACTATTTCCTATTTTCTCCGTGACAGACAAGATTTACTCGCATTTTTCATTGTGAGAGTAAAAAAATCATTTTGTTACCATTTAAATTCGTCCATAATTCAAAATTTATTATGCTAACCAATCAATATTGTAATATTTGCTTGCGTATTTTTTCGCAATCGAATAAAAGTTAAAAAATCTCCGTTAAATTCTTTATTTCTAAAATGGGGTGAACAAAAACGTGTCCGAATAGATCGCTGTATTGTCTTTTAAAATTGTCTTGGTGTTGGCAAATTTAATGATGGTACTTTAATTTTGTAAAAGTTGGCATTCAGCTAGGGCATTTATTTTAAATTATCTTGACATTACATATAGTAGTTACGATAAATTACGATAATGTTGTGTTATGTTATTAAAGTCGCACGTAATAGTACAATAATTATGTTTTATATTGTGAATAATTTATTATTACACGCTTTTATTGAAGTATTTCCGATTTATTTGTATATTCCACTTTTCAGTTTTTATTGCACCGTTTGTTGCCAACATAAAAGGTAATTTAAATTAACTCCGTTATTTGAATGCAAAATTTGTTGTATTCCAATAATATTGCATACGAAATAAATTTTGCCAAATTTTTAGAAACTATTTGAGCACACCAAAGCATCTAGATTGAAACAAAATTTACCGACAAGGTATGCTAATTAATTTAATTAAGCTTTCATTCCATTCAGAAAATAGCTACTAGCTTTTCTGTAAAGTTTCCTCTGACGTTGCTCAATCCTCTTCTCTCTCTTTTTTACTTCTAAATCTAAATCAACAAAAATTTGCGTTCTGTAACTAACTATAGTGATCGCACCAATTCACTTCTGCGGTTTTATGATGGTGAAAAACCATTAAACAAACCTATATATTCGTTACTAACTTATTAAAGGAATAAACCAAATCCAATGTGCATTGGGCAGGTACGTCCCTGTACTCTATGTTTTAAATTAATTATTAATTTAATTCTACTTTGCGTTAAATTAAACATGAAAAACTATGAACTTCTAAGATCAATATTGGTCCACCTAGTAACTTTGGTAAAGTTTTACATTTGCAATATAAAAGTATTTTAAGCCTCTGGCGAATTCAAAAAGCGTAGCAAATTTTGAACGACATTCAAAAATTTCAAGTATGGAAGGAAAATTGTAAATTTAATTAATAAGCGTTCCTTAAATTTTATTGTTTTATTTATTGTTAACTTACACGCGATATCCCTATAAAAGTATAGCAAACATTTTTCAGTTTTCAATTGTAAAAAAGAAAGACAAGAAGTTTGAGAAATATTGCAATTTGAGTACCTATGTGTGATAAATCGATAGCTTGGTGGGATGCTTGATTGAGTTATATAGAGGAAATTTCGGGTTCGAATCTCCGACTTCTCGGAATTTCTTAGTTTGGACTTCCGATAAATTTACATCGGAGAGTCCCTATACAAGTTTATATCAGTTAATAGTTTAGGGTTAGAATGTTTCTTTAAATTGTATTGACGGTTTAGCCAAATGATATATTTTGAAAATTGTCGTTAGTAGGTATTCTATGTATTTAATAATAACTGAGTCTTAGCGTAAATGTAGAATTCGTTTGGTAGTTTTCTAGTAATTACATATAAATAAATAATGATAGCGTGCGAGGCCATTGTATCCTGTTGAACGGAAAGTACACTTATTTATATGTGCCTGCCTGCTTGAATTACTTGAAGTGTCGAGATCCAAATTAACTTGTCGCTAAATATCACTGATTAACTAGACTGAAATTCCTTCATAAATAGTAAACCACAAGAATTTGTTAAAAAATGCGGTGTATCTCATCTTGTAGATCTACAGAAACACGTGACTGAGTTAGTAAAGAAAATGTCATTAAGATTTTATTTGATGATAAATATACCTGTACCAATATTAGATATAAATACGAACAACTTAACGAAATTATTGACAAACGTACGTTTAACCGATGCAATTAAAGTCAATGACAGTATCAAACAGAGACACTTCTTGAGTTCATTCCTGTTTAACTGAATAATGAATGAACTGTATATTGAATCAATAAGACCGAAGACTGAATTCAAAATGGAAAATACAACATTGTGCAGATGCGTGGATAGAAAAAATAAACTACCTACAGGTAAACGACCACCGGAGCAACCAACCAACAGATGGACACAGAGTTGGCCTTTTCCAAAAAATAAATGAATATAAGTATAAATCTTTCTTAATTTCATCTGGCGCCCAGTAACACCTTTTTTTTAGACGGTAAATAAAAATATTTTGAATAGTGAAGGATTCAAGAGTAGAAAAAATCTAATATCTCAGAAAAGAATACGTTTTCTAATCTTTGCACCTGCCAGTTTTGGTGAGTCACCCTGTAAACCATTTATCTGCAGTCGCTTACGTTTGTCACTCTGCAGAGTCAGAAATAAATTCTGTAAGCTAGAATCTAAATATCAAACCAAAATCGATTTGATAGGTCTAAAAGGTTAAACACAATTTCATATTCAGAAAAATTTGTGAAAGCTGCTGAAGAAATTGACAGATCAATACAAAAAATATATTGCAAAATTAATGTCAGAAAAATTCAATCGTACTAAATTGAAAGTGATTCCTTTTTTTAAGAAATGATAAAAGTTGTCGTTAAGTCAACCTACTGTATTCTGTGTAGACCAGCAATTTTTATAATAAACATAAGAATCGAAATATTAAGTGTAATGAAAAAATGTATCGTTTTTCGTAACCATTGTGTTTTTGAATAATACGAGTGCGTAGCACGAGTGGTATTCTCAATCTCATCTATGAGTGGTAATTTAAGTAAATTATATTTTGTTAATTCGAAAAGGCTTACCTAAAATTTCTACACGTATTTCTGAACATCTTATATATCGCAAGAGTGAAACACGAAAATCATGTAAATTACATTAATAGTTCTAGGAAGCAGTTGAATTATTCAGTTTTATTCTATGGATATATTAAACTTCAGCGGAATTTAGAGAACTATGGTATGTTAACGTAACTCCTAAATTGGATATTACCTTAGGTTGCCAATTATAGAGTATTTCAATACATCATGTTCAGAAGAAAACGTTGTTTGTTACCATGTTTCCAGTAGATTAATATGAAAATAATTTGGTTGCGAGTGTACCTAGGGCTTTTCGTTTATGCTTGCGAATCAGTGCTTTTCATAAATTATAAGCCGACTTTTTGTTTTTATATTTTTCATTTTCTTTATAATAAAAAGTGACCTCGCGCTTATGAAACAATATAAATTCTTTTTTAACCGAAAACTTTTAAAGTCGGTGAAAAACTTAAAATTGCTTCTTCGGCACATATTTAAAAGGTCTCCCGCCCCGCTCTTGTTTCAGACACGATTTAAATCTCGAAGGACGTTATATGCTTTCAATCCTCCCATAGTAAAGTTTGTAATAGTTTCGACAGTATAAATTGCGGAAATAGCACTATCGACAGTTTTCATATTATGAAAAGATGTGCTGCTAAAAATGTATTAAAATGAAAATTTATGTTTTCTATTAACAAATTTTTGGAAAATCGATAAGAAAATGTTCTCTTACGTTAAACTTTGCACTTAGTTTCGTGTTCTTATCTTTTTCAGCCTTAGTTTTCAATGTCTACGTTTAATTAGAAACTTTTGAAAGAACAGATTTAAAAAACCCACTTTTATTTAAAAAATGTGTTTATAGATTGCTACGCTTAACCTGACGACACTAATATCATTAACAAATTAAGCGGAAAGATTTAAACATGGCGATGAGAAATATAACAATTAAAAACAAAAATAAATTGGACAAATATGCTTAATTGTTTACGCAAAAGAAAGTACAAGTAAACAAAAGAATACAATTTTGTTCTTGCTGTAAAATAAAAAGGGATGATATATTAAATATAATCTGACCACATAATAAAGTAATATTACATTGTGTAACGAACAATACGAAAATATTTAGGATGGAACTCAAAAATTGCTTTCATATTATTCTCATTAAGGTTTCAACATTTTCATAACAATTACAATTGTGCGAGGTTGGACGTTCTGTAAACAGGCATATTCACTGAAAGGGTTCTAAGTAAAATACTTTATTAAGGGCTCCATACAATTTAATTCTTATCATATCTAAATATTAAATTACTTTTTGCTGTATGAATCTTATATTCTTCAAAAGTTCAAAAGTACACAGCTTGGGATTGTCAAACATTAGTGCTTAGCCTTTCATCTAGTTAGTTTCAACTTAAAATTAATCCTGTTTCGGTTTTAATGTTTCTGATTAATTTTGTTAGTCAGTCAGAAAATAAGTTGTTCAGACCTTATTAAGCTGATTTTTGTTTTCAATAATTAGTAAGGTTTCAATTTTTTCTAATTTAGATTATAAATGTAACCCTTTCTATACTTAATTTAATATTATCCAATATTAGATTACACCCCTCCAAATTGGGGTACAAATGAGCCGCCCTTCCAAAACAATAGTATATTATTATTAAAATTTAAATACATAATGCCAGTCAGTAAAACCAGAGAAGTGACTGGTTTTTAAAGCTTATGCAGTTGTATAATATTACAGCAAACCATAATCGCGAACCAATGAAAGAACTAGATTTTAGTTTATCTATAAGCCAGGACAATGCTACCTTTTAACCTAATAGATTTGCAGGATTTTTAAAGGATTAAATATTTTAAAATTATTTTAAATAATTTCCGTAGTACCGTTCCGCTCCGCATGTTAACAATTTGTAAATTGGTTGTTGCTAAACATTTTTAAATTCATTATGAATACAATTTACTTAAATTTTAAAAATAAAATAAATATTTAATGATTAGCGTTTTTTTATCGTTGGTTAGCTTAACATATTTAAAAATTTTATTTATATTAAATTGTTTGTTTTGTGTTATGCTAATGCTTTCAATAATAATTCTATAGTATTAAATCGAAAATCCGTTTTATTTGTATTAATGTTTTCGTATTAGTTAATTTGGTAATCATTGAAAACGCTCACGCGCTGAAAATATATTCAGGTTGGAAAAACTTACGTTTAATAATGCTGCTAAATTTGCAAAAGTCTGTTATTATTTGTTATATAAAAAATTAAAAAGCCATGATGGGACAGTGCGGACACTACCATATCTAGTCAAACTCTTTACAATTTATTGTTACAAATTTGTGGGTTTAGATTCAAAATAAACTGATGCAATTTTAGATAAGAGCATATGTTTTTCAAATATTTTTCATAATTAAAGCAAAAATGCTGAAAACTTTTCAGGTATTTTCGACAGCTGGGAACGAGTCAATAGGAGTTTATTGAACAAAATAAATTTGATTAAAACTAAATTTTCAAACAGGGGAAATGGAAACACATTGAATAAAATGTTATCGAGGATCGAAACATTTTTAATTAACAAACAATTTTAGTAATAAGCAAATAGCTGTATTCGGATAATCTGACTATATTAGCTAAATCGAAAAAAGAGTTCAGAGAGACGATTCTCTCTAATCCAGACCTAACAAAAGTAAAACGAAATGCACAGAAATAGATTGATAGAATTAGTTTAGACCAGGAAGATATTTTGGTATTGTATCACGTGACGGTGAATATTGAACAATGTAGTTTTGAAAAGGTAAAACAGTTTTGTTTCCTGAGGACGATAATAACTAGAAACAATAATTACAGAAAAGAGATAAACATTAGAGTGACAGTTGGATAGAAGTAGGATTGAGACCGGAAGGAAGCTACAAAAAGTTGTCACATAAAATTAATCTGACAATGTACAAAACAGTGATCATTAAAACTTATAATGTTGTAATAAATTAACAACTTATGGATATGACATATGGATCACGAGTAAAAAGCATGTTGTAGAAAATAAGACGTTTAAGAACGAGATAAGCTCCAATCTACTATGCACAGTAATTATTTAATTATTAATGGTCAGCTAAGATAGGTTGTAGAGACCTTAGAAATAAAATCCTTTGCTCTTAAAACTTTTAATACTATAGATTTTACAAATTAGTTCGCATAGGAGTTAAGTAAAAATACACGTACTAGTTTATAGAGTTAACATCAAAGGGACATGCAAACCAGAAAAGTTATCGAACTACCGCTTAAACAGTTTATCTTTTTTACTTCTTCCAATATTGACTGCTGCTTTTATTGCATTCAAAATATTATCTAACAACATAAGTGGTATTATAACATCGAATTTAAGATGAATTTTTGTATATAATATAAAAAATAAATGACATTTATTTTGGTTCTAATATAAAATGTATATCACAATTAGAGTAAAGTTTGCTCTAAACAAACTCTATTAAGGCAATTTCAATATGAATGTCATGGGCGCGTTCGCAGCAGAACTCGTAGGAGACAAAAGAAACTTCAAACTCATCAAAATGTAAATGGCTTAACAGAATTATCTGTTCGAAGCTTAAGCAGGCCTCATAATTTTACTTCGACGTTTAACCTTTAACAAAATTTAACATGTAGCAAATGCAAAGAGATTATTGAAATTCGATAATACAAATAATTATGATTAAACATTAACAATGTCGAAACGAACATTTTATAAATCATGAAAAGTTAAGAAAAATTGTTTCGAATTAGCATTATTTTTTATCAATTGATATGTATCGCTGTATCGGTTTGGTAAATGCTCGTAATTAGTATTTTTCTTTCTGCCTGCTGTCAGGTGCAAAGCGCGATTGAAATTTTGATTGAAAAGCTTTACCTATATAATATAGATATATCAATTATTAATATTTAACAAAATTAATAAAAGTTTTCTTTCATTGATTGCGTGCAATTGACAGTCGCAATATTTCTAATTTATTTTAAATTATCATACGTCATTCCAAAATGGAATGGAAGCTAATGTAAAACTTGGAGATATAATAAATTTGGGAATAGAATACAATTTTGCGAATTGTATTATTAAACAATTGAGGCAAAATATCTATAGTGACAGATTATTGTATCTAAGAGTAACGTTTGAGATGTTTTGTATTTAAGATGGAATCTTATTAGTTTGGTTGACAAGAGATACTAGTGGTTGACGCAAAAGCTGTCAAGCTTTCAAGTTGATGAATCTTCCCATTATTTTAGGTATTCCTCTTATTCGGTGCTCACGTTGTAGGTTATCTGGAGAAACGTTGTCTTAAGCTTAATTTTATTAAAGAATTAACTTTGAGTCTCGCTGCCGGAAGATCCCTGGAACTCGAAAATTTTATCCACTCCAAAATTTTATATTACCTCTACCTAATTACACTAAAGTTGTAATAAAATAACTAAAACTAGATGCGAGACGTTTAATGTCACGAATTTATAATTTTCCAACTTCTGGAATATTTCACATTTACGATTCGCTCCCCTTTATTAATTATATATTAAATAACAAGAGTTATTATCCTAATTTTGTGTCTCTACTCTCAGAAACGTTTATACAAATCTTATCTAAAATTCAGACTAAGTAAATTTGATTGGAAAATAATGGGCCCGAAATTATTCACTTAAACAATTAACCAGCAAGTTTTCCGACTTTTTGACACAAAAACAGACGTACAACGAAACGTTTCGCAACTCGGGATCCGAATGAAGTACTAATTCCAAAATTAACTTTTTCTTTTATTAATCTCATTGTTGATGCAAGAGAGACTACATTAATGGGAAGAGTTGATTTAGTAAAACGCGTCAGAACATGCAGTTAGTCGACCACGAAAGCTTTTATCGCAAATTCCAAAATTTGGATAAAAATATGTATTATATTCGCTGACGAGGTTTGCGGTAAAAGTTTTAATAATTAGTTGTTGTGAAACATGAATAGCCTACACCACATTGTTCAATATTGGCATTGAATAGCTTCATCAGCAAAATTGAAACTACAGCGGATGTATCGAGTAGCCTCACAAGAAAAAAGTAGGCAGAGTTTGAAATTAAATCAATATCACCATAACGATAATTTTAAGAGTAATTTTTTTTCTTAAATTTTTAATTTTCACTTGTTTATTTTTTTTACATTAAAATTACAATAATTACATCGTATAGGGTTTTTTAACTGCAACTTGCATACAATAATATCCTATGCACTGACTTTTAAGCTCTCAAGTTATCCAAGTCCTAATATATTTGTTGTAAACCGGAAGGTAGTAAAGTGACGCGTAGTGATTGTGGCAAATCGAGCGAATCAAAAAAGGGTTTGTTTTTACTTGTGGCAAAAACGATTCCTTTGAAACGTTCAAATAGAAAACTCACAGATGTTTACTTTCTATACGGATTTTGTAACTATAGAGCAATCCTGCACGGAATATTAGGTATTCCAAATGAACAAATCCTTTCGATAAAAAACGAAATGAATATTTAAAAAAATTTGATATAGGTATTCCAATTTAGGTTATTCGCTCATTAATTTGGAAAGAAAAATTAATTAAGAATTGAAACGTCGGCGGCGTTGATTGAAACATTACTCGCCGTTTTTGATTTTCAACAAAATTTAACTTAACTTTCAGTATTTGTTTTTTCAAAAACCAAATAACGAAATGAAATTGTTCTCAACTTCTAAGTTAACCATCGATCGTTTCCAAATCAAGAATTTGCATGAAATAATTAAGAAAAGAGAACGACTCTTTGAATCGGGAAGACTTTTGTTCCACGAATATCTTTTTAACAAGAGTTTGAGGACGTCCGGGCAAACAATACGTAAACTAGACGATAAGAGTTCGTCAGTCACTAAGCCTGCCGAAAGTATTAAGAAACATTTTATTTACAATTTAACTAATTAAAACTAAATTACGAGTATAGTTAACAAACTAACTTTCACATTATTAAATTTTTCACATTACAAAATTGGCTATATATTTAATTAAATTTGGATATAAAAATTATCGTTCAACCTCTTTCCGGGTACCATTCGACGAAAAAGACCGCGAGGAAGCTACAGTTCACATCAAAAAGTTGAAAAATTTGAAAACCGTTAAATGAAAGGTGAAGATCTACTTCTTTCTACACATAATTAGACGGTAAATTTTCATCCGCCACCCTCTTTCCGGGTACCGTTCGACGGGTAAGACCTCAAGGAAGCGACAGGTCCGATCTGCGAGTTGCGACGCGACTCGCATTCCGATAACTCGATATACGTGCTTTAGAAATAGATGCAACACGGTACGATTAAATAATTTGGGTATAACAAATGGTGGTCTAAAAGTAATTGACACTTGAACTTTTTTTATTTTCTTTATCATTTCCGCAATTTTCAACGAATTTTCACCATTTTCAGCTGGCCTCTGAGTTTAACTATGATGTACATTTATGCCAAATTTTTTGACATTTGGTTACGTGGTTTAACCTGTGCAATTGATACTATTTTTTTTCATATCCTAACCACACACATCAGACAGACATACAGGCGAACATCCAACTAAAATTCATAAACTTATCAGGACATCATAAGAAACATTTTAATACTAAAATTTCGAGTTTTGATTGTTGAGTGGATTACAATACTTTCCCTTATACATACACGTATGGGGAAAGTAATAAAAATTAAATAAAATTAATTTTTTTTCTAAATTTACTATGACAGCGCTACGCTTATGCTGCTATAATCCTAAGGGACTGTAAGTTAAATCGTCAGCGCAGTATTGAGAGTGTTTTAAGATTCTAATAGAACACATCCTTATTATTTGCAATTTGATCTGATAAATTTAATCATTGACTGCAAAATTGGTCGCACACGAGTTTGCACTATGACTTTAAAATTTTACGATTACCTATCTCTAATTTTTTAAGTTCAGAAATAATTATTTTCAATGTAGTTTATATATATTTCTCACATAAAATAATTTGAATTTCGACATTGAACAAGTAAAAAAAGCAAAGGAGATAAAAATAATTAACAATTTAAGTAGTGGGGTTATATCGAAACCAGCTCATTTTTCCCAAGCTTCCAAAACTCCAAACAAAATGCGGATTAATTTAATTAAAATTATAATTCGCTGTTGTTTGATTCCTAATACCCTAAAGGGGCTAAAAAAAAAGGCTGTGAAAAATTATTATAGAATTGTTACATTAGGTTAGATGAAGCGGTGAATTTGAAAAGTGAACCGGTTCCGGTATACCTCCACTACTAATTAAAATTTGTGAAGGTTTAATTTTAGATGAATTGACAATTTATAAATATTATATTTCAGTTACTTTTTAGAACTAATGTTTCAGGAACATAGTGTACTTTAAAGCTTAAAGTTAAGTAAAAAGATTATCGTTATTATTATTAAATTTAAAATAAATTTTTCTTCTCGAAAGTAGCAGCGTTCTTGTATGTACAGATTTATGCGACTAAAGTAGATAATCAAAACTTTATCCTATACTACTAAGTTTGTAATTTACTCGTCAGTGATTCAAACTATGGGAGGTGAAACAAAGCTGAAATATTGATTTCCAAGACCTCTTTATAATTTAAACTATACCTATAGGTATAGCAAAAACCCTTCCTTTATACTTTGTCAGTTTATCATAGCATTTTAAATAATAATTGTTTGCTTAAATAAGTTAGTGAGGTCATGGCTCCTGAATAGACATTTTTAAATAATTTAGGTTTGCGTTAAACTTTAAACTAGATTATGCATTGCAATACAATGAACTAAACGTATACTTTACCAAAAAGTAGATTTGTATTTTAAAGTTTGCATATTTTATTCTCAATTCACAATTTTATTTGATTTGTTAACAATGAAACGTTGTGAACAAATTAAACTAGTAACAACTACAACATATGTATGTATGTCTATGTTAACTTCATTTTTCAAAAGCCGTCAAGAAATGTAAGCGGATAGTATAGTGAAAGCTCATCTCCCCTTCATGGAACTATTTTCACATCATGAGCTTTAAACCATTAAGCTGCCATAAAGGAAACTCTCTAGATTCGTAGTACTTCTTGACCTATACATCTTTTACGATATAGTTCAAAGGAAATAATTTTTGAAATAGTTTTTTAATCTCATTTCAGTTTCGAAATGAACTTTTTTACGCACTAGTGCGTATAAGCAATTAAGTATAATAATAAATACTTTAGTCTATTACTCTTATATTATATGACCAATAGTTGGCCAACTATACTATACCCTGAGGCAGGTACCTACCAACGGAAGTGCCTTGCGGTCGTATTGATATATCCGTATTTCAATACTATAAATACACTACAACTGTTTTGTGTGACAATGCTTTACGTTCCACTTGACATGAAATCCACAGACGTTAGTGCAATGTTGCATAATTAAGAGTTTTTAACTATGTATACGGTACCGAGGACGACTAATGAGCCAGAAATACAATGTTTATTTATGCAAAAGTGTTAATAAACACTACTTTTGGTGGAAATGCGCTAGAGAAAAAATGGATTAGTGGGTTAAGAGCTTTATTTTTTTATAAATTGTTATTTTAGCTTTTACATTTACAAATTACCTTGTGTTCTGCTCACTAAATAAATAATATATTTATTCCCTCTTCGATAAAATGCATTAAGGTATTAATAATGCAGAGTTAATATATTTTTTGCAATGCGAGTTTTTGTGATTGATTAGCGAATACAAGAAAAATAGAAGTAGGTATTAAAAATTAATATAGAAATGTAAAATAAAATTAAAGTTGTATGTCATTGATAAAAAATATCGACGAGGACTCGCGAGAGTTGATTGTGATATTCAGTAAAGAATAGTAAAATACAGTCAGTCGTGTTCCTCTCGAGTGAAGAGGTAACACATTCAAACGTTATCAGAATCACAAATGATATTCGTGACGTATTTTAGAAAACTATCAATACTGCATTTCTGCCGACGCCGTGACGTCACGCAGCGTCGTTCAATCAATGCAATAAAGAGAGAAAGCATGGTACATCGTATCCTAGGTAACCGGAGGCAAGTGGATGGCGCGTGTTGCCTATGGTTACCTTACGAACATACCCATATGTACAGGTAACTCGTGTAATTTTCCAGACATTTCCCAAAAAATAATCAAGTTTTTTTTGTTGCTAAAATTTTAATGAAGTTCAAAAATAGAATTTATAATAACATTTCGCGTACTAAACTTGTTAAATAGCTGAGAGCGCAGTGTAAATTAAAAATACAAGAAAAAATTAAGCTATGAAATTTCTAAATGCTCTTCCGAATAATTTTCCTAATAAAATTTCAATTTTTTGTTATTGTAAATTTAATTTCAGCTTCACAAAGCATGTTCATTTTGCCTTGTACATACCTTTCAAGACCTTTTGTGTACAAACATGCTCAGTGTTTTATTATTGCCCGACTACAACATAATGAAATTTTCCCATCACAAATAAAGTGAAGATCGAATTGCATGATCAACCTGTATAATAATTATGTTATCGGACTTGAGAATGTCAGCTATGTAACACCATTGTTATTCAAAATGTTCAATCTATTTAGTGTCGATAACACATTGCAAACATTGTCGTTATTTTACAAAAGGCATAATTACAAATTTCGATTAAAGTATTTACTACCGACTATAATCAAACGTTATTCAAACTTTAATTTTGATTATTTAGCCAGTGGAAGCTTTTATTCGTTGCGGTTGAAAGATTTAATGAAACTTTTCAAATGCTAGAAAATTCGGTATGTCAAATCTCATTACAAATAAATGAAAAAAGAAAACATTTTTCAAACCTTATTCAATGATATTAAAATTTTTATTATTTTAAATTTTTTTCAAAATATACACTGTTACATTAAGCGCACTATATTAAGCCCTGGCTAACGCTGATGCGTCCGGAAAACTTTGTTGCGTGAATCACTCAAAAATGATAACTTCAACAAAACTTATAAAATTTCAAATTTCCTTAACTTTTTAAAAAGAAAATTCTTCAGTTTAAAAAGTTGTTTTCGTAAGTTTTTCTTTCTCTAAAATGTTTGTATTTTTTATTGTCGTCTGACAAATTGCAAGATTTTGAATTGTTTTTTATTTGTAAAAATAATTTAAATTTTGAGTAATTCATATTTACCTAGTTAATTTAAATATTAACGATGGCCGGTGGTCGGATCTGCAAAAAGATTTATCTTAAAACTTTTGAATTTCTGCTCCACTCTGTATTATAAATTTAAAATTAAAGTTATGGTATTCTAGTTAGTACTCTTTGTAAATCTGATATTACTGAGAGTGCATAAAATAATATATAACACAGGACGAAAGTGCTGTAATCCCTCGTGTGATTAATTGCCTTTGCTAAAGCTCGGACAAATAAACTTTACACTCAGGATTAAAAATGCATATAGGTCCTTTGTTGTGTATGTTTAATAAACTATTATCATTGATTTTATTAGTATTAATTACATTTACGTTGGGTAAAAATTTGAAATTTGTGTAAAACTGTACATACCTACGTTTAATTTTCCAATTTTTTATTTTTTTTTGTTTATTTTGGGAATAAGTCTGCCTTACTGATGTTTGAATAGTGTGGAAATTGATTAGTGTGAAGTTACATTTCTTAGGTTGCGCGGCCTGAAAGCCGCACTGATCCATCATCGGTAAACCTCTTTTAACCTAACCGGTAAGGTAACCGGTAAATCTCTGTTCATCCAGGGAAATAAAATGTTATAAGGTTCAGCAATAGAACATTGAGTGTTTTATATTTACGTCTTCTCCCCACTCTTCTAATGCTTTCCAAAAATTTTTCCAAAACTCTTATAGTTTTTGAGTTATTTAATATTAAAAATCGCAGAAACGACACTTTTTTGGCTCGCACTCAACAATACAAAATGTTCTACCTTTAGTTCTATAAGTCCTACAGAGTTGTGCGAGAGCTCATTTTAACGAGTATTTAAAGGGCTATAATTTGATACTAATCTTGACCACTTTCTAATACAAATGAATTTTTTTTGAAAATTTTAAGAAATGTTTTTGAAAAATATTTTGAGTTAAAAAAAATTATAGAAATAAGGCATATTTATATTGGTGACTTGGTAAATATGTCATAAAAATTTCAGAGTGGGACCACGATAGGATCAATAGTTATGTTAAAAAATGCAACTGTATCGTTGAGTGAAAGCCAGAAAAGTGTCGTTATTGCGATTCTTAAGGGGGTATTCTAGTCTAGAGGCATGAGTTTTCGGGAACTTTTTGAAGCTCTGTACAAACGAAACAAAACATATTTTTGCTATCCACTTGTTTACCATTTGTTTATTGATATTTTAAAATTATATAAAAAATTAACCGAAAAAAACCCTCAAAATTTAGAAAGTTATGAGGCTGCAAAGTGGGAGGTCTAAAAAAAAAACTGTTGTGCGCGATATCTCAAGTTCTAATGAACCGATTTATCGCATGAATCTATCGCATGAACTACGGTCAAGTCAAAATTTTGAATTTTACTATTTTTAAAAAATTCGGATTTGTTAAAAAAGCATGCAAAAAAATTATTTTTTCTTCTAACGGCCGCCATTTAGTGAAACAAATTTTTGTTTTACTTTTCCATAGTTCATGCTATAGCGGCATCTATAATAAAACATTCACACCAAATTTCAAATAAATCGGTTCATTAGAACTTGAGATATAGTGCACACCAGGATACCTTTTTTTGGACCTCCCACTTTGCAAGCTTATAACTTTGTAAATGATAAAAAAATGGATAGTAAAAATATAATTTGTTTCGTTTGTACAAAGTTTCAAAAACCGCCCGAAAATCATGCCTCTTGACTAGAATACCCCCTTAAAATTAAATAACTGAAAACTATACGAGTTAGAATTTTTAAACAATTATATTTGAATTCTGGATGTTAAACAGTATAATTAACCAAAATTTCAAGGAAATCTGTGATAGTCAAGTTGAGTGACTTGGTTTAATATGGAATGACCCTATTGTAAGTAATAGAGCCTCCATGTTCTTGATATTTGGTAGCGTGATAAGCGGCGTCATTTACCTAATCTGCACACGGTGCTGAAATAGCATGATCCGGTACTGATGACTTTACATTAATGAATACCGTAGAACTAAATTGATGTGCAACTCGATTGATATGGAGCTCGATTGAATTGCAACTGGATTGCTTGGGAACTCAGCTGATGTGCTCCTAGATTAGTTGGGTACTTGATTGATGTGGAACTCAACTGTTGTGCAACTCAATTGATTGGAAACTCGATTAATATGCACCTCGTAGTATTTGTTACAGGGAGAGAGAGAGAAACACAAATTTTTCTACTGGTAGTTTGATATATTATTTTTGCTTAAATTTCAATAGGTTGGAAACATATGAATTTGTCGTCACCTTGAATTGTCGCCCGGAGCAGTTAACCCGGTTTATCCCCAGCTCCTAGATCTGGGGATAGTTCCAGATTTTACATTAACCTTAGTGATAAAATAAAGTATACTTTCTTATTGCTCTTATTTTTTTTTTAATTTTGTCGGATGCCTGGCAAAACTAAATTTTTTATCCAAGTTAGCAACAAGCTGAACAAAGAATTAACCTACTTAAAGATAAATCCACAGGTTTTATTACCTATACAGTAGAATTTACAGCTTGACGTAGAACTCTAAGAACAACATAAATAATTTGGAAGTATACTTATATGTTACGGTCAATGATGACAATTCGGTCAATGACCATGGATTTTGGCCGATGTTGACATTTAATATTTCATATGTGGTTTTTATATTAATGCTTGGGCACTGACATTAATGCCCAATACGCGGTGGGCAATGATGAAACTATTTACTATTCTACATATTCCAGATTCTATCACTCTCACTGGTACTTCGGCGAGTTCGGGCTTCCCTGACAAGGTCAAGCCTCCCAGTCAAGGTGGATTAATTGCAGGAATGTTTTTAGCGAGTAAGCGGCAGCCAAAACGGCCAGGAGCGTAGCGAAGGGCTATGTAGGATTAGTTTTGGCTGGCGCAACCACGGCAAATCACGGATCCACCATAAAATAAATAAATTAAATTAAATTAATTTTTCCTTCGAGATCCTCCCTAAAATGTGTTTGCATTTGTATAAATTAAAGAAAAATTCCTGTACACTTATGAAGCCTTGAAAAGGGCCGAGTTGCTGTTATTTAGGCACGAGAAAATGCGTACACGATAAATAATTGTCCCGGGTTGAAGTGCATCGCCATTTGCTTTTCCTTAAAGTATTTATTCCAATCCAATTCGCCATTAACGTCATTGACCGGCCAAAAGACTTAAATATTACAAACAGTTGAAAATATTTACATCATTGCCCACTGTTAACGGACGTTGATATCAATGGCCGGTCAATGACGTTAATCGCCAGCGTAAATGGGCATTGACGTCATTGTTCGGCCATTGACACGTCAATGGCCAATTTACGTCACTGACCGTAACATATACCTACTTATGTTTCTAACTCAATTATAAGAATCTTACAGCACATACACAAGATATTCCACAAGTGTTTGGTGCATTTTTCATTAGATACATTAGATAAGCTTAAGGGTAACAAGATTAAGGAGCTGTAGGACTTGAACTTGAATGCTTATATGATTGAGTTACGGTGTTTATCAGAAAAATAAATAATTTAATTTTCTTTTGGTATTTTAATATTCTAATTTCTTTCTTGCCTTTGGGATAATAGGAAAAGCATAAACAACAATATATAGAAATAATAGGACATCTAAAAATAAAAACTAAAGTTGAAATTTTGTCGACTTTTGATTTTAAAATTCTCACGAAAAGCTATTAAAAAATGTTCTAAAAACCAAACTTAATAGAGTTGAGATTAATATAGAGCAGTGAAATAACTTTATTTGGACAGTTTATTAAATTCTGTTCATCTAAAAATCTTCAGTTGAAATAAAAAACTTTCCTATAATAAAATATAAGTATTCATTACTACTATGGAATTATAAATAATTCTATCAAACAAAAATATACACATATAAGTTTTGCATTATCTTAGAAAATAATTCAAAATGTCAGGATTTGAAAATAAATGAAATAATAGTAAAAAAGTGAAATTGGTTTTGTTTTAGTTTTGTGCACTTGGTTCTATACTAGTATATTTAACATTTTCACCGCATAGTATAATATTGTAGGTAAATATTGATAAATAAAGCAGATAATGGTAGACGAGTTTTACTTCGTTTGAAATGTTCAATTTGTGAAGCTTGAGCCTTATTAATTATTATTATAATATCAAACATATCTCGTTAGCTTATCCTAATTAACTTAAAACTTTATTTTGCAAAAATAGTGAAAAGTAACTCTTAACTATACAAGGCAAAATAAAATAATTTAATCAAAAATAAAATAAAAATATTTGACGCGCAAGATTGGATTATAAAAACAAATCAATCTTGTAATCTCGCATTTGACACACAAAGTTTGTTTAAATATACTATCAACGTTATAATAATTTTCGTATTAGCAACAATTTATTGATTTTGTGTCAATTTAATTATTATCAAAATATATATATATATCGATTTAAAACCAGACTCATGTGATTTTAACTTCTAAAATTCGCAATAAAAATAAGGGAATCTGATTCTTAAAAGTGATTGTAGTGCTACACAAATCCAAAAATTCGTCATTGATTAATCCTATATATGTAGCTCACACCTCAGATAATCATCGAAGCCATTATTTTTACCCTAAGCTATTATTTGGAACGATTACATTAAGTGTAATTTCTCTAAGGAATACAGATTTCAAGTTTTTATAAAAAGTTGTAATGTAAGCGACGGCGTCGCGACGTAGGTATGTTTTTTTGTTTCTATCGCCAGTTAGCGGTGTAACACATTTTTTTATTTCGTGAGTAGAATGAAGTTGTAAGCTTTGTATTTTTTTAAACTTGGAAGCTAATTTGTTTAAGGGGTGTGTATTTAAGGTAATTTGAATATCGTTGAACGCTCTAAAATGTTCAGCAAACAACCACTAAGGATTTAGTTGTTGATTATCATGAATATATTCATGTAGGATATTGAAACATCTGGGTTCTTTTTTATTTAAACTAGGCAGTAAATTGTTTATAAAAGCAGCTTGAATAATCAAACATTTTTGTTTATTTGTTTTTAATATTATTTTTGAATTAACATAATATTAAATCTATTTGAGGTATTTTGCTCGAGAGGTATCTCTCCAGTTTCTACAGCTGCAATTAATCAACACTGCTTAATTGCTTAATTAACTAAAATCTAAGTGTAATGTTAAACTTATTGGATAATTAGGGTATTAGTTCGACAAATACCTAATATATCGAACAATTATAATTGCTACAATATTCCGAACTCAAAGACCGCTATTTATACAAAGGACAAAATGAAAACCCTGAGGGTATTTCGTTGGCTTCACCACCAGATATTAAAACTTATGTCAATACATTTTCTACTCTTATTTACGTGATTTAATAGATTTAAATTTTAAGAGAAAAACCAGGCGAAGCGGTGTTTAGTCGCTTTCCTTCAAATATACTGCAAAATAAAATAATATCAAAATTAGGCATGGAAAATGGGAGGAAAACCCAAAATTTAAATTTCAGTATATTATTAATGATTTGTTTACTTAAAATTCTATATTAAACCGACCATATATTTCACTGAACAGTTAAATTAAATTAAGTTGTAAAATTTAATTACGTAATTAATATAATCACTACGTAGCTTACTTAAATTATATAGCAAATACTAAAATCAAATCAACTATTAACACGGAAGTTTGACGTGTAACTAATTATGGTACTTACATAATAACCTCTAATTTCTTCGTTTAAACGTACCGAGGTAGTACGGAACCCTTTGAAAAAGTATGCAATAAATCACGAAGAAGCTACCCTCGTTTATGCAGCAATAATTTATTTTTGTTTAATTAGGTGTCTACCTGAGTATCGTAAATTTTCTGAATGATATAAAATTATGATTAATAGTTATATATTTTACATAATATTTAAAACGAAGCAAATAATCAATTACTATTTATTATTTTACTACTCCATATCATTGTGAAGTGAATTTTTAAGCGATCAATCAAATGCTATAACTTAAATTGATGATTATCGAAGTAGACAACCTGCCAATTATTACTTCAAATAATCAATATCAAATATACCATTTTTACGTGCGATTTAATTTTGTTATAATTGCCTAATGAATTACTTCTTCAATGTGGTTTTTTCCATTTAATAAATTAATTAATCTTGGTTTTTAAAACATAGAGATTAATTATCATAGAACTACTCGAGTTTTCACTTTTCACAAAATGTAGCTAATTAATTAAAAAATTAATTTGTTTGGTTCGCAAAAAGAACCATATAATTAGTAATTACCACAAAGAACGTGTAAAATAAGTAAATGATCCAACCATTTTTATCAATCTCCTTCGTTTCCTGCTTCCTTCTGAATCATTTATATTCTTTTCCGACTTAAATGAGAATCATTAGCCCAAATAGTTCTCAATAAATAAAAGCTCACAAAAGTTTAATCTCGGAGTTGCTAGCTACCTAATTTCGAGATAAAATAGTTTTGTTTTAACAACAATAGAATTTTAATTATTATTTGTTTTACCTCTGCACGATCGTACACCGCTTGTTATTAAAAATTAGAACAAATCCTGATTTTAAATTTATGTGGCACTAAATTTTCTATTAACTCTTAGGTAGTTTTATTTAATGATTATATTGAAATTTATGTTCCCAACATTGGCACGTCGGATTATAACTTAAAATATCATCTATAATTTACGATAAACTGTCCAGAAGTTCTACGGCTTTTAACTTGAATATTTAATAGTTTTTTGGTTAATTAATGACAATGGTTAAATTATTAATCGTAGGTTAAGTAACATTATAATAATAGGTATATATCTACCCGAATAAAAAGAAATCAGGAAGTTTTATTTAAATCTTTAAATGCTTAATTATACGGACCTCTTAATGTTAAGACTCATATTTAGGGTTCGCTAAGTAGTTAGCACTTAGTTAATCGCGCTATAGCATTACTTATATACTTAAGTTAATTGTTAATTAAAATGTGGTTTTTCTCGGTAATTACGATTGATAATTTTTTAAATCGGATTTCTAATTAGAATATTTAAAACTCTTTGAAATACGAAATTCCGTTACGCTCGTGATACACTTTGTGATCTAACCGTATTTCTCTCATGAAAAGCGCTTTATCGGTAACTAAATTATTGGATGCATTTGCATCTAATTGTCACCGCGAACTAGAATCTTTGCAACTCTAATAGCGCTGTACACGTCACATTCCTTTTTTTAAAAGGAATATTTTTATTTATTTATGTGGCATTACTCCAACGAAATCTGATATTTTAATATAATATACGAGATTAAATATAATTTAAAATTGAAATCTACTGAAAAATAAACAGGAAAAAAAAAAGAACAAAAAATGTATGAGTCTGAAGCGCTAACCACCCGGTTACAGGTTGCTGTGTTCTTCTGTAAAACGCAAAAAAGTTTCGAAATTGTTATTTCGTTTGAAGGAAGGAAGGTTTTATGAATAAGGAGCGAAAAAGCAAACTTGGTGGTCGAGTGATCAAGAGTACTGCCAATGGCGGATAGGTAACAATGAATTTCTAGGATATGTTTTTATGAAACCGCATGAGTTTGTATGGAAATCTTGGAAAAACAGCGAAAGGTATGTGTTTGCTGGCTGTGAAAATGATATGTTAAAATAAGGAATAAAAAGTTTCCAGAGAACGTAAGCAATCGCCGTGAGAAAGTCAATATTATTTTAGTTTTTGCGAACGTTTTTTTTCATAATAATAGTAATTATATGTTTTTTATTTGAATTTACTTGAGTTTTGATGGAGATTTGAAAGAAAAAGAAGAGAATCCGTCATAGCAGATAATAGATTCACTTCTTTGACATTTTCCATAAATTTACCAAATCTGGGTCAGTAAATCACAGTAGTTTAGAACACCCTTTTGCTCATAAAATAAAATTATTCTTGAATTTATATATCAATTGTTATCAATCTTTAAAACTATCGTTTTTGAAGACCTAACGGAATATTGTGGCGCCCTAATTTTTTATTTCTAAAAATAAAAATCATAAAAAAATTTCTTTCAAAACCTAATCTAATACAGTAGAGCTGTTAAAAGCTGTGTTTTATCTACTATATTGTAATCAATCTATTGAAAACCACCGTTCAGTTAATCTGGATTGACATCTCAAATTTCAAGATCACATTACAAATAGAAAATTTTCTCCAACTATATTAATTCATTCTTTCAAAGAGAATTTCCGGCGAAGATAAGTGTTATAAGTGTAGATTTCCAGTGTAATTTATTTCTGTAAAATAAATCTTAGATGCAATTTCGTTTATTGTTTGTAATAGTAATCCGCACTACTAATAGTTAGGTATTGTAAACCCTAGTGCTTGTTAACCTTTAATTTAATGTATATTTATGTATATCTGCGTTATATAAATTTAAATAATTTATTAAGGCTTTGGTCGACATCCTTATCGATGATTGCTTCCCAATACGAAACACATTTGTCGTCCATGTTTTGAACTTCCTTGTCACACTGAAAAATGTTCTAGGAAAATTAGAAGTAAACATTAGTTTAATGCCATTGGGACGACATATGTTTTTTTTGTATCCTGAATAAGAAATGAGTCCTTCGGGGAAGAAGTAAAGAATTTGACTCAAGACGAAGGAAAAGTAATTGACAGCTTCGTGGAGAGTACAGATTAATGACAGCATATCGAATGAAAGAACTGTGATTTCCCGGAAATCAGATAACTTTGTCTATGCATAGAGCTTCTATAACATTTCGAATAACCTGTGAGTTTGCTGTCATTATTATCAGCTATGTCGGTAATTACAATACATCGGTATTACAATACTCACATTTGATTGATTGATTGATTAGGTGAACACAACCTCCACAATGGGATACTAACTTTAGAAAACCATGATTAGATTATTTTCTATTGCTCTACACGCGCCCTTTATGAAATAAATCAAACAAACATTAGAGTAATAGAAACAGAATGTTTCTTTCATAGATTAATCCAGCTTACTATACTGTGAAAAGCTTTTCGATTATCCGATTAAAAAATTCTCGTATATCAAACGCAACAATTTAACAAGAGGTTTAATAAGCAGTTTAAACTCGACGAAAATTGTTCAAATTGTAGCAAGAAAAGATTAAAATAAAAATATTTATTATAAAAACCTAATTCAACTTGTATCATTGCAGCTGTCTAGGTCATACTGCTGTGTTGTTAATAAAACCTACTACTGTTATACATTAAGCGTGGGTATATTACATCGTAAAAGAAAAAACTAAAAATTTACGATAAAAGTTTACATAACAGTGTTATGTAGTTTTTAAGATGACATTTTATATACTTATAGTTGTACACGTAAATTTAGGTTGTAGAAGTCATTTATCCACAACTTAACTAATGATGCTGCATAATTTGGAATCACTTTGACTACAACGGATGGCTTTTGGTTTAGATGTTTTACAAAGTTTAGCATTGCGTGGCACATCTATAAGTTTATGTAATCAATGGTTCAATGTAATTTGATTATAATATGCAGACTATGTTTACTTACTTAAAACTTAACTATATTGTTAGCAAGCTTCATGTTATAGCATAGAATAAGTTCTACATCCCTAAGGATATATGTAAAACTGTTATACATATGTATATATAGATAATAACTAGAACATGTAGAAATTAAAACTGCGAGTTTGTAATGAATATTTAAAATAAGCAAGTCAGATTTAAAAATTTATTCATATGTATATGTATGTACAGATATTTTGTAGATACCAAATAAATTGTTAATAAATTGTTTTTAAACAACCTGGACATTTACAAAAAGACAGGCAGATGCATCACGCCTACCTCACCACTTTATTGCATTGTTCAGCTTGGAGAGTATTTCATACCCCCAGAACTCTAATTGTAGAGTTATGGAATGTGTGATTGCATCCACACAGCCAAAATACCAAGTGATTTTCAAGTCAATTACGAAATATAGCTAAATCTAGTATAGCTTGCTGTTTGCATCTAGTCCTCGGCAGAACATAAAACTGCATCTTTTGATTTTCATGGAAAGGATAAGTCCCATCATCTACACCTTTTGCTGCTGTAATTTAGAAAAGATCAACTACTGTTCATAAAACGTCAATTATAATTCAGATTTGTCAGTTGATATTCAGAAAGCGTCAACTGTAATTCAGATTTGCCAGTCTATATTCAGAAATCGTCAGTTGTAATTCAGATTTGTCAACTGATAATCATAAATCGTGAATTGTAATTCAAATTTGTCAATTGATAGTCAGAAATCGTGCTCAGAAATCAGATTTGTCAAATGATATTCAGAAACCGTGAAATGATTTTCGGAAAACGCCAAATGGAAATCAAAAAACGTTAAATGTAATTCATAAAGAAAAGAAAGAAAATTTTGTTACTATCTTTCGACCTTATTATATCATAATAAGGTCTTAAATAATATTGCGTCACGCCGTCGACGTTTTTCAATATTTTATATTTATTATACGGACATGACGTCGCGCCGTGGACGTTTTATTTATGTCGTATCGTGTACACGTATAGCGTGCACGCATATATCACGTCATTATTATGACTTTAAAAGTCCGGCCGTCGACGACCTAAATCGACCACGACGACGACAAACAAACGTGATCTCGTCTTTAGACAAGTAATAAGAACTGAGTCTTGACAGATCGCAGCGTGGTAACTGCTCTACTTAGTACAACACCCTGCCAGATACGTAAGTCGTCTACAGACGATTCAAAGTTCGGACATCGAACTCTCTAGAGACCGGACGGATTTAGCGCGAGAGATCCCGCCGCCGTCCCGTGCGGCAATGACGTGCGGCAATGAGGGCTCGTGCGACGGTCGCCGCGAACGACGACCGCCTAATAACGTAACGTTTTTGCGAGCCTTTCGACTCGTGGAACTCGTAAAGATATCGTTGCCTCCTTTAACTAGAAAGGATACGGCCTTAGAAGCGTTTAGGCATAATCCCACGGATGGTAGCGTCGCACCATCGCCCGCTCGGGGAGTGCGTGAACCAAATGTCCGAACCTGCGGTTTCTCTCGTACTGAAGAGGATTACTATTGCAACGACTGCTCATGAGTAGGGCAAAACTAACTTGTCTCACGACGGTCTAAACCCATTCATAAAGCATCAAATCTGTGGTTTATGTTTTATATCTCTTAAAGATTTAAATTTTATTAATCCATTCATAAGAGTATAATAATATAATCGTTTATAAGCAAACTATTTAGTACAATAATAGTAAATAGAAAACAACTTGATAAGTAATCATTAAAATGGACGAAATGCCAGTCCATTGCTAAGTTACTTTCTGAAATTTGAATTAATATATTGTGACATCATTTGTGCTATATTTTTTATTTTTTCTATAATATGAAGAAATTATTTAAAAAATAATTAAAATAGTTTTTTTCTGTTTTTATGAAACCCTTCCATTAAAAAATTAAATTTCATTTAATGGTTTCTGAATTTTAGTTGACGATTGCTGAATATCAACTGATTTCTGAATTACAATTGACGATTTCTGAATTACAATTGACCATTTCTGAATATCAACTGACGATTTCTGAATTATAATTGACGATTTCTGAATATCACCTTTCAAATCTGAATTACAATTGACGATTTCTGAATTACTTTTGGAAATGTAGTAAGTACCGTACCATTTTTGATCATACCATATTGTGGTGTTTAAAAATCCCACCTTAAATTTTTGATATTTACTTGGTAAATTTTATGTTTTCATTGTAACACATTTTTTTATTGTAATATTTTATATTTTCCGGTTTTCACACCAACTAGGTGAGGTTAGAACAATTAGGTGGGGAAACCAGGTTGTTGCGACTAAGATGGCCCACTAAGCTGTCGAGATTTTTTAAAATTATTATTTGGTTTTGAAAATTGTCGTATATATAGTATGTATATGTAGACAAGATTGGATAAATTTTGGAAAATAATTTTTTTCAAACAATTAAAATTGAATTTTAAGATTGAGAAAATGAATATAATTTAAATTGTAATGATAATATAATTAGTTTGAATCGAAGTGGAAGTCACAAATCAAATTTTTATACACAAGATTGCTTTTAGAAGATTTTTGAAAGATTTCACCAGATTTCCTTTTGGATTTTCTCAAGATTTCCTTTCAAAATAGTTGAAAAAAAAGATTAGCATTAGCAAACTTTTTCTAGATTTTTGTTTTTTTAATTGAAAATTTTATATGGAAATTTATTTAAAATTGCATTGAATTTAATTTTTTAAAGAATTTCATTGCTCCCCACCATGCGGTAATTTGGTTATTGGAATTTCGAATAATTTATTACTACTTTTTAATGAAATCAAAAGGCCACGTTTTTCTGTTTGCCATTTATTCCGTAGATCACGTTTGATTGGTTTATTTGAAGTTACCAACCAAAAAATTTGGAAGGTAATGACTGTCAGTGCGGCCTTTAGGCTGCACGACCTTTGTAATTAATTTAATAACTTAATAGCAATTTTTAATACATTGTGGGTGTTCTTATTCTAAATTACTTGCATATCGATAAACAAAGTCTCAAATTTTTGTCTTTCTAACGCCAGTTAAACAACAGACATTGTGATTTTGTGAAGTTCTGTTGTTGTTTTGTATTCTTGTTCTAATCGACTTTTGTATAACTAATTACAGTTTTGGTACTGGCATATTTCAATCACGATCTCAATCATGTAGACTGGAATTTAAACATAGAACCATTTTTCCGGTAAAAGTTTTCTGTCGGAGTATGGGAACTAGTTCTGCACAGTCTAGGAGATATGGAAGAGTTTGCTGTCAAAACGATTCAATAACATTAAAACTACACGCCACTGGTATCTGAAAAGTACTACTTCTTATAAGACAAAAAAGGTTTTGACTTCGAGATATTCTAACTTTAATGAGGACTCCTTGAAGACCCATTATTATTTACATGTGCAAAAAATAGGCTTAGAATATGTATCATTAAGAATAAAGTTTGTTTTAGTTTTTGTTATTTATAAAATAAATAGGTATAAACTTTGTCTTTATCTCGAAATTTTTACGATCAAATGTATTAGTAGGTTATCAAATTTTAAAAATATGAAGTAGAAATTTGTAGTAATTGCTCCAATAATTAATATAAATTAAATTAACATAATTATTATGCTAATGTGATAATATTAAATAACTGGAGGCTAAATCTGCGCTAAACCTATATACGGTACAATTATTTCAGAATAGCTAAGAGTGAAACCTGTGCATCCACTGTGATTTGAACTCAGAAAACGGAGAAAAAATAATCAAAATTAGCGAGTGGTTGGCTCTAGGTTAGGTTTAATTGGGAGATTTAAGTCTGAAGTTGGAAGATTTCAAATCTATACCAGGATTTATTTTCTCAGAGAATTTGTAATTGACCCTTTTTAGTGCAACACATACTGGACATTTTCAACTGAATGTTTTCAAACTACGCAAAAGTAAGTTGATTGAATGAAAAAGCATTTTAAAATTTTATGAAAAAGTTTAGCAACTTTATGATTAAAACTGAAATTCCTTTGTGCACCAGCTTATTTTAAATTGAATCATTATCGAGATTTGATTAAGCTTATTGATAATTTTAATGAGATATTTGGTTTATCGACATTGAACTTATACTTTTCTTATACATTTATTTTTCGGTCTGTTTATCTTCTTGTCGAAGTATAGAAAAAACTAATGTTATTTATTTTCTGCTGGCTAATGGAAAACATCACGCAAGTTTGCTGCACAATATTTCCTTCCGATGAAAAAATTGCACCAATTTATTAATTTCCTGCCAGAAATTGTTTCAAGACGAAGAATTACGTATATTGGGTAAGTGAAAATTAAAATAAAAGGTTCTAATAGGCTAATTAAAATTTTCACGCTGAAGTATAGGTATTTATGGTACAGCAAGACAACACGAAAAGGAACACAGAGAAAATAACTCATGAACAAAACGGCGTTAAAACTTTGGTAATAATGGGAAAGTAATTTTCATAAGATACCTCGAACTTAGACTTACGAAACATTGATTAAAAGTTGTAAAACAAAAAATGTTAAAAGAATTTGCCTTAACTGTACAATATCAACTTTGATCCTTACATGGTTTTTTTAATTGACTCAAAAGTTGTTAAGAAAATGAAAAAAAATTTTACAAAGAGACAATGTCTTTCGTTTCTTTTTACTTTGGACTTATTAAATTTTTTTTGTACGAAGCACGACGAAAACTAAGAAGGTTCGTTTGCAAATACAAAAAAATTGAAATTCTTGTGTACATACAATAGAATAAAACATAAAGCTCAGTGTACAATAAAAATGGAAAATTTATTTAATTTTTTGCGAGAGCTCGTTCTATTTATCATTAATTAGAACATGGAAATTCAATCAAAAATAATTAAAAATTGACGTGGTTTCACTATCGCCATTAAAGAAATAAAAAACTGGCATTGAAGAGTTAATAAAATAATGAATAAATCTGGTATATCTGCCTAGATATTGCAAGCACTATCCATATTTATTCGTATTATTAAATTTTCACTACGTATGAACATTTAGCTCCTAGTTGTCGACCTGGATATGTCAGATAGGCTGTCGTTTTGCTGCAAACGAATTCAATTAAATACCGTCCATCCATCCTCAGCTGGTCCCCTTTATTCAATGAACGTAATGGAGCACATCATTCAGGTCAAGCAAACTGTATAACATTATGCATTTTCTCGAATCACTTTGACTTTTTCGCAAATCCAACTCTTTTACTTATGCGAAAGGTTTTCTATTATAGGTTGCAGAGGTGGAACTTGAAAGTATTTTATTTTTGTTGTAAAACAACCGTTGTTTATCCGCGAATAAACACTACAAAATTTGATTTAAATCGAACAGAAAATATTTAAATAAAATTTCCATTAAGAACATTGTGTTATGCATACTTTTATTTACATAATGCCCCTGGTAATTGTAACTTATTTGCATGCACAAATTACGTGAATACAAATTCCAAACAACACCTGTAGTGCTTCTACGCTTTTATATTGCACTCCCGGTGTTTTCAGATTGAACTAAACTAATAAAAAGCTTATACAATGTTATTAAATTAAATTAGTTCATTATTTACTAGATAATAAAGAAATAAGTAATAAAGGCACATCATCTTGACAACTTTTTGTATATCTACTAAATTTTTTTGAATTATTCCAATAATTAAATGAAACAAATTGTGAGCTTAATTAAATTCAATTACAGAATTACAATCTGTCGTAATCGTTTTGGAAAATAAACGTTTTTGAATACTAATCACTGACAAACCAATTACGAACAAACCTATTTGTGTGGTCACAAGAGATTTAAAAATTAATTTAAAAGGTCAACTTATTTCAATATCAACACAGCGGTTAAGCAATTTTAGTAAATAAAAAATTAATTTGCATCACAAAATTTAATAATATTTTTTATAATTAATTGCCAAGTAATTGCAGTTTGAAGCCGGCCTTTAAAAACAAACCAAGCGAAGTAAAGTTTATTGAATTATACCTTTATATAACGATCACGAGAAAATAACTTTAACTGAAACCTAACATGAAAAATAAAAGATTTTGAAACCATCTAACACCCGACTGTTAGCACACAAACATTTTATCCAAAGAAAATGAAAAAATAATCTAATCATAAATTACTGTGCCGATTTAAATTATTTAAATCTCTAATTAATAATTTTTTCCTAAACAATTTTATTGCTTTACGTGATTAGTGATTAACTCGGTTTCTATTTGGTAATAAATTAATACAGTGGCAAAGTTCCGAAACAAACATGTCGGATGGGCGAAATTCAATCAATTCCAGTCGGAAACTAAACCATTCCGACTGAAGTTTTTAAAAACTCAAGTCTACCCACGACATTATTCTTATATTACTACATCAGGGTTGTCTTTAACTTTTATAATTCTTTAAAGACGAATATTTGATTGCCCGTTGCTACTAATCAATATGGTTCGGATTCCACGTTCAGGTTACGTTTAGTTAACAGGAATCAACCGTCACCGTTCCATGGTTTTGGAGCTGGCTTCCTTTTATGGTTTAAACTTTCTTATTTTAGGTATAAGTTTATCTAACAATCACGAGAGCGTGCATCCTGTATTATATTTGCTGTATTTGCCGACGATGGAATATGCAAGACCGAGTAACAACATCAATTGACTGGCAATTCGATTTCCAATGTAAAATGGTTTATATAAAATACCAAATTAATACAATTGAGGAAAATTTGTGCTTTATGCATTTCAGATAAATTAGTTATTTTTATTTAAATTCATTCGGCGTATTTATTATTAATTTAACAATCTATTATTTATTCTAAAATTTGTAAAAAAAACCCTATGTTGGTAATATGAGCATACATTATTTTTTGTTTTTAAATTAATTAAAATTGTTGAAAGCTTTATCTACCTCTATCTACAGCCCAATAAACTGCAATGAGCATTAAATTATACAAAATATTTATATAAATAATTTATAAAAATTAAAAAAAAAAAAAAATTTTTTAAATTTGGTTTGAGCTTTTTTAAATTTTATTGTTATATTATATAACGGAACAATTTTAATATTTCACAAAGTTTTAGTTTGTAAATCAAAATTCTTGAAAAGATAAGTAGTTCAGATTCTTGAGAAGCAAGACACCTGAAAGTAAAGTAATAGAGTACTTACAACCGATTTAATTTGAATGTAAACGATTCCAGTAAAAGTAGTTTACGATATTAAAAATAAAAAAATCAATTTTGCCTGTAGTTATAGTAAGTTATAATCAAAAATCGAAATTCACTATGACAGCATCTATATGCTGATGATGATGTAAAGTCGAAACCGGTTGATTAACCAAATACACTATCTTAACGAAAGTGTTTCATTATTTATTTATTGTTATAGTAACATCAGAATAAAGTCGAATCTTTGTGGTATTAGTGTTAAAAGTAAATATGTAACTTCGAGAACAATGACAGATTTCTTCAGAAAACTGAAGCAACCGACCGAAGCTCAAACAAACACTTTAAATTATTATTTTATTATTTTCTGCTTCGCCGCCAGTCAGAATTTAATTTCACATACCTATATGTTTTTTTCAAGTTTTGAATGTCTAGATAATAAAATAATGAACCAATTCGCGATTTACATTAAGCAAACGCCATCACGCGGAAAACTATTAAGTTAATCTAATACGTAGAGTTGGTATAGAAAGAAATTATCAATTTACCGCGGTTTAACCATAAAATCATTCAGAATATAACTGAAAACAATATCAAGTGTACGTAATAGAACCGCCATAGTGTTCACATTTGGTAGTATAGGAAGTTCCTAATTTATATTGCTTTCAATGCCAGTACTTCACTTTCAAAATGGAAGTGCATAAAGTAGCTCATTTTGCAAGCCCAACAAATGTTGGACGTGCACTTGTTCGAACCATAGTAAATGAACACTGACACATTATAGTTACCACTCCAGTGGCGTATCTAGAAAATGCTTTGGGGGAGTAAAGATTTTTCAGAATCTCGTTAATCCATTCATGCGCGCGTCAGTTTTAACTAATCCTAATACCATTGTTTATCTACCCACCTACTCTAACACAACAATAGAATTAGCTGCAAATTTGAAGATATACCAAATGTTGAATACATATTTTTACGACTTTGGTCACGTGACTTAAAACGTGGTCTGCCATCCCTGGATAATAAATTAATGTTTACATATTATCATTCTGAGAATACCATATGACAGGTAATTTAATTATAAGTTATCATGCTCGAATTATTAACTATTTATCTGGGGTTTGTAGATAGAAAATAGCCGGTAACAGGTAATCGGAAAAACGAACTTTTGATATCTGCAATTTCATTCAATTGCATTTTACGTGCAGTCAATGTGTCCCACGCGACTGTGTTTTTTTAAATTTAAATTTGCACATCGTATTGAACATCTACAATAAAAAAATGTCAGTGGAAGAATTGGGAATATCAGGATTTTCTAAGAAAATTTTATAAAATTTGTTCCAAACTTTACGAGCTGACTGTACTTGACCAATCATGAATTTGACGTGAAGGCAATATTGAAGAGGAATTGGGTAAATTTGCAACATATACTTTGATATGGATTACTCTCCCAACTCTCATTCAACAGCTGAGTTAACCGAGAGCCTTATGTCTAAACGGAACACTAAAATAAGGCTAAGTCTCACAACAGTAAAGGGATATCTTTTACTATCAGCTCATTTTCCGGCTCTACATAAGATCCAAATAGTTTAAGGTGAATTTTCATACTGAAGGTTTTATAGCAATATAATACAAATTTGGATTTAACTTTAACTTTGTAAGGGTTCGATTTGAAATTTTATAATTAAAAAGAAATAAGTTGAAAAAATTAGGTAACTTAAAAGTTTTCTGAAGTTTTCGTAAGAAAATTTATTATTTGTTATTGTAGACGTTAATGAAATTTTTTGACAAACCACAAAATTGCCGGTTCATTCCGTGTTTCATATAAAGCTAATGAAAATATAATTAAATTCTGAATTAAATATTTTTGCGACAGTACGAAATAAGAGCTTTAATATAAAAGCAATATTAATTAATTTTCTGCTATTAAATTATTTAATTAAAGTTAAAAATGCTTATTGCGAAGGGAAGTGATGAACAGATCGGAGTGGTTCGGTAAATAAGGCTCTTATTGTAATCTCAGCTTATGTCAGGAGAGATTGAAGATTTGTATTAATAAATAACTTTTTAGCGCTCTCCACATAATAATGTATTAAAGAATAAGAAAATTTATTTACCCCAAATTAGACCGTTTGGTGTCTCAACTTAAATAAAGTTTGAAAAAGTGGAATTTTAAACTTATAATTTAATTGCATTTTAAGACTTTTCAAACTTATGTGCAAAAGTTTAAAATTTTATGTTTAAATTTGTAAATTGTCGAAGTGGAGTTTTGCAATTATAAATATTTTTATAAGCAAATGTGTCCCAAGTGTGTAGCTACCATTTTAAATTTACTTCATTTGTATAAATTTAGACTGCTTTTAAGATTTATAGCAAAAGTTTAATTTAGTTAATATTTTTCCACATTCTTACCCCCAGCGACCAGTGAAACAATAAACTCCTAAATTGGGAATGCAGGACTCTATATATTCCACAGCGTATATACCCACATTGAAATTTTTTAGAGATGCAAGTTTACCCAAAAAAAATTAATCATTGCTACCCCTTGCCAGAAATATTTGAAATCTTTAAAATCCCGACTGTAATATGAAAACGTTAATAATAAAAATAAAATTATTTTGATGTCCATCTTACTACGCGACTGGAACTGTCACTCCGGTTACGATTTCTGTCATATGAAAGGATGAATATCGTTTAAAATATTTATTACACGACACGTGGTGCACATATTGAAATTTATTGAGATGTACATCTTGTGAACTTTTGAACACCTTTTTGCCTCTTTCATGCAACAATTTCTTACTTTTTACGCTAACGTTCCAGATTTTACGTATCGAACGATAATTACAATGCCCATTATAGCCTAGATGAATATTCAACATTGTAATTATTTAAATAGCATGTTAAAGCTTAATGATTACGGTATAATGATGTGTTGGTGGTGAGCTGTACCTAACCATCTTTGCACATATTTCATTCGCTGTCAGTCTCTATATCGCTCAACCCATCAAAGTTATCTCATTAATAATAAAATTGTATTTACGCCCCAACTTAGATGTTAGCTCCTGCGATCCTAAAAAGTTAAATTCTTGTTAAATTCTGTTAAAATTTACCAACATTACAAGTTAGTTACAATTTAAATTGTCACACGTAAGCTCATCAGGCGAATACAATATTCAAATGAATATTCTTCATTTTACATTTCGTATAGCAAAAACAAACAAAGATCAAACTAATGCTGACCAAAATAATACAATAAAAAAATAGAAAAATAAAAGATTCATAACTAAATTTAAATACTTTATCATAATGTTGATGTTATGTTACGTTAACGTTAAGTAAACTCAGGTTTGATTGTTTAGTGTACATTAAAATAAAATTTTATATCAATAGAAAACTTAAACTAACAATTTATTATAATTCTTCCAGAATTGTTTAAAGTTAAGATAACAGAAAGATACATTATAAACGTACGGGAAAGAGCCTGAATTACCTAATATTTAAAAAAAATCCGTATCTTCGTTAAGTAAATTTTTAATCAACAAAATGTTTTTGAAACAAACTCAAAATAAAATTCAATTAACTGTGACAAATTACCAAGTAGGGCAGTATAGTCCAGGCTCAAAACAGAGATCTAGAAGGAAATGTCGAAATCTCAATTTTTAACTTAATTCGGGTCTATGTTTATGCAGTAAACGCTGGTCCAAAAGGGCACAAAGGTTCTGGATTTTGTTTTTTTTTATTAATTTTAATTAATAATACATTATAAACAAAAAGTGAACCACAAGCGTTTTCGCCAACAAAAATACACTATTGCACCTATCTACGTCAAGCACACATACCTACAACAGAATGAGCTATACGCCAACTTTTATGTGAAAAATCGAGACTTTAAAATCAATTATTTCAAAAAGTAAAGGAAAAATTTAGGTTGATCTAGGTTTCTTAATGCCATCGTTCAAATTCTGCCACATTTTTAAGTGTATCTGTAAAAACTGAAAAGTTCTAAAAAAATTAAATAAAAAATAATCGAAATTTAATTTATTGGTTAGTTGGGATATTTTTATTTAGGATTTATTGTCAAGGACTTTTTGGTTTAGGATGTATTTGTAAGGATTATTGTGTCTAACTTTTTTTTGTCAACGATTTTATGACCTGACACCTTGCACGTTTGACATCGATCCAGTATTTTATCAAAACCTAAACTTGTCAGTACTATACGCAGACAACCAAGTTTTCAAAATTACGATGTTATGACTTATTTTTACTGTTTGAATTAGTATTTCAATTAATTTTTTATTTCCTAAAATTTGTTTGTAAAATTAAGGTTTGAGACCCTGAACCGCTGGTCAGATGCATCAACAGTGTACGTTGATAAATGGTTTCCGGGAAAACTCATCACTGCAAGAATTCTTTGAGCGACACGATACAATGGATCTTCTCGCAAACTCATTGGAATGAAGGATCCAATCATCGATTAAATTCTCAACAATCTGCCATCGTAATTGTGTAATAATCTAACTTTATTTAGCTTTAACTTAGCAACAACAAAATTTTATGTTTTCATTTTTATTTAGTTTTATTATACAAGAAACTTGCAAGCATTAATTTTACAAGGTTCATTCAACCATAATTTTTTTATTAAAAAGGTTTTTACTCAATTTTATTGTTAATTTCAAGAAAATTTATGTAACTTATTTACTTTCTTGATTACTTAATTACTAGATAACATAATTGAATTTTAAATTAGTAAAGCAACTAGGTAAGTCAAAGAAATAACGTATGTGTAAAACGAGGGATAAAGTTTCATTGTAATCCGATTATTTTATTTACCTTCTTTTTGATATTGATTTTTGTTTTTAATTATTAATTTTTATTATTTATTAATTTATCGTAAAAACGAATTTACAGATCTTCCTATGTCTGCAATTTTGCCTAAGTCATTGTCACAATTATTTTTACATTAAAAAAAATCAGGTTTGTTGGTAATTATCAAACTCTCTACTCTGCACGACCGTAAATTTAACATTTACACCTAGTAAAGAAATATACTATTTTTGTTACATATTACCTATATCTATGTTGTCATTGTTGTCACTCAAATCATATTCAACCGGATCCACTTGGTTGAACATACATTTTATTACGGTTTACTATGGAAAAGCTTCAATTTAATTGTCAACAGAAAAAAAAGCTCGGCTTACTGTGGATACAAAACTAATGAAAATTAAAGCAACACTTCAACTTATCTTTCCACATATTATTTTTGTAAAAAATTTAAACTGTTTATGTCTATTGTTAATTAATTATTACTTCATCTTTTAATTTGGTTATAATTTACTAAAAAACAATATGGTCCATTGGTCAAAATACACATTGTTACTATAAACATATCTTACCAAGAAGAAATCCATAAAAACACAGTTTTCAAATGTATGTACGTAAGTGTGGATTGTCATCGACTTTAGTCGATGCGATAAATTTCAGTTCGATTGGATGACGAGAAGTTTTCACTTCTTAGATTTGTCCTCAGGCAGAACAGGCGATGAAGTTAAGAAAGGATTAAAAAAAAAGAAACGAATATACATAATGGAGAGATGCAAAAACATTTTCATTTTAGTCGGAATTTTTAAATTTAATTTCCTTGTTTTTATACTTGAAGGAATTTTGGAAGTTTCAAAGTCTGAAAAATCGATGTTTTAACCTGAGCTATTGTATCATGAAACGTAAGTAGAGGTTTCGTCATTATTAGTAGTTAGTATTTAGAGTTTAGACTGAAAGCATTAAATAGCTCTGCTGCTCGTATAAACATTTACAGAGTAATTAAATTTGAAGAGCAGCTTACTGAATATAACTCGTAAACGTGCAATAGGATCGTTTCTCGTTATCTAACAGCATAATATCTTCTCATACAGTTAATGTGGACTTTGAGTGAGTGACACGGAGGATAATCGTAAAACACATAATGCATCTGTAAACACAAATAAATACAAAATAATTAAACGACTTAAACTGCTATTCGTTTCGTTGAAGAGGTGATAAATATTGGGGTGAATTTTAAGCTCACGTAACTCTTCAACTGATTATCATTTAAATAAATTTAATTAAGACCCGATAGCGTTGTCACGTTTTTATTCGACGTTTCCTGTTTACTTTACCTGTTTCGAATTAAATTTGATAAATTTCCTATTTGAACAATTCATTTAGCGCCGAGACCTGAGAACATGCAACCGCCACGGTAATTGATAAATATTTTCACGTTAGGTTTAAATTGCACGGTCCAATTTAAATTAATTAGATACTTAATTCTTTTACTCCTAATAAAAACGAATAGTTAACTCAAAAACCCACACTTATATTTAAAAACTGTCAAAAAGCCATGGAGAAGGTTATAGGTCGGATGTTCTGTTTTCGATTACCTTGGGAATTAACTTTAACTTGATATAACTTGGTAAGGTTAGCAAATAAAAGTTATATGTCATAAACAAAAACATTTTTTTTTATTATCTGTGACGTTTCGGTGCGGTAAATAAACAATTTCGGTGTATTTAAAAATTTAAAAGAACTACGTTCGACCAACAAAAACGCCACTGAATAATAGAACATTCAACTAAAAGTGGGAATTTTTAAATTGTTTCGCTTGCCAAATAAAATTTTAATTTTCATAGGATCATTCCTTCTCATTGATCGAGAAGAATATAATATTTACAAATACCAATTTTATTTAATCGATTTTCGATGTTTGTCGAGTCGTCCCCCTATATTGTGCAGTCCGGATTATAATTCAATCTAGATTTATTGTTTGTTCGATCGATGTTTAAAATTTGTATTTTTTTGGCAAACTAAAGTAATTATACTAGGATTACTTTTGTTTCGCGATCCCCATTTGTAGCGTTCTGAAAGACAGCTACCGTTGAAACACTTTCAAAAGGTAAAATTGTAAAGACGCTGAAGATTTTGTCTAATTTTTTTAATTTAATAAATACCTGCCACGTCGTCTAGAATTTCAATTTAGTTGAAGTTTGGTTGAGATTCCTTTTTGAATTTAATTTGTTTGAGAGAAAGGGTCACAAAGTAGTGTATAACTTATTGATTGAAGTGGTTTTGGGTTTTAGTAATAGTTCAAACTCAAAATCGTAGAAATTAAATTAAGTTCTTTGTTGAAATTTTGACTATTGTTCGCTCAGTTTAACCTTCTTCTTATATTTAATTTTATATCTTTAGAAAGGGTAAAGTACAGAAGCATTTCTAACTATATTACAATTACAATTATTACAATTTTTAAATTAATTAAATTATTAATAAAAACAATTAAAGTAGAATTATGTGATGATGGCAGTTAAATACAAATTAAGAATTTATAGTTTTATAAATGAATTAATTTTATTCCTAATTGAAAAGACCTTGCAATACAGGTGTTTTGTTCCGATAAAGTAAAAGGTTGTCTCACATTTTCTTCTTTTTATTTAATAGTTCTTTCAGTGGTTCTTTCACAGCACAGGACATATAAGCCCTAAAACACAAATCGGGGGGTCTGGGCGGACTGGGGGTATGTCATATCCTCAATTTTAAGGTGTGCAGATCTTTAAATTGATTTACTAAATCAGTAGTTAGAGTTTACTAAAGCTACATTTTGCAGTTTCCCACCATCAATGGATCACTTTTTAACACAATATGTTAATCGCTTAATAAATACTAATATTGATGATAATATTCTTTTTATTAAATAATAAAAAAATTTATCTGTATGCGAGTTTTTCATGAAAAGGCGAAATTTTATCCTTACTTTACTTTTACATTGTTTCGAAAATGCCAAATCATTAATTTAAAATATAATAGGCTTGGAAGTTTTATATGCCTAAGAATGATTAAATGAAACGTAAGAAATAGTTTTTTTTTTGTATAAAATATATAGCATCATTCGCTTAAAAAAACTTGACCTAGTTGATTCTATCTTGTTAAATTTCACTTTACAACGCTGAAGCATCGGATACATAATAATTGTAATAATGAGAAATTTAATGCTGTAACTCGCAAAAATATTATTAAATTTTAAAAAATAAAAAATTATTTTGTAGAATAATTTATTTCAGACTTAATTAATCATCTTAAACGAAGTGAAAAAAGGAAATGGCCAATGAATAACTGATAAATAGATAATGCATGGAAAACTAAAGCAGATGAAGTCAGATTAAACCAAAAACTTTTCAAATTAAATTTTAAAAGTACAACCGAATTTGTCTTGCAAACTAAATTATGGTCCAGAAGGGGATGCTCTTGATTGTTGCACGATCCACAATATATGGAGACGGATTAATTAATAAGGAATTTAACAACTTTTTAAATAATGTGTATCATTAAGTGAAAAGTTTTTCTAAAATACGAGTGTCCATTAAAAAGTTAATTTGTTGCAGAAAGTTTAACGTTCGAAATTTTAAGCTTTTAATAATGCAAATCAATTTAATTTGAAACTTAAATTAGTAACCCAATTGGCGATTTTCTTTTTTATATGTTTTTCCAAACTGCAGAGTTTCCTCTAATTATGGTTAGATTATTTCCTTATGGTTTTTCCTTCGGGGAATTATGGTATATAAATAAACAAGCAAATTTCAAATATTGGGAAGCTGTGGTTAATTAGATTAGTCGAATTGCACTTGAGTTGGAATGGCAAATCGAACATTTTAGTTTTCTTAGTTTTTAAAATTTTTCCGAATAGCAATTGAGCGACAGGTTAATTTTCTAAACAAAAAAATTAAACAATTCTGTTTAGTAATTACTAATTAGCTCCAAGTTGCCTTTGTTCATATTTGCGACTAAATAAAATTGGTTTAAAGTATAAAATACATTTCCCGATGTTCAGGTGCGATGAAATCTGCTGTAATTTTGAAAAGTTAAATTTTCCGGTAAAGCAAGATTGAAATAATTATGAACCAGCAGATACTTTTATTTTGAAAGAAATTAAGTGAATACAACCCAGAGTTTTGTGAAGCGTTTGTTCGGAATTGAAACTTGATAAACAAGGGAACCTTGTTTGAATTGTAATATTAAAAAAATGTTTACTTAACGGAACAATTGTTTATTGAATTGAAAGTAAAACAATAACTCTCATTGGTTAACAATTGTAAATTTTTGGAATGACGATATTGAAAGAATAAAATTTAAACAACTCTTTTGAAATTTTGTCGTTTTGTATTTGCACAGCTGAAATACATAGGTATAATATAGCTATATATAGAGTATGTTCCATTTCACTTGCTTCAAATCATCCAAACATTACAAGAAGCATCTCTTATGTTGTATCGATCTGTTCTCATGTAAGTTTGAGTTTGTAAAATAACAAGAAAGCATAGTAGGTATAGAAAAGATAAAAAACGTTATAATTTTCAATCGGATATAAAATCGAAGTCACGTAGCAAGTGTAAATGATGAATAATTCAAAAGGGGGTACAAAGCGAAAGGGTTATTATTTCTTTTTCACATTTAGTTTACCAAAATATTCGTTACAAACTACATTGAATTCCAACTAGTCTAGACGCAATCCGTCTTGGAATCAAAAAACAAAGTAACACGAAATATTCGTGTATTTTAATTAACATTTCAAATTAAAATTTTTATTTTTAAACATCTCGCTAAATTAAAGGAATTCGAAGAATCTTCCGAAATTGAATTCCTCAGATTCAATGTTGCTAATAATGCTTTTCCTAATTATAGTATACGACGATTTGAATTTATCTACTTTAAACGAGTGTCTCCAATTTATTTAATATCGCCAGTGCAGGCAGGACAGGCTCGAATTAAATTTAATAGCGTGCTTGTTAAAAATAACAGTTTGATGAGTACAACTACATAGTAAATATTATAAAGTTTTACTTGCCATGCACGGAGAAAGTCCGTCTGGTGTTTATTTGGTCAGCAGCGTCGCGATGTCACTGCAGGATTGCAAATGCGACGTGCAGCAGGAAACGACGAGAATAGCCGCGTGTATTTACTGCAACGAGATGCACCGACTACCCGTTTTGTTTATGACTGGGTCTTATTGGCTACTCATTAAATTGATACCAAAATAAATTGCGATTAGTTCACTTTAATGTTAATTAAAAATAGCTCCGAATTAAAAGTGATTTGAAAAAGTGGCAGCCGAGCAGGAGAGACTTTTTGAGAAAATTCGATATGCAAAACTTAATTATTTGTAATAATTAAAAATTAGCAAACAGGAGCGTGATTAAAATTTTACAAGACGTTACTTACTCAAATATAAAGATAATTCCAATAAGCAACAAATATCAATTGTCGATTAAACACGGGATCAAGCGCGTTAGCAGGAAAAATAGGGCTTAGACGGACAGGGAGGTCGGGTCCGAGAGCAAAGATCCGTACAGAAACGTTGCCCAGAGAGGACTGACACAAAATTTGCTATACTCAGCTCCTGCTATAGATGCTGCGCCAGCATCTGCACATCCTTTCTCTTTTCCCTCATACACAAAATGGGGTAAATCATTTTAAAAGCTTACTAAACAAAAATTACAACATAATATTGCATTATTGTTAAATTAAACTTAACTAACCCCAACTCCTCTTCACATATTTTATTAACTACTTACTTCTTTCGAGTAATTTAAACTTTTCATTTTACGTAACCAGAAAATTGAATTTTACGTGAAACGTTTATTCCCGAAACATAATACACAGGTAATTGCTTAAACTGCACCTTGCGTGCTTCACTCGATACTAATTTCATACATTTTTTAGTTTTCCTTAAATTACCGATACGATACCAACTGAAAAACATAAGTTAATTACAGTTGGTCGAAATCGTCCTTAAAAATTATTTTTCCAGAATCAGTTGGACAATTGAATTTTTTGCTACTTTAACTGTACAGTTTTATTTAATCAAAACCCAGCTTATTGAATTGCAACAAAATATTAAATTTCAATGTAGTGTTGAAAATACAACATACCTACCTATACAATTTTCTGAAAGGATACGAATCCATTTTCTAATAACTTTTTGCGAATGAACCACCCAGGATATACTAAATTACATTAAACACTAGTACAACCTTTTGAAAACACGTTGTATAACAAACTAAATTAAATTATAGTATTTTGTACCACCTTGATACCTTCATACAATATACCAAGTCTATCGAATCGAGTATTCATTTTGGAAGAACATGTGCAGCAATGCAACACTAACACTCCATTCACGTGGACGAAATTTATCTTTTTCTTCACAAGTTTATCGCAATATGAGTCAAACCAAAAATTGTCACGTTTGAGTTTTGAAAATCAATTCAAGCGAGAATCGTTATAAGAAAATCCATCAGCGCAAAATATCATATTTGTATTATTGAATCTCCAAATAATAAGAAAATCTGATGTAATGCATGCAATTTTTTACAGAAAATTTGAAAAATTTTACACACACCCAAATTCGTTTTGTCGTTTCCACATCTCGAGTCAGGCACTTATAAAATTAAAAAATTTCCAAAACAGAACTATCACAGCACTAAACTTAAATTAAATGGATGCAACCTGCCGAGAATGCGTCCGAGTTGAAACTAAAATAAAACTAACTACGCAAGAATATCAAAATTTAAAAGTGATTCCTAATTAAATTGTCTTTCGATTTAGTAGTATCTGTTTTAGTAATCACCGAAATTTTTTAAATCTGCAATCTAAGAATGACAACAAAGGCAAATAAAAACCACGCTTTCTTCTACTAGGTATATAAGACATTGCAGAACAAAGAAAAAAATCATTGTTGTTCTAAATTCTTATCATTTAAAAAAAAAGACATTTTAGTTTAGCGAAAATTGTTTCAGTTATTGCGCATGGTGCGAATATTTTTTTATTTAGAATCGATTATATGATTTTAGCTTGGCAGTAGTATCTGGTCGAAATTGTTGAATGGACTTACAATATTAGTTAGTCGGCTCATTATCGATATTTCCCAACTTCCTGTATATTATATAAAAATAGTATTAAATAGTATTTTTTACAAAATTGTATCAAGAAACTAATAGTAGTTATCCACCTTTAGATGTCCAATTAGTATTTTATAAATAGAGATTTCTCATCTCTGTCAGAAAATTATATCTATAAAGAGACATTCGTATTCAACAGGGATGGGATCAATCAGAGAATCAATCCGATTATTTCTCAGCAGAACTAGTTATTATTGTAGTCTCAATAATGTATTTAGATTTCAGGAATATAGTGTTCTGCAGGAAGATCTGTTGGGTGTGGAAGAGAAAACTATATAGAGAGATGAGCGAAGTATTTAGAAAAATTATTCAACAATCATTGAAGTATACAAATAGAGGAGAAGAAAAAAAGGAGAACATCAAAGCACAATATTCTCTAAATATTCTAAAAATAATACTAAAATAAGAAAAATAATATGAACGCAATTCTCTCTCAGCTGCCTTAGCCTCCGTTACTTTCCAGCTAAATATCTCGTTAATCCATTCAAGCGCTTAACTTAACAGGTTTCAGTTTCTTCGCATTATTCGCAAGTTTTAAGAAAATTCCTTGCCGATTTTCAATTATTATACAAATGACTGTTAAAATGACACTTACTTCGGAAACACCCTACAAGTAAAATATTTATATTTAATTTAACAGCAAACAACATCGAAACATGTTTAGATCCCTAAGAAGAAAGGCGATTTTGTGAATTATGAAACGTATCAGGTGTTTTAATCTTAACGAAATTGTGACAAGTAATTGCTTAGAATCTATTGTTAGTAACAAATTTTACATCTGACATTTAGTAGGTACTTAGTAAATTACATACATATTAAATTTACATGAAGTTTATGTTGGAATTCAAGTTTTACCTTTTGTAATATAAATCAATTTACCAATATTGTGCAATGGTCGTAAGGTCGTTTTGCTTTCTTCAACGTGTTTCGGCAGCAGTTTTAAAACTGAAGGTTGTTTTACCATTCGAATTTTCAAATAAATGACTCAATAACGCTTGAGGGAATTACCTCTTTTGTAGATTGGGTAGCAGCCCAAAAATTTCAAAAAATTTCAAATTTCAGATTTTCTTGCCAGTTTTGTTTAAGTTTACGATAATTTTTTTGGAAGAGTTGATTCATCAGTAGGCCAATGAACGGTTAGGAAGATCTTTGTACGAGAAAGTTCTGAGCTTTCTATTAAGTATGAAATGAAATAATCTACATTTGCTTTTTCAAGAAAAGCTTTGATCTCGGTTTACAGCCAGATTTACAACAGGAAAGTTTGCTAAAAGGATACTAAGAAGTAACTAGAACATTTATATAGGTACTTAATTTCCAGGGTAAGATAAAATGATTTATTTAAGATTCCAATTATTTTTGTAACGTGAACGTTATCTGTTTTGATTGTTCGGGGATAAATTGCTGACTGTGGCATAGCAATACAATACTCTTACTTCTAGTCTACGACCGTGCTTTAAATATATTATATTTATCGAATATCTAATTATTATTCTCGACTCTATTTATTTGCATGTTAATGTGGTATTACCGTGACTTAATATGTCTGATAGGTTTATTCGCCTTCTGCTTTTACATTTTCAAGTTTACCATCTCATGGTTGTTATAGCAACAATAATTCTGTTGAGTCCTTTTATTGATATATCGAGTTTGTGTTGGGTGTTGAATGTTTTTTGCGGATGCAGCTATATAGCTTTGCATAACTATCATTTTAATAGGACAAGTACACTTTTACAACTAGCGAACAATAAATTCTGGTTTTTGTATCAGTCTATCTGCACGACTCATCTACTATAATAGTATCAAAGCCTTAGTAATAAATAAAAGCCAAACTTTGGTTTTAAACATCAGTGTAACTTTTGGGATATAATAAAATTACGCAACAATGCGTAACAGCTGTTTCAAGTTCTACCAAATTGTTCATTTTCATTTATTTACTAATTAATTTCAAGTTCACAGTACCATGTACATAAATTTTTTAAATTAATATTAATAATATGTTAACGATTTCGTTCCTATCCAAGAACAGTTCACTATTCAATTTCATTGAGTAGTGTATTTTAGTTTCTTGGTAAACAATATACTATTTTTTGTTTTATGCGATTTAATGCAAAAGTTCTCTTGTGGGATGCGGTGACCACTTGTATAAGAAAGTTTTATATAATATCATACAAGATTCTTTAACAAATTTTAAGGTTTAAGTTTAGCTCTCAGAACTTTTTAGTGTTTTTATTAGTAGTACAAAATATAAAATGAGAATCTAAAGTTTGACAGAACAACTTAAGCTAATCCATAAATAGTTAAAATGTAGAATTTACTATTACATGCTTGAATATTTAATTTAAAAAAATCTACACGGAAAAATTTACAATGGCAAAGAGGGGGTGCATTTGTTATTATTTGATTAGCTTTAACTTCAATGTTTTGCATTTTTGAGAGATTTTAATTATTATCTTTGAAGTTGTACTGTATCTATGATTGTAGTATTAAATATTGCAAATAAACTTTTGTAAAAAATATCAAGTTGAAAGTACTGGAGTTGGCAGGAAAAACCGTAAGGTCCTGGCAACAATGAAGGGAAACTCTTGATCTACACCTCCACGTGGTACTAGAAGGGCAACATCTAAGATGGCTAACGTAGATAAATACTCAACTTCGTCATGACGAAGAAGGGCACTCTCTTGTCCTGGAGGGAAGAAACTCCCTCCAAAGGCGGATGAACCAATAAATGACGGTCAACGGCATAGAATCGGGCAGGCAAGGGGAAACCACCCGATTATCTTCCCGAGAGTGCATCATGATGAGTCATATAAATGATATTGTTGTACCATGCAATCCGGTTAGCGACCGGCGCCTAGTTGGGTCCGGGCCGATAAGTGTGAAGTGGGTTACCGGGCATGTGGATGTGGTTGACCAGGCGGCACATGCAAAATGGGCAACTGGAAAATCAAAAATTAAACTAAGAAAACAACTTAAAATGGCAACATGGAATGTGAGAGGGCTGCTGGAGGCTGGGAAGCTACATATAGTAGAGAGAGAGCTTGTTCGGGCCGGAATCGAAATATGCGGTATAAGCGAGACACATTGGAAACAGCAGGGTCATTTTATAACGCAGAATCACACTGCCTATATCTCTGGTGGAACGAATAGTAGAAACGGCGTGACCTTTCTGGTGAGTAACCGAATTGCTAAACATGTGGAAAGCTACAAATGCATTAGCGAAAGGTTGATGATGATCACAATAAATGCCTCACCAAATAAAATCTACATATTGCAATTATATATGCCAACAACAGCAGCCTCGGACGAAGAGATAGAAAAAATATACACAGAAGTGGAGACTACGATGGCGGGCATCCCACACAAGTATCCTGTGGTCCTCATGGGCGACTTCAACGCGAAAATTGGAAGTACAACCAACGATGACCATCTACGTAACGTGATAGGCAAGTACGGCTTAGGTGCACGAAACGAAAGAGGAAACATACTCATCCAATTCGCTTTAGCTAACAACCTTGTTATTATGAACAGCTGTTTCATGCACCATCCTAGACGTCTTCATACATGGACTTCCCCTAATGGAGAATTTAAGAACCAAATCGATTATGTACTAATTAGAAAGCGATGGAGAACCTCCATATATAACACCAAAACAAAACGTTCTGCGGAATGTGGATCTGATCACAGAATGCTACAAGCCAGTTTTAAGCTTAAACTTGGACAATGAAGGTGGACGACAGAAGACGAGTTGAAGCCTTTGAGATGTGGGCATACCGGTGCGTGCTGAGAATACCTTGGACGGCCCACCGCACAAACGTGTCCATCTTGAACGAGCTACGGGTCAAAACGCAGTTGTCAACTAAGATCAGCCAGTCTGTCTTACGATATTTTGAACACATTGCAAGAAGACCAGAAGCAATGGAAAAATTGATGATCCAGGGCAAGATCGAAGGAAAGCGGCCGAGAGGAAGATCCCCAACAAGATGGATAGACCAGATCAAATCCCTAACGGGACAGACTATGCATATGGCGACTCACGCAGCACGTGACCGTGAAGCATGGAGCACCTCGCTGAATGCGCTATCATAATGATGCCACTATGTTCTTACGTAGAACGATGAAACCTGAGAGAGAGAAAAAATGTTGCTTTTCAGCAAACTTCGTCTTAACGATTTCAGCAGGTTTTTAACTCCTAAAAGTCGTCGAATTCAAATATGACATTAAAATAACATTATTTATAGATTATTATTTTATCAAAGAACCTTTTATAAAACAAATTTTATTTTAAAATTTAAAAAAAATTTATATTGTAACAAATTACATTTTGCTTAATGCAGCTTTAAAACAAGTAAACAAAGTTTAATATTTTCTTATCCTTGTAAAATTTTGTTTAAGGCTGTATTTTTATTATTGAATATTTTATTATAATATTGTCCCACGTAAACGATATTGATTTTAGAATCTTTGCAAAAAAGTTTCGACCGATGTTTCATGACTTGCAGAGGTGGAAGTCACCCCAGGGTAGTTATATAATTACTTAAAAATTTAAGATTTTAATTAATTTGTAAAACTGTCATTATTACTTTCTGAATTAAAAACTTGTTTGCTTAAAATCCTACAAAAATTTAAAATTACGTATGTCTATTGGGTATACTCCTATTTAACGAATCCTCCATTTTGTCAATAGTCAATAGAATTTTCCAAGCTTAAACTATTTGTTTTTAGTACTCATCTATTATTTGATTTTGTTGAATCCAAATTTTTTTATTATTTGTTATAGGCAATAAATAAATTGTAATTAAAGCAAATTTTATTTTTGGGTAAAATTTAAAATCAAAGTAATAAAAATAACTTTTCCGAAGTAATATTTGAAATGTTGGGGGCATTATTGTATCAAGTGTGTGTTAATGTATGCAAATGTGTGGTAACCCGCGTAATAAACGTCTGAATGTTTCATGAGATGCTAACACCAAACCTGCAATTACAATGTAACTCTCATACTCATTGAATTATTTATTTGTAATCACATTAGCGAACTGATTGCGTATAAAATTTGGTTATCAAAAGTTAATTGTTAGTAATTTGAAACGCTTTTTTTGCACAAACAAAACAAATTTTTAACAACGAAAACGGCCAAACCAAACGAGAACGAAACTTAGACAACGAAACATACTGAAAACTTAATAAAAGTTAATTTTAGTTATTTAGCCTTTTTGTGTGTTTGGAGCGCAAATTAGCTGTGTACGAAATGTCATAACATTGTTGATATTGCTGGTTAAATTATTAAAGCATTTTCGAGCAACTTGGCGTTTAGGGTTGTGGATTTTGCCACGTTCTCGAAATAGTTTTCACTGCATTAAAACTAAACTACACTAATGATGATATAAGTAAATAAATTTTACAAAAATAACGACAAACTTTAAAGTAAAATTTAAATACAATTTATACCATTCAAGTAATAACTTTGCATTGCAATAACGTTGCAATAGCAACTAAAAGCAAAATCCTGTAGATTTTCTTATTTTGTGATATATGGTTAGTTTCCTTTTTCGCATCTTTTATTCAATTTGTTTTCGAAATAATTTATGTGACAATAAATTATTTACAAAAAATTATATTCATATTCCTGAGATATAAATAAAAGTTTTCAAGTTCACAAGTTCAGTGTGTCACAACTGATCGTTAACTTTTTCTGGCTTGGGATCAAATTTATCGGTTAATATAATGGACATTCCGTTGGAAAGTTTCAAACTTTGCAAATTTCTACGAGTTTTTGCTTTAAAAAATTCAAAATTGTGCTGTCCGTGGAAAGGTGTACTGTGGTTTACCCGTGCAGTTATTTACGTTGCTATAATACTGAAAGCAGGAATAAGTGTTGCGGTCCAAAATCGTGTTAAGTTTACTAATTAATCCTTGATTAATCAATTTTATTTATACTTTTCCTTGAGACAACATTAAAAATATACGAGTGTTAATTTGCTAAATTCTTCGAGGTTCTATTTAAGAGTGGACGATTTTTATTTTTGTTTAAACGCAGTACAAATTCCAATCATTTTTACAATTGTTAGTCTATTAAAAGAAGGTAAAAACTTTCCATTTAGTAATCAAAGTTTACCCAACTTGAACTTTATCGTTAAATAAATTTCGTAATAAAGGAGTGTACATTATTTGTGATTATTATATCAGTATCGGCACTTAGGATTGCAGTGCATAGCAATATAGATTTTGAAAATATCTTAATTTATTGAATCCGAGAAAAAAGTTTCAATATTTAAAAACCAAATCAGGATAATTAATTTACTTGGAGTCGATTTATCAACGTAACGTTCAATAAATTATCTTGAGGTTATCTACAACAGGAGGATCAAGTGGGTTTACCTCATGATTTGCCAGATTATCGATAAATACTGCATCAGTTTTTAGATAATTAAGAAGTAATTTATGCGACAAGTTTCAATTTTGTCTACCGATTCGATTAACAATTTAACGTTTTTATCTTATCGTAATATCAAATTTATAATCACAACATTGAAATCGACACTTGAATAACAAAATTGTTTGAATTAGTGGCAAGTGTTTACTATGTTATTACATACATAATATACATTGATTAAACAATTCCACCACTACCCTAGAGGTAATTAACTGCCGATTACTAATAATGAACCTTACTGAGCAATCGATGACTAAAGAAGCACTTCATACGCCACATTAATTTGCATTAATCTACACTGTTACAATAATAATTATACTTACTATTCCTGCAGGCTTTGTTTTTTAGATACCTATACAGAATATCATATTATATATCGTAGGCTAAATACGAAAGAAAATGGAAAAAGAAAAGAAAAATATCAAGTTTGTAGTAATTATAAGTATTCCACCCTGACTGTTTGCAATTAATAGTCAGTTGCACTAGGTCAAGAGTTGGCACCATATGGCTCTTTAAACTATATAAAAAATTAATGATTTACAGCACCCACATTTTGCTTAACTCAGTCGGTTAAGTCTACTTTTTATGAGACTACGCATAAGACAGAATAAAGATCAAATTTTGTTTAAAATAATGAAATCTTTAAAATAAAATTATTATAAAGCTTATTGATGTGAAATTATTGTTCCTGAAATCACAATCAGAAAAACGCAGACACCCAAATTAGCTTTTGCAATGCAATTCTAAAATAAAATTTTTTACAATGTAATTTTTTCAATTTGTACGCTTTTATCAATCTAAATTTTAAATACATTGTTGCACTATAAGATAACTGTATTATTTAACTTAGTTTTCACTTACGAGTTTATTGTAGATAATAAATATTATGTAATAGCTTCGGCTTATCGCTACAGGTGTATGGATCAAATATAACTTTCAAACAATTCTTTGACGATACCGGTAATCATTTTGTTTAAAGTACAGTTTGTATGCAACACACTGTATATGGCAAATTTCAAACATTTCTAACCACGGCACTGGTAGGTAATTCCAAATTAACTGCCCCTATCAAACTTTGTCACATTTTGCGTGTTCTTGTCGGTTTACTTATGTTGAATTAGTGATTTCATGGCAGCCAAATTTAGATTGAAATTTTTGTCGATGTTTGGGTTGTGTTTACTTATTAATTATGCTGATGCACAAGTAAATTTTTTTATTTCTTTGCTGCTGGAGATTTTACAAATTTTTCATTAAGTTAACATTTTTTGTTTGGAGTCTTGTGATTTTATGCTACGAGTAGTTCATGTGGCGACTTGGATGGGAGGTTACAAGCGTTCTTTATGGTGCTCGAGCCTTTCCTGGGCTTTTGCCGCCGTTGGAGTAAGCAATAAAGTGGGCATGGGGTTTCACGTTTTTAAATACAGGTGCTCTGTACTTACATTTAAAAACCAAGAACCAGTAGTATGGCATAAAGTCTACACCTGCCAAAAGTTACTGTCAGCGAATTGACTCCACGAATTTAAATTTTTCTTATATACCATTGGAAAGAGGACAATTTTGTGGATCCGTGATTTGCCATAGCTCGCTTAACATCCCTGAACTCAATCCACCTCGACTGGGAAGCCCGACCTCAATTTTAACCTTTTTTTTAACTTTTTTTTTAATATGCTTAAAATATTGTTCTCTTTCCAATAGTATATAGGAATAAGTAAAATTCGTGGAGTTCATTTCCTGACAGTACCCCTTCAGGTTGCGTTGTATATACTGCGGTGATCTAAAGCCCAAGATAGATCTGCGGGCTGTCCGGAAGGCAACGGGAAACATTCCCACTAATTAAAATTCCGAAAAAACAATTCCCATTGGGTCACCAATGTACGAGCCTTGTATAACGTATTAAGTTGCCATACCTAGTCTTAACTTGCTTTTGCTTGTGATCGGAAACTTTTTAGATTAATCACTTGATAAATCATTTAATTAATTTATTACAATAATAATTTTGTTTAATGTAGTTTATCAAAGGTTGTTACATGAAATAATAATTGGATAGCAACAACTCTCTTAGTAACTTGCGTTACCAAGGTGTCATTCCTGAATGTGTGCACTCTCGTCGTTATCTAGATTTCGGTCAGTAAATACATCTGTGCACAATGCTGTCGCAACCGCTACAAACCTTATCTTGGCTTCAGCCAAGTTCGACCACGACTCCTCTGCAAAGAAGAAATCGCAAAAAAGAAGACGTATGGTAGATTTTTCTGGTTTTACGATGAACAACCGTTTATAAAGTAATTTGATTTTCATTGCTGTTATAACCATTTCATTTCATTAACATGCAATTTACTAACTTTCAAAAAATATGATACAAATTTGAGCAGCTGAAGGCAGCTGTTCGGCTTCTAGCAAAACTTAGAAAATTAATATCAAAATTTGTCTCTGCGTCCTTAATTTTTTGTTTATGTTTTTAACTTTTCTCTCGGGTTTTTGCGGCATTGGGAACTAGAGAACTTTTCAGTTTTGGTGAGTGAATAAAAAGTAAAAAGTACAGTGGAGGGTATTCCATACCTTTCAGATTTAAGGATAAGTCTGAACTAAAGCTCAAGAAATTTTTTTTGACAAACTACGAAACATTTATGACACAAATTAATATATAATGTTTAAGATAACTTATTATTTTAAAACTTACGTTCAGCTAAGCTTAGCTTATGCTTTTATTGTAAAACCAGCTTCCGAATTGTCAGTTTTGCAATTAAATGTTTTTTGAGAAATTACTTAACATTAATTTTACTTAGATAAAATACCCCAGTGCGTGCAGGCCTATACACCTTTTATATTTATACTGAATCTGTAAGAAGAAATCCACCATCCAGGCGGTTCAGAACGTAATATATGTAGCTGACGAAGAAAGCAAAACGTGACACAAAAAAAGAAGAAAGGTCATATTATAAGTACATAGTGAGGGAAAATATAAGCAAAGAGTGCTGGCTTCATGGTAGAGTCAATAATGCTGTACGGAGTCCCCATTTAAAGAGAAGCTATGAGGAAAAACAGTCACAAAGGAAATCTACAAAATTTTCAAAGAAAAGCCTCTATCAGAACCTCATGTGCCTACAAATAAGGATCATAGTGACGACAACACCGATCCACTTGATGGCAGAAAAGAGTGCCAAGTTTCACTCTGGCGATGTAAACTTTTCACCAGAAAACTACACTCTGAAAAGTGGTTTGTCGTCATAACAAAGTCGTTAGTAATTAATATATAGTCTCAACAAAGTTTTTTGCTGCTACAACAAATTTTATGCTGCCACAACAAAGTTTTTTTATGTTTATAACAAAATTTGTTTCTAAACAAAAAACCTTTGTTGTGGCAACATAAAATTTGTTGTAGCAGCAAAAGCCTCTGTTTTGGCTATAACTACTAACGATTTTGTTACGGCGGCAAACCTCTTTACAGAGTGCACCACCCAATAAATGGAAAGTATCTTGGGATGCGTCTAATTTTGAGAGATAGAAGTACATGCTCATTCTGAAGATTACTTTGCTGTACGGCAATGGTCATGGCGATGCCGATGCTCCAAAACTCGGCGGAAGCCAAAACAGGAGGTTTCCTAAACCTCTAGTTTAGTTCCTAAACACACTAGTGGCCGTCAAGCTGGAGAGCCCAGAAGCATGAGAAGCAATTGAAAACATGACCAAAAGAGAAATTATAAGTCAAATAGAAAACAAAAAAATGAAAATTAGGAACAAAAGAAAAAAAATCAGAAAAAAACAGCACAATTCTCAACGAAACCAGGTGCAAAGAAGGAGGAGGTTTGGTGGATGGTCTCATGTATGAAATTTTCTTCTTCCTTTGTAAGAAAAGTAGAAACTTTTAGAACAAAAATAGATATTCAAATTTTATCTCCGTTTATTATTAATAGTTTTTTTCAATATCATTTGCTTAGAGGCTTACTTACCAAATAGGACCAAATAGGATCTATCTGTTAAAGTTATTTTGTATACTATTCAATGTGATAGATGAATTTTGTACTCTTTCCGGTGTTATCTCTACGTAGCAAATTATTTTCTGTTTCATGCCATTATCACAATTTTTAAACAGTATTGTTTTAGTTTGTATAAAAAATGCCAGACACAGAAGTTTAGTTTTGTAAGTTTTGGTATGTAACACATACCGGGTCCTGAATGAGTTAACCGAACCTAGGAAATTAACATGCAAAAACTTATTTATGCAAATTCCTGCTTCCTTAATTCTTGCTTCCTTAGGTTGATCAATTTTTAACATATTCTAATTATATCATAACAGTTTAAATCATAATCTATGTAATCTCCATTGGTGACGTCATAATATCAAATATATAAAAATCTAAATATTATTCAGTGAGAGTAGACGCCATTCAGTCTATACTGGGTAAGATAATCAACAACTGCTGGGGAGTGTTCATAATGGCCGATTGATTCAATAAAGTAGTAATTATTTAAGTTGGCAGTAAAGTAGTACTTTTGTTTCCCCGACTTAAATTTTGCATTAAATAACTATATTTTATTTTATTATCTGTTGTCGTGTGCTTATCCGGTTGACAATATGATAAATAAATAAATAATAAATATGATATTTAACATTGTGTTTACTACATAGCTGTAAAGGTGCCATTTTGCTTCTAAATCAGTAAACGAAACGACGCGACGCTTAGAGCTTTTCAATGGTAAAAACAAACTTTTAATTGCAATTAGAGAAAACCAATATTTTATTTTATTTACAACATACTATCGTACTTATTATAGCATGTTAAAGCAAAGCTCTGGCTATAATATCGGAATTAAAATTTAATTTCTGCTAGGATGGTTTCAAGATTTACCCTGAACTTTTTCCGTAAGAAAGTTTTGACTCTTGGACATCCTATCAATAAGGTATTCCTAATAAAAAAATTACATTGGTTTAAATATTTAATGCACAAACTTTTTGGTTAAATTACAGAATATTTTAAACTCTTTCAAAGATACGTTTTGCAACCACACCATCGGCAGATAATTCCTAAAAAAATGTATTTAGCAAAGTTATAGCAACGTTTATTTTTAACTTACAATTGTTAGACCATTATCACTAAAAATGTAACTTCTAGTTCCAACACGATCACCGATCTTAGATGTAATAATAATTGTGCTGTCTCCTGATTTTTTGGCAATGCTCTGTAAAAATGTTTGTTATTTATTAAATATACTTAGTTTAAAGTTTTGTTTATCTACCTTAAGAACTACTCCCGTTGGCATTGGTTCGTCAAATTCTTTGTCTAACTCAAAGGACATATTATTTAATCCTGAGCTGCTGTTGAGTACGTATTTGTTGCCATCCACGATAACTTCTAAAGTAATTTGAGCTTTATCGGCTTTCTGTGCTAATTCCTCTGTCGCACCTGATAACACCACAAATTTTTATAAAAATATTTTATTCTTACTCTGATTCGTACCAATCGATTTAAGATAAACAGCGAAATTTTCATTTTTCACAATTTTGTATTTTCCTGCAATTTGAACCATTTTGATGTGGATAAGTACGTGCTTTTGGTTTATCTGGCAACCACAAATTGAAGTACGAATATACAAAAATGCTATCTTTTATACTTTTTTTTAAACTTGAAAATTGTATTACGTGTAAGTGTCTCATGAAGTGCATTTTCATATCGAAAGTGGTTTGTTTTCTAAAATTAGCAGTTTAAAGGTACACATAAGTAATCATTGACTTTTATATTGCATGAACTCGAAAACGTATGTTTTAATTATGTTTATCGCACTATAAAAATAATAATATTTTGTCATTTTTTAAATAAAATTACATCATTTTTGTAATATTGTACAGATAACAATAAAATATTGTATAATCATATTGATAAATACTAGAATAAACTGAATTGTTCAGAGCGAAGAAAGTTTAAAATACTAAAAAAGCACTTCTACTAAAAATAAAAAGATCAAAATGTATTCTAATAGAATACAATCGAAATGCACGAGATAAAAATTTTTCATAGAATTTCATAAATGATATTATATTTATTTATTAAAAATGTTTTATTTTTCTAAAGTGAATTTGTACTGAAAATAAAATTTCCTTTTGATTATCGAATGACTTCTGTTTCGTCGCTACAGTAAGGAAAATTGGAAATTATTCCATTGTTGCCAAGTTTATAAATTTTGAATTTGCAAACTACAACCAATTGTGCGATAAAACTAAATGGAAACAATACTTTTATGTAAATGGAGTCCAACTTTAATCAATATTCATACAATTAAAGCTTTTAAACAAGTTAAACTCGGGGGAATTTCTATTAAGTAGGATGGTTAAACTAATTATAAGTAATGTCACTACAGTTGACATTTACCTCCTCACATATTATCATACCTGATCGAAAAGTAGTTTCTAACCTGGTTTGCTAAAGACTGTACCCAGGAGTTTATTATTTTCTCATAGTTGGTCTTTGTAAAACATAATTAAGTTTCTAATGAGTTGCCATCATAGCCAAGCTGCATCCATTAGGGACCACTTTGTTTTCGTACTAACTCTCGACAAATATTTTATTAAGACACTTTTAATATAATTTATCAACCTTTATGTTTGCTTATTACGCAAAAATAAGGCAGCTTTATTATGATATTTACGAAAAGGAAGTAATTTATTATTTTAATTATTCAATAATTATTATAATACTCCGACTACTAAGGAAAGTTAAAGCTGCTCGTGTTGTAAAAAGAATTAAACCAAATTACATCTTAAAATTTTAGGGATTATAAAACATTCATAATTTTTCTAATGTCGAGATGTTCAACAGTGTTTAAAAATTCAGACACTTAGTAAAAACATCCTTCAAAGCCCTTAGACTCGCAAATCATAGATCTACAAAGGCAGGATCGCATGATCTCTGCTCCCAAGTAAGTTGGAAAAGCATCTCTAAATGCTTTCCGAACTCAAAAATAATAAATCTAACTATAGCTATTACAAATTTGCTACGGATTATTTGTGAACAAATTTTCTAAAAGAGAAAATTATGAACAAAAAATAAATTTATATTTATTTAAAATTTTTTTTATATAATTATAGATTATCATTACTGAAGTTCTTGACCGTATGACCTCAAGATTAATGAAGAAAACATATTGGGAACACAAATAGAACAAAACGGCTGGTTACATAAAAAACTACCCTTTCAAGCTCTGGTTTCAAGAGATATACTGGATTTCCCTTAAATGACCAAAACCGAGTTAAAAATGTTTTTTTACAGGTACTTACCAATACAGTGAATTTATATCCTATTTGGTTCAAATGATTAAAGCGCCCTTTACACTATGCAATTTATCCTAGGATTTCTCGTATGAGTTGTTGTAAACAAATATGTTAACATTGTTATCGTTTACATCTTACGATTTGTCGCAAAGAAAAACTCGAATCTGAACTCATAAGCAACTCATCATTACAAAATCTTAACCTAATCCAATGATTACTGATTAGGGAGGTGTCCTAAGTAAAATTGTACGAAAAATCTTAGGATAAATCGCATAGTGTAAAGGGCCCTTAAGGAAGACGGCTCTAGTATATGAAGATATGCATTTTGTTAGGGACAATTCTAATATATTAAAAATTCGAGAAAACCACATAGCTGTTTTTCGAGTATGTTCCTCATGTTGGGAACATAGGTGTTGCTATCATTTATGCTATGCAAGATATTGTCTGAAAATAATAAGACCTGCTGAAATCCTAACAAACTTATTTAAAAATAAAGCATACCATATTATTGAAGAAGATAGTAATAGGGTCATTCTCCAGAAAAGGGACAATATGCTGTAACTACTATATAAAAAATATAAATTAAGCTAACTAAAAGTTTACTAATACCAGGAAGGGTAGTTTAGGGCCTACCCTACACGTAGGTCAAATTACAAATTTAAATTTTTGAATTATAATACCATTTTTATTGTCGAAAACGTGTGAATGTCACCTCCATGGACTGTATCTAACTACTACAGTAAGTGAAATAATTCATTATTAAACTACAGGTAAAATGTAATTATAAAACTATTATTGTTTTATATATTTTCAGTGGGTTGAGCAATGATTAATATAGAGAAACAGAAATAAAATATAAAAATGAATTAAAATTCATGCAATTACAATACCTTAGATTAGGTGAGATTCCCCCCTAAACGCCTCACGTAATTAATGGACGTCCCGTTACGCAGTTCACTGTCAATGATCGCAGGTGCATCTAGGCAAGAACTTTTATAAATATCAATATGTTGTACCGTTTGTAAAAATTTAAAATTAATACATGTTATATGGGCATATATAAGGCATATTTGACAAAAATTTGGTGATTGTTGTAAAGCCAAAAATTAATTTTTTTAATTTTTAAAAACTTTTTTCCCGTTTTTTCCTCATTTTATGTGGAGCTAAAATTATAAAAAAATTACCACTTGTAAGTCTTTAATACCTCTATAACATATTCCAATATCATTCAATTTGCAACAATACTTTCCGAGAAAAAAATTCTTTACTAAATTTCGAAAATAATTTTTTTTCTAAGAAACTATCAACATTTAGGATCTAATATTTTGGAAAATGTAATGTTGTTTAGGGAAGAACTTCTAAAAAAAAAATTAGCCAAATCGGCTATAAATTTTAAAAAAAAATTTCAAATCTGCTTTCGTTTGTATTTGTTCGCAAATGTTCTAAATAATTATGATGTAAAAGGTATAGTAAGACAGATTTCTGGACTCACATACTTTTTAAAATCATCTCAGAAGGCAATTAACAGAAACAAATTTAACATATTGGTATGATATTAACAGTGGAGAGCCTCGTGAAGCTATAACCAGTCGTGTTTGCGAAGCAAATCCGTTTGTAACCGTAAGTCGAACCAGGACATGGTAGATTTGCCTGAGGCTCAGTTTTTCAATCGTGAGTTAACCCAAATTCAATGGTTAACTTAGATTTCTGACCAATCAGGTAGTCGTAGGTTAATCCTAAAATTTGGTTTAACTCACAATTGAATCTCAAAGCATCTCTTTTTGGGATTTTTAGATGAGTAAATTTTTTGTTGAATTTTGATTGTAATGATTTTGAACTGTTGAAAATATGGAGTTTTGGTTATTTTTGTGTTTGATTAAAAAATTTGTAAATTTTAAATTTGTGCGCCCTTTGAAGGCGAATAATTTAAAATGTTGGTACTGGAGGACGATGATTCTTCCCTTCCAACTTGGTTCGCCGGGACGAGCGATGTTTTTGATTTTTTTGATATGCGTCCCTACTTTGAGATTTTGAACATAATTTTGATTTATCGTATTTTGTCAAATAAAATTGGGATTTGCGTAAGTAATTTTTCTAGTTTTACTTTTATTTGGAGATTGTCCAAAATTTGGACGACATTGGATATTTTTAAAGATTTGTATTTTGAGGATTGGAGTTGAAATTGGATCCGTTAATTTGTTGATGATAGAATTGGATAATTTGGATGTTTAATTGTATTTGCTAGAGTCCGGATTAAAAGCAATAAGGAACCTGATATTTAGTACGTATATGGCATATCCTAATATATAAAATCTCCGAACGCTGCTGCTCCTAATACAAGGTGTCATTTTTTGGTTGAAAAACACACTCTAATTGGTCGATTTTTAATCCAAGCCGGGAAATTTGAATTTTTAAACAAAAATGCGAGAAGTTTAACGTGCGGCTACAAAAAATTAAAATTTGGAAAGCATATTATTTATTTAATTAATTTTCTACTCGCGAAGTTTAGCAGCAACTTTCTGTGTTAGTTTGAAAGTTAATTATAAAAATAATATAAAAATTAATATAAAAAATATAAATTGTAAATCGGGGGGTCTGGGGGGTGTGGAACACCCTCCAGTACATATCGCAGGATTTTCACTATTTTTCAATACTTGGAGAAGATAGAGAATTTCTAATTTTATAAATTTCGCCAGGAAAAACTGGAAAAATTGAATTTTTAAGCAAAAATGGGGTAAATTTAAACTTTATTTAATTATTTTAATTGGAAATTGATTATTTTATGGAAATTATTTTGGATTGCCAAAATTTAAATTTTGTCGACACCACAACTGGAACCGGCTCCTGAGAAGTTTTCGCTTCCGACTTACTGAGCTGGCCGAAGCAACTCGAAGTGTGGAAAAGGAAGTCGGGAAAATAAAATAAAAAATTTTTCTGGTGTTCCACTACAATATGCATAAAATATTTACGAAATTTACATTAACATATAAACATCTTCTCCATTGGGTTTTGTTTGTCCTGTATGGTTGATTTCAAGAATCCATGGTCTGAAAAAAAAAACAGGTTACTCGGTTTGACCCGTAGTGGTAGGGGTAGGGGCGCTGCAGGATCGCCTTGGGTCTTTTGTACCTCAGTAAGTTCTCAAGCTGGTAATTGCCGAGCCCTTAGACTGACGGATTTTTAAAGGCCTCCGACGCTTCATAGAGTTTGTCCGCCGCGCTTCGGATACACTTCTCGATGGACTCTAGTCCGGAGTGCTCCTGCGGTCATTTTTTTGAGTAACACTTAGTTTATTATACCGGTTTAGAAAAGCCAGGACCCATCTCTGCCATGACGCCACTTGTTTTACCGATGACTTACTTAATGTGGGGCCCCCACCGAAGTCCCCTATCGAGAGTTATCCTCAGGAATTTGGAAATATCGTTTCATCGGATTTCGGTGTTTGAATATTTTTAGCTGAGTTTGTGGAAATTTATTTCCGGTCCTGTTTCACTTATGTGAAATAAGTTGCCGAATTCTTGCTTGGATTTATCCCAATGCGCCAAGTACCTCTAGTACTTGAGAGCTGATTGTAGCGTGACAGTTGTGGAGGTAGGCATAGAATATGGGACGTCTCGTACATAGAATATGTATAGGGTTGATGCCATGATGGATCCCTGTATTGATTTCTAGATTGAGCGAGAGCCTTCCAAGCTTACCCTAAACTTTCAGCAATACAGGTAAGACGCTATCAGCGGTACAAGTGCTGATGCCACACGTTATCAAAGAATTTGGCGACATCTAGGAACACTGTTACTGTTGCCTGTTTTTTTTATTCCAGTGCAACGTGATTTGTTCCACCAGCATTTGTTGCATTGTGAATTGCTCTGCTCGAAAACAGAACTGTTTTTCGAGAATAGAGTGGTATTCTTCCAGGACTGGGCGTAATCTAGAAAGGTTTAATTTCTCATCAAGCTTGTCGAGAGAGGGGAGTAGGTTGATAGGTCGATACGATACAGGGAGTCTTTGATTATGTCCAGGTTTGCATGGTGACGTCGCGTCGGCCACGTTTCACTGACATGGAAAGTGCTCGAGTTGCAGTTTCTCACCTTCTGATGTGAGTAGCTATCAATCTGTGTGGCATCTGGTCCAATTTCCTCCCATAGCCATTCCTTGACCGATTCGGTAATCTTCGAAGTAACTAACAATTTTTTGTCGGGTACATGCACTGTCAACGGAATGGAGATCTCTTCGAAAAAGTGGGTGTTTCTTATGGGCAAAATATAAACTTTAAATTCGATTATTTCCTAAATTAACCAATATTTAAAATTTTTCCAAAGCTTATTTTACCTGGAATGGCATAAAAAATTTGGGATAATATTGAACAAATAATTTATTAAATTTGTCTTGCAGCTTCTTGGTAATTCTTAATATTTGGTCTTTTGATACAATTCCTGTCTGTTTTTAATCTTCTTTGTTAATTCTTAGAACGTTTAAGTTTGATATTTTGGTTGCTGTTAGTTTATTCAAGAATTTCTGAATGGCCAGAATAAAAAACAATACGAAACCACCCATTGCAAATAAAAAAGAAAAATTTACATCACAGGCAAAGTTTTTTAATAATTATTATTATAGTGGTTTGTATGTTTGCAATATTAACAGATTATAGGTACTTCTGTTTATTTTGAAATTAGCATGACATGGTTCAAAAATCGTACATCTTCAGGTGTTTAAGCTTTTGAAAAATATTGTGTTACAAATGAAATTTTTTTTTGAATTTGACATCCGCAGTTTTACAAACTGGAATAATTACAAAAAGAAAAATTCTTGTTCATAAATCATAACTATTATTTCATTTAGCAACAAATTAATTATTAATTTATAGAAGACTTTCAAGAAAAGAAAATTTGAACAAGAAATCTAAGTTGCTAATATTATCGAAACTAAAGATCTCTGGAGACACATTAAAAATGTACTTTTCTTGTTTATTTCAGAAACAATAAGGTCTTGCAATTTCTTATAAAACTTGTGCTTTGTTAGAGAGAAAAAAAATGTAAAATTTATTTACCTTTTTAATGCTTTATACATATTCGCAGGCACTAATGGATCAAGTAGATCACTAGAGTAATTTATTGAATTCGTAAATTTTTTATAAATTTAACCTGATACTTTTGAGTCGTATTTTGAGAATCAAGTCATAATAAATTATATTTTATATACATCATTTATTTAAGTAAGCTTGTAAAAATATTGGTATAATATAAAAATATTGTAGATATATAATAAAATTATATAAAATATATAACATTTAGTCTTCTCCTCCTTCACCTTCTCCTTCGCCTGAATCCATTCCAACTTCTTCGTAATCCTTTTCAAGCGCGGCAGTATCTTCACGAGCTTCTGAAAACTCACCTTCTTCCATCCCTTCACCTACATACCAGTGTACAAACGCTCTCTTGGCGTACATTAAATCAAACTTGTGATCTAAGCGAGCCCAAGCTTCAGCAATTGCTGTAGTATTTGACATCATACAAACTGCTCTTTGTACTTTTGCCAAATCACCTCCTGGAACAACAGTCGGGGGTTGATAATTTATACCAACTTTAAATCCAGTTGGACACCAATCAACAAATTGAATTGTTCTTTTGGTTTTAATAGTACCAATTGCTGCGTTTACATCTTTTGGAACTACATCGCCACGAAAGAGCAGACAACATGACATATATTTCCCATGCCGTGGATCACATTTCACCAGCTGATTTGCTGGTTCAAAACAGGCATTGGTAATGTCGGCTACAGATAATTGTTCATGGTATGCTTTTTCTGCAGAAACTACTGGTGCATATGTAGCAAGGGGGAAATGAATTCGAGGATACGGTACTAAATTGGTTTGAAATTCAGTTAGATCGACATTTAAAGCACCATCAAACCGCAACGACGCTGTTATAGAACTGACAATTTGAGCAATTAATCTATTTAAGTTGGTATAAGTCGGTCTCTCGATATCCAAATTTCTTCTGCAAATGTCATAAATCGCTTCGTTATCAACCATGAAAGCGCAATCGGAATGTTCCAAAGTTGTATGAGTACATAAAATAGCGTTATACGGTTCCACTACCGCTGTAGCAATTTGGGGTGCAGGGTAAATAGCAAATTCCAGTTTAGATTTTTTGCCATAATCCACAGAAAGTCGTTCCATAAGTAGAGAAGCAAATCCCGATCCAGTACCACCACCAAAGGAATGAAATAGAATGAAACCTTGCATTCCGGTACACTGATCTGCTAATTTTCTTAGACGGTCGAGGACTAAATCGACAATTTCTTTTCCAACTGTGTAATGGCCACGCGCATAATTATTTGCAGCATCTTCTTTACCAGTAATTAGTTGTTCGGGATGAAAAAGTTGCCGATAGGTTCCAGTGCGCACTTCGTCAACTACCGTTGGTTCCAAATCGACCATAACAGCTCGAGGTACTTTCTTTCCAGCTCCAGTTTCCGTAAAAAAGGTAGCAAAGCTGTCATCGCCTCCACCAACAGTTTTATCAGAAGGCATTTGTCCGTCAGGTTGGATTCCATGTTCTAGGCAAAATAGTTCCCAGCATGCATTACCTTCCTGAACACCACCTTGACCAATGTGAACTGATAATACTTCACGCTGAAAATTATAAATTGATTTGTAAATCTGTTCTACGTAGTACTATAAACGATGAATAAATAAAAATATTATGATTGCTTACCATTTTTCAATGTAAATTGAAATTCTAAGGAGATCAGCAAATTAACGTCCTCTTGGAGAAAGACTAATTATTTATTTATTGGTTGTTATGGATTTTCTAGTTGCATTTATTTTTTTTTCTTAATAAAATTAAATCTAGTAGTTGATTCAAAACAGTGCTAGTGGCTTAAAATCATTAGTTGAAAATCCAACTGGATGGCGTTAACTCCGAATTACAATAACACTCGAGAACTAAAAGAACAAAGTAGTGTAGAGGTCAAACCAACTTCTTGAATAATTGAAAGATTATATCGCAGATAATTGTGTAGGAATATATTTTTATATGAACCAAATTATTGGTGTACTGCAAAGTATTTCATTTCCTGCTCTCAGGGATGGAAGAATTCTTTGTATGTTGTGAATTTGATTTGGTCAGAATACCAATGGTGTCAAAAGAGCAAAATGAGTACTCCAAGGATGCGCCTCATTTCCATTGCTCTTTCATTTATATTCTGAACATATTTTTGGAAAAACATGTTTAGCTTTTTGGAATATGAATAAGCATTACTGGAAGAAAGAATAATAAGGATATGCGGATAATTATTATCTTATTTTTGTAATTGAACGTGCTGGTCTGAAGTAATAATTGATGGATCAAATGACTGACAGTTGTGATCAATATGGATTAAAGATAACTTTAAACAAACCCCCGTGTCTATTAACAAACAAGAAAATTTGATTCATCTTCACAATTTTGTTAAAAAACGACACCAAAGACAGATCAAGGCCGGAGTACCTGAGGTACAGAATTAACAATAATTGGAATTTTTCTGTTTTCGACAAGCATTGTTTTATTCTGAAAAATAAATTTTGTTCAAGAGCCCTAGGATGTTGTTTTTACTGTTTTAAGTCCTGCTTTAACGACAAAAGAAATGCTTCTTACGAGAACCACAAGAAAGAATATATTCTTGTAAAATAAATTAAAATCCAGCTAAATTAAGTTTCAGTTTATTATAATAAATACTTATACAATATAGGTATGTATATCTAAAATATGTTGTATACAAGGCACTAACTTATTCTTCAAAATATAATGTAAACATTAAGCTGTTGTAAAAACACTTTCAATAATAAAATTATGTATGTAAATAAATCAATCTTCTCCACCTTCGCCTTCTCCTTCTCCAGAATCCATTCCTACTTCTTCGTAATCTTTTTCAAGTGCAGCAGTATCTTCACGAGCTTCTGAAAATTCTCCTTCCTCCATTCCTTCCCCCACGTACCAGTGCACAAAAGCTCTCTTGGCATACATTAAATCAAATTTGTGATCCAAGCGAGCCCACGCTTCAGCAATAGCTGTGGTATTGGACATCATGCAAACTGCCCTTTGAACTTTGGCCAAATCTCCTCCTGGAACAACAGTCGGGGGTTGATAATTAATACCAACCTTAAATCCAGTTGGACACCAATCGACAAACTGAATTGTTCTTTTAGTTTTAATAGTACCAATTGCTGCGTTTACATCTTTTGGTACTACATCACCACGGTAAAGCAGACAACACGCCATGTACTTCCCATGTCGTGGATCACATTTAACGAGTTGATTGGCCGGTTCAAAGCAGGCATTGGTAATGTCTGGCACTGACAGCATTTCATGATAAGCCTTCTCAGCCGAAACCACTGGTGCGTAAGTGGCCAAAGGAAAGTGTATACGAGGATATGGAACTAAATTGGTTTGAAATTCAGTAAAGTCAACATTTAAGGCGCCGTCAAATCGCAACGATGCTGTAATCGAACTCACTATTTGGGCAATTAATCTATTTAAGTTGGTATAAGTCGGTCTCTCAATATCCAAATTTCTTCTACAAATATCATAAATTGCTTCATTATCAACCATAAAAGCGCAATCTGAATGTTCCAAAGTTGTATGACAACACAAAATAGCATTGTACGGTTCTACTACAGCCGTAGCAATTTGGGGTGCTGGGTAAATTGCAAATTCTAGTTTTGATTTTTTTCCATAATCAACAGAAAGTCGTTCCATAAGTAGAGAAGCAAACCCAGATCCAGTACCGCCACCGAACGAATGGAAAATTAAGAATCCTTGCATTCCGGTGCACTGATCTGCCAGTTTCCTTAAACGGTCGAGAACTAAGTCGACAATTTCCTTACCAACTGTGTAATGACCACGAGCGTAATTATTTGCAGCATCTTCTTTACCAGTGATAAGTTGTTCAGGATGAAACAGTTGTCGATACGTTCCAGTGCGTACTTCGTCAACTACCGTTGGTTCCAAATCGACCATCACAGCTCTTGGAACTTTTTTGCCAGCTCCAGTTTCTGTAAAAAATGTAGCAAAGCTGTCGTCACCTCCACCAACAGTTTTATCGGAGGGCATTTGTCCGTCAGGTTGAATTCCATGTTCCAGGCAGAAGAGTTCCCAGCATGCATTACCTTCCTGAACACCACCTTGGCCAATATGAACTGATAGTACTTCACGCTGTAAATAATAAGGAATTGTTATAGACTTGGGTTGGAAAAATAAAAAATTATATTTACTTACCATATTTTCTAATGTAAATTAGAATTATTAGCAGAGCAGAAAATTAAGGTCCGTTTGAAGAAGGACTAATTTATTTATTAATTACTATGGATATTGGTTGCATTCATTTATTATTTATTTAAGAAAATTTAATCAAGTTGTGCGACAAATACACTAAAATGTAATGTAGCCTTCTTATAAATAAATAAGTATTTAATTGGTTTACTCATCAGCTCTTACTTGAAACATATTAGTTTTTAATCGATAGAAAATACTTAGTTTGCTACATCAAGCTTAAATCGGAAAAAAGTGTAATTATAGTTGATTATTGGAAAAATTCGGACACTGAGGTTTGGTTTAAAAATGAGGTATTTTCTAAAGTTAGAGTTTTTGATTTATAAATGCCAAAACAGTTGTTGCGGTTTCAAACCTCGACTATGATCTTTGAAGGAAAACAACGAAAAAACGAGAAAAGAGAAGGCCTTTGATCATATTATCGTATTGTTAAAAAAAACATTTTCGTAACGAATATATCTTGTAATTAGCGCTAAAAGAACAAATTTGTCAAGTTTTCATTAGATTTAAATCCAATTTAATTTTTTTTTGGAAATGTTGCTTTGAAAATTGATTTCATTGTAAATAAAGTCGTTTCAATATCATTATTTGTCAGACAATAAAACAATATCTGATTCAATGATATTAAAAATGATGGTTAATACGATTATCTACCAAAGGAATTAATATCCCTTGTTATATTATTTTATGCTGCCAAGTATGATACATTAATTTGTGATAATAATGTCAGTCTCATCCATGGTTTGGATTCAGGGTAAAATTTTTTATTTAAGGGTAGAATACATGGAGCATTCATTTGTCAAAATTTTCAGGAATTTGAACATTTTACGAATTATTTGATTGGTTTATTAAATAGGCAATATTAACAAAATAATGTCTCAATACTAAAAATTTATTTATCTTTAATTTAAATCCTTAAATAAATTTCATATATAGGGAACGTTAAATTCAATAGATAACCATACCCATCCGTCGCGGCATCAAATTCAACTTAATATTTGCAGTGAATTATTTTTATTTAAATATTACGTAATTTTAAATCCAAATTAATTATAATTAATGTTCCAATTTAGTAATTTCGACTGACCTTCCTTCTCCAAAGTTTATACACAAAAATCAAATAGATAAAATAATCCAATCTTATCCAAAATATTTTCAACTCTATCCAAATTATACTGGATAATTTCTAATTTAAAAATCAAATTATTCTCTAAAAAATAAATCACTTTTTATTCTTAAAAATATAAAAATCTCAGATGAAACTGAAGGACAAGATTTTGCCCAACCGCTTAGGCGGTGTCTCTGTAAAAAGTCTCGTTTCTTCCCCTAGTTAGCCCAACGTCAACTACTTAGAGGGAAAACTAGGCAATCGCGTCTACTTAACTGTTCACTGCTTATAGTTTTTTCTTGCGAAAGTCTTCATCATTTTGATTCTTCACTTCTTGCGCAGAGAAGGTGAAAAATTTTCGCACTAAAATTTACCACTGACATTGGATAGCAAACTTTCATTGGCTAAATTGCTATAATAGAATGTAAAAATAAGACTTTGCTCTTCAACTTTTTTGCATAAATTAGACCTAAGGAATCTTCAATTACTTTACTGAGGAATCAATGTCCTTGTCCATAATTTGTTCTGTTGATACTAGGCAATGTTTTAAAAGAATAGCCGCCAAATGAAAGATTAGATAACACAGATACAAACAACTTGAGATAAAAAGTCTCAATAGGTTCAAAACAAGATAAAATAATTTAAAACATTCTATCCTGCAAAAAATAAACAGTCAACCTAACAATAAAATTTTCTAACATAAATTCGTTAACCGGTAGTGTATATTAATATGCTTACCTAAGTTTATTCCGTACCTACGAGAAATTATCTTTTTGACCTTTATACTTTCATAATCACCAACGTTGTGTCATTATAATAAAACAAAGCATATAGGAAATTTTGCCTTCAAATGTTAACTAATATCTATAGAACAATGTCGAACAGCTTAGAAAAGAACGTTTTTATCCGGAAGGCGAAAAGGCAAGACATGAAAGTTGTCTACGATATGCTCAAGGTAAGTAATGCAATTAGACGGTATCATACAATAATAATTAATTTCATTTTTAGCAACTTGCAGTTTTCCAAAAAATGAGGGATCAAGTTAAAATAGACGCCGATATGTTAATGAGAGATGGTTTTGATTCAAACCCTCCTCGTTTTTCCTGTTTGGTGGCTGAAATTGAAGATAAATCAATTGTGGGTTACGCACTCTACTATCCTTGTTACTCGACGTGGTTAGGAAAGTCGATTTTTTTCGAAGATTTATACGTAAAAGAAAACTACAGAAAGTGTGGGATTGGAAAACAGTTGCTGGTGGAAGTTGCACGAGTGGCACGCGAAGTTGGAGAACGCCTGGATTTTCATGTGATTTCATCAAATCCAGCTGTTGGTCTTTATAAAAAGTTGGGAGCAAAAGATATAAGCAGCACCGAAAATTGGCATCTCTTCAGATTTGACAAAAGTGGATTGGAAAATCTGCTGTGTAAATTTAGTTAATAATAAAAATGTGAGAAGTTTTATAATTTTGGTTAGACAGTTTTGATTGGTTTGGTGTTGATTTTTTTAACTAAATTAAGCCCGGTTGTACTAACGAAGTTCAACTCAAGTTTAGATGAACTTAAATTCAGAATATTTTTAATTGAAATTTTAGGACCCCCAACGATGAAGTAATAGAGTAGCTAAAGAAATTCTCACTCAATTCTGCTTCTTAAAATTTTCCGATTTTTTACTTATGTATTTTCACTTTTTGAATCAACCAAAGAAACTTTATGTTAATAAATTTATTTTCTTATATTTATCTATGTAAAAATACTTACATCAAAGAATATTTGTATAATTAATATATAACATTAAAATCACTTCAAAATATTTACGTGAATATAAAGATGTACTAAAAACATCAACTTATTTTTGAAAATGAATGCATAAATAATTCAAGTTTTCAATTTTATTTCCATTAATAAATAAATCACTCTCCTTCACCTTCTCCATCGCCAGAATCCATTCCAACTTCTTCGTAATCTTTTTCAAGTGCAGCAGTATCTTCGCGAGCTTCTGAAAATTCTCCTTCCTCCATTCCTTCCCCTACGTACCAGTGCACGAAAGCTCTCTTTGCATACATTAAATCAAATTTGTGATCCAAGCGAGCCCACGCTTCCGCAATTGCGGTTGTGTTGGACATCATGCAAACTGCTCTTTGTACTTTCGCCAAATCTCCCCCTGGAACAACAGTGGGCGGTTGATAATTAATACCAACCTTAAATCCAGTTGGACACCAATCAACAAACTGAATTGTTCTTTTCGTTTTAATGGTACCAATTGCTGCGTTTACATCTTTTGGTACTACATCGCCGCGATAAAGCAGACAACACGCCATGTACTTCCCATGTCGTGGATCACACTTAACGAGCTGATTAGCCGGTTCAAAACAAGCGTTTGTAATATCGGCCACTGACAACATTTCATGATAAGCCTTCTCAGCCGAAACCACTGGTGCATACGTGGCTAGAGGGAAGTGTATACGTGGATACGGTACCAAATTCGTTTGAAATTCGGTAAAGTCTACATTTAGGGCGCCATCAAATCGCAACGATGCTGTAATCGAACTGACTATTTGAGCAATTAATCTGTTCAAGTTCGTATAAGTTGGTCGCTCGATATCCAAGTTTCTTCTGCAAATATCATAAATCGCTTCGTTATCAACCATGAAAGCGCAATCCGAATGTTCCAGAGTTGTATGACAACACAAAATAGCATTGTACGGTTCTACTACAGCTGTAGCAATTTGGGGTGCAGGGTAAATTGCAAATTCTAGTTTTGATTTTTTTCCATAATCCACAGAAAGTCGCTCCATCAGCAAGGAAGCAAATCCAGATCCAGTACCGCCACCGAACGAATGGAAAATTAAGAATCCTTGCATTCCGGTACACTGATCTGCTAGTTTCCTTAAGCGGTCGAGCACCAAATCGACAATTTCTTTTCCTGTGGTATAATGACCACGTGCATAATTATTTGCTGCATCTTCTTTGCCGGTTATAAGCTGTTCGGGATGGAATAATTGACGATATGTTCCAGTACGTACTTCGTCAACTACGGTTGGTTCCAAATCGACCATAACAGCTCTTGGTACATGTTTTCCAGCACCAGTTTCTGTAAAAAAGGTGCTGAAACTGTCGTCACCACCGCCTACAGTTTTATCTGATGGCATCTGACCATCGGGTTGAATTCCATGTTCCAAACAGAACAACTCCCAGCATGCATTGCCTTCTTGAACTCCACCTTGTCCAATATGAACGGACAATACTTCACGCTGAAAATAATAGATTATTTATTACTGTATTCTATATAAACATAGTTTAACTTGAAATCAATAAGTTCTTACCATTTTTTACTTCAAATTAAAATTGTATGAGGATGTATAATAAAATCTGCCTTTTAGACAAAGCTGTGATTTATTTATGTGTTACTATGGAGTTCGGTTTTATGTTTATTACGTTTTTGAGTTGCTAGATTAGTATCTAAAATTTGTGCTTCAGAGATGATGATTAAAACCATCAAATATTAAAATCAGGGTTGCAGGTTTTCCCAATCCGACATAAGCAGCCTTGGGGGTCTAAATGCTGAAACTTTCCTAAAAATAGGAAACGGCTAATGGCATAGGTGTGGACTGATAGGCTAATGATGATTAAAAATTTTTTAAAAAATAAAAAAAAATTCAAAATTTTCCGATCGATCCAAATTAATGTTTCATTTATATTATTTTGTATTTTTACTTTATTTATAATCACTTTTGTGTTTTGTTGTTTTCTTTTTTGTTTTTCCTTTAGCCAGCAAATATAAGCTCTCTTTAAAAATCAGGGCAAACATGACTTCAGTTGACTGAAGTCGAGTATATTTCTTTATTTTTTCTTTTGTATTGTGGAGCCTGAGGGCATTTGAATATTGAAAACTGTTAACAAATAACCCTGTAACAGAAAGTTAACCAGATCTTAACCTATTTGTAGAAAAAGAGAAATAGTCATCAATGAGGTTGGAAACTCACACGACCCGAAGCCAACACACAAAACATTCCAGAGGGAATAACGTAACAATAACAAAAATAACTTTAGTTTCAAATGTTGAACAATAATTTATTGTTGACTCTCCACTAAAGAGAAAACCTGAAGCTAAAAATGTAGGTTGAAATTAAGTGTTAATACATTCTGCATAATCATTTACCTGAAAACTTCCTTTATATTTTTGGTTTAAATTAAATAAAAACAAATATATTTGGTTTATTTGTGTGAAGTGCATTATTATTATTAATATACGTAAAAAATCTTAAATATGTGATTTGTTAATTTGTTAAGTGAAAATATATGTTTTACGTTATTCCGAGAGGCAGCAATAATTTTAAGTGCAAAGCCGACTATAACCCAAGTAGATTTATTTAATTAATCTACAATAATGAAGACATGGGTCAGTCTATTATTGTTGTTCAAGAACAATGTTCCCTTGCATAATAATTAATTTCTAAGATTAAGTGAGAATATCATACACAAAAATTTATCTTGCTAACCGGAATATCATTCTAATTCAAAAGCTCTACGTTTGGATGTACAATTTAAACAATAAATTATTACGATCTTAGCAGTAAATGGTAACATACGGATATTTTCGAAAAATTAATAAAAATTTTGCTTATATTGCAAGGAATTTTTAATAAAAATTTTAAGTGCTTTACCAGCTATAAAAATTTCATAAATTTGCTTGATAAATAAAAAAAGTAGCAGGATTATTAAACAATTTATTAGTTGGTTATAAATCTAAAAAAAATGTTGGACGTTTTTGGATTTATAATAATTATTAGAGATAATTTTTTTACATTAAATAACGCAGTATAGGTATAGTTCTAATTCAATTCGAAAATATGTACTACTTCTGGATTGTATTAAATATTCAGCTTAACAAATTTATATAATAAACTTGTTAAGTTCTTTTCAAAGTTAATCCTGGCAAGCATTCAAATAAACGAAGTAACAAATTTAAGTTAGTATTCGCATTCTTTTATAGCACCTGTGGATAAGGTTAAAATTAGAAAATTGAATTTTATGCCCTAAATTATAAATAAAATCTTTTGCAAAACTTTATAAAAGAGCGACCTTAAATAATTTACCGGAGCTTTGAAAAACACTAATTTAATACTTAAAAAAATTAATTAGCAATTATTTGCAAAGAAAGAGAAAATAGAAACAACAAAAAGAAAACAAATTAGATTTCCTCAAGAAGTTTATATGTAAGTTTCTGCTCATTATTCCCTAAGGTTACACCAGGTCAGCAGAGTAGAAACAAACTGTGCTTTAGTCATAACTTTTAATTAACCCTACCTTAGCATAACGCGTTTAACGTGTTTATAACACTGTTGTTACCACCCCTAAATTATAATTAAAGGCTCAACCGAATAATTTGTTCATATTATCGAAACCAAAAGCAAATTTTCTCCTAAATCCACTCATAATTATTATCGGACCTATTCGGTATCAAAGATCAAAATATGATTTGATATATAGGAGGATTACGAAAAAAACTGTTAAATTTAATAATCGTGCCAACAAGCAACACACCGCACGTATAATCCACATCATTTCCTTGTAATAAAATAACATTAAGAAAGCTAAATTGATTTCAAATATGTATGCAAATCGTGCCAAAAACCTGAAAATAAAACAAGATTATTTGTTATAGCTAATAGAACCGGATTATGCAATAATTGTTGGCCATAATACAATAATTAAAATATAATTTGCTTTTCCACTTTCAAAAAATAAATCATTTTTTTATTCTCATTTAAAATTTTACATAAAAATAGCATTACGTATAACCAAAGCTTTCAACTCGAAAATATTGACAGCAATGTCGATACAACATAAAGAAAATATTTGCTTTTCGAGAAGTGAAAACAGATTATGATAAATGGACGGATCAAAAGAAGTGGATATAAGGCTAATAAAACACATCAAGCAACAAAATGGAGCATAAAAATAGTAAATCACACATTTATCTTAATATATTGCGTACGAGCATTCTTATACTACATTATTTGTGACTGGAAAGTAAGTTTTTCGAAATAAGAATTGCAGATGTTGCTATTGAATCACAATATGTAAAAGACGAAAATTATAAATAGAAAATCAATCTATTTTTGAATTACGGTGTTATTCCTATTCACCTGTTGGCTGATGTTGTATAATATATAGAACAACGTGTAGACCAAACATTTCTAGCGATAATAATTGGAACTTACATTTTGATTTATTGATTTTCTGTTCTCAGAGCCTTCCACGTGAGAGATATTTTGAACTTGACGCACAAAGAAAATAATTAGGTTCGAGTTTAATTTTTATATCGGAATTTGTTTCTTTTTGTTCGGCATTCGGTGTAAAATTATAAGTTGAAAATTTATTAACTTGCCCATTACGAAGTTCGTGAATAACTTTACTTTTAATAAGGTAATTCGAAATTGCAAAGTGTTAAATCAAGTAAATATAAGAAGAAAATTTTAATTAAGTATGAAAGTGCAAACCTCAGTGATGACCCGTAGAAGTTTCTCAAAATTTAATATTTAACTCGACAAGGCAGTTTCAACCTTTCCTTCGCAATAATTTAGTTTTTACTATCTCAATTGTATAAAAATTTAATTGATCTGTCTTTTGCTAGTTTGCAATTGGTTAGGGGATGACTATAAAAAATTCATAAATTGAAATTATTTTGTAAAAAAATTTTGCAATGAAATAAATTACTTTTCTTGGTTATAACATTGTCTATGTCAAAGCTCCATTAACTAATTGCTTCTAAAAGTTATCGAGAAATCAATAATCGGAAAAGAGCTACTGGGTATGGTTCAGTGATACTGAAATTACTGTTGACGTCGTCTAAAATCTTAAAAGCGGCATCGGCAGCGAGACTCGTAAAGAGACGTTTAGTTTCAAAAGGATATTGTACATATTTTAAAACGAATAAAAATCAAAATTTAATTTGTTTTTAAGTAAAATTTTTGCTTGATAAAATTATATCTACTGCGATCCGGAAAAGCTTTCAGTATACTATCTCGCTATGATTGGCCAAAATTCAAAATTATAAATCTTAGTTTAACTACGTAGATGGACAACTAAAATATTTATTACGTACATATTTATTTAACCATTAATCATACTTACAAAACCATTACTTGTTCAAAATATCAGCTACAATAAAATACATTCTAAATAGCAGGAAGACATATTACAATATTTTACACTTGGAAGAAGACTATTCGCAATGACAAATGTCTGTTTCGATGAAAAAATGACTATAAACGCCACTTTTGTACACTAAAAAATTATACTAAAAAGTTAGCGTAAATGTTAAAAAGTCAAGCAACCTAATGACAATATAATTTACCGAAAATCGTCATCAAAACAACACTTCCCGGTACCCCGTCAAAACAGCCCCGACACAACAGCCCCGTCAAAACAGCTCCGACCAAATAGCCCGATGACAAAATAGCTCCGACAAAATAGCTCAGTGATAAAACAGCTCCGACCAAACAGCCCGATGACGAAATAGCTCCGACCAAATAGCCCAATAACAAAACAGCTCCGACGAAATAGCCCGATGATAAAATAGCTCCGACTAAATAGCTCTGACAAAATAGCCCGATGAGAAAAGGGGCCGTTAATTAACCTAAGGGGAGGGTCGAACAGAATCTCAGCCAATCTCACGCGGGGGGAGAGGGTCTTGGAAAAAAATTAAGTAGGTAAGACAATCAATCTCACGTGAGATTAGAAGGGGGGTCGAGACAAATCTCACGACATCTCACCAGAGGGGGGAGGGTCAAAAAATCGCAACAAATCACCCCATGTAATTAATGGACGTCCCCTAAGGGTTTGGAAAAGGGGGGGTATCGGATATCTTATGGATCGTTCCGTAGGGGGAGTCCAACACGTATTCTGTCTAATGTAGTAATGTATAGTAATGATATCGCGCAGATTTTAGAAATCCCGTAGCTGTAAAAGTCTTTTTCATTATTATTAATCTAACAGCATTATATTAGAATATTTTGAGAAGCTACTTTAGCCCGGGCTATCTCAGGCTCTTATATAGGGGCTACTATGTCGTAGGGCTATCTTAGCATGGGCTATTATGTCATAGGGCTATTTTAGCCCGGGCTATTTTGTCTCAGGCTGTTATGTCGGTGCTACTATGTCGCAAAGCTATTTTGGCATGGGCTATTATGTCTCAGGCTGTTATGTCGGGGATTTTTTGTCGTGGGGTTATTTTGGCACGGGCTATTATGTATCGGGCTATTATGTCGGGGATGATTTGTCGAGGCTATTTTGTCAGAGTTATTTTGACGGGTCACTACACTTCCCTGCTTATATACGCGCAAGGTAATTGAATTTTAATGACGAGTCCGGTAATAATTAGTAATTGTAATGAAAAAAAAGAGACGTCGTTCTTTTCGTTATTACTTTTATTGTTTTGACAGTAACCATCTATGGTAACTATGTAGTCAACAAATTGAAAAACTTAATTTTTGTTCATTTTAAAAATGTTGTTCAAAAATGTATTAAAATTTCGATTTTTTACGATTTTCGGTAAAATTTAATACCATACTTGTCAGAAAAATGTCTCACTTTACTCGGAGCTTTAAAACACTCGGCACAAAGTGCCTCGTATTTCAACATTGCTCCTCGTCAGTAATGTATCATTTTCCTGACTTGTAGGTAAATAACTATTGTTCATCTTTGGAAGCAAATAAGTAAGTTAGCTTTGCTCTGTAAAAATGGAAAAATTTTTTTTACCATTTTGTATTTACCATAACAATAGTCTTAACGAACTTGCCCAGGTAGGTAATAGAAATAAGGGCAAGTTAATTTCGTTTAAAAATAAAATAATTTTTTTTCGCAATTTCTTTAACCAAAATTTAAACTGATAACTGATAGCGTCTCGACGAAATTTCCTTCCCAAGTTGCGGTCAAAACGAAATTAATTTAAAAACTGACTTCTTTTCTGTTATTATTTCCGCCGTCATTCTGCAATTGAACTGAACTTCTGCAAAGTTTAATTTGATAATTTTCAATCATTTCAATCAATCATATACCTAGCTTACTAAAATTGTCAACATTGAGAAAGATATGCTTTTTTTTGCAAAGGATATAATCACATGAATTAACAAGATTCCAACTTTACATTTGAAACGAATAATTTTGTACTTGCAGATATAGAAATAATAATAAAAATTTATGTTGAAGTAAAAGTAAAATCCAAGTTGATAATAAAGTTTATTCACAATCAGTTAGTAATCGACATTTTCCTGAATTGTAATAAGCTGGAAAACAGTTTATTATTTACTTTCACCTATCTTACCAACCAAGCAGAATGCAATTTTGATTTACTTGATTTAAGATAAAAAGTATTGTAAATTTAATTGGCTAAAGGGATGCAAATCCCTTAATTTGTAATGCTAATTATACTTAAATTTTATTTGAATTTGTATGAATTAGTAAAAACTTTATTGAATTAACTTATCGCTTCGATGTTTAATATTATGCATTTCAGTTTACAAATTATAAATAAACAATCATTATGACTCCAGAACCAATTAACGAAATTTTAGTTTTTTGTGCAAAGGTAATTTTCTGGAACGTTCCCATTCGAGATATCTCAATACTGACTGTTGAAGATTTCTTAAAACTTTTACTTGTAAACCTAAATTGGTATTACACGGGTTTACCTAGCTTTTGAGTACTAACTCAATAGTTCTCGAGAACGTGGTCATAAAACTTCGTCGTCTTCTGTAAAATCTTTGTGAATTTTTAAATCAATGAGATTGTTATAACACTCAGCCTGCATCTCGGCTATTTGTGATAATAATATGATGTTATGGTAGACTGTGAGGTCCTTAATATAATATATTATGTAAGAAATTCAATGCAATTTCTATATTTAACCAAAAAAATATAAGATTTATTAAATTCCATAATTGCTGAAGACTTACACTCTAGTGTACAAAAATAAAGAATTGAAATTTAGTTTGTCACCTTTGGAAATTTGGCTTACAAGATCCTTAATCGAGAATCATTATTTGTAAAGGGTTTTCTATTAAAGACGCCTAGATTTTAACAAATCAAGGTGGCTAGGTTTTTGAAGCTGCATATGTCAAACTTGGTGTTTTTATTCAATGATAATTAACAAATCATCATTCCAAGTTACAGCGTCGAGGAACGCATGCAAATCATAAAATTTTATTATCAAAATAGATGTTCCATTGTGGCAACGATACGCGAGTTGCGTCCACTTTACGGTGTACACGAACGTCGATCTGCCGAAAACATCACCGCTGTCCGTGAGAGTGTGAAGGAGAACGCTAGGCAGTCAGTTCAGCGTCGCTCACAAGAACTCGGCCTTTCACAGACATCAACTTGGCGAATTTTGCATAAGAACTTGGTTCAACACCCGGTCAAAATTTAATTGACGCAAGAACTTAAGGAAAACGACCATGGACAACGCCGTGTGTTCGCTGGCTGGGCTCTGGAGCAGTTTGAAGTAGACCCTGATTTCGGTAAAAAAATCATCTTTAGCGACGAAGCCCATTTTTGGATGAACGGGTACGTCAATAAGCAAAATTTCCGGATTTGGAGCCATGCCAATCCACACGAGGTCCACCAATTGGCAATGCATCCGCAGAAAGTCACTGTCTGGTGTGGATGTTGGCAGGCGGCATCATCGGTCCGTACTTCTTTGAAAACGACGATGGCGTTGCGATCACTATCAACGGAGAGCGCTACCGATCGATGTTAACCGATTTCTTTTGGGCCAAATAGGAAGATATGGATGTGCACGACATGTGGTTCCAACAGGACGGTACTACGTGCCACACAGCTAATGCCACAATAGAACTTCTGCAGCAGCGGTTTAGTGACAAGGTTATCTCACGCAGAAGCGACGTGAATTGGCCAGCGAGATCGTGCGATTTGACTTCGTTAGACTTTTTCTTGTGGGGTTTTATTAAGTCCCAGGTCTATGCCAATAAGCCGCAAACCACCGATGCCTTAAAAACCAACATCAGCCATGCCATCGCCCAAATTCAGCTTGAATTGTGCGCATCGAAAATTGGACTTCTCGGGTGCACCCACCAAGCGCCCATTTGAACGACATTATTGTTCACACATAATGCAATTGATAGGCCTTTCGAATAAAAAAAAATATTCGTAGATATCTCACATACAACTTGCTTTATTCAATTTTAAAACCTAGGCGTCCTTAATGGAAAACCCTGTATCAGCAGGACTTCTCCAGTTTAATAACATTACTTTATGATTATGTTAGTTTACCATCCCGAAGTGATGGTGAAAGTCTACAAAGTAGAGCACACAAAAATGCTAGTTCAGGATTTATCAACTCAAGTAAACTTGATTATAAAATCAATTAATCTCGACTGAAACATCTTCAGAATCCAATGAGCTGCTTATCGAAAGTTGAAGTATGCCATCAAAAACGGATTGAATAAAAGGAATACACGTCTCCGATATAAACAAAGTTGTAACATCGAAAGGATAAACTAAAATATCAAACAGGAATAAATTGTTGTCTAGCAAATCTCCACAAGAAAAACTCTCTTGTAAAACAAACATATGCATCGGAAATCTAAATCTGAATAGACGAAATAATACCAATTTTTGGTCATTCCGAGAAATTCAATCCAATGCTACTAAACATAAGTCATCAATCTTAAAACTTTCTAATACCTAAAAAAAAGGGTATGCAATATTTAAAATCGTGGTTTTATCAATATATTAGTATGCCAAGGTTAAGAGCTCTGAAGGTCGCATTGTCACGTCGCTGTACTAAATAAGCAACACGGCATTAAGAGCTATTAGCACCTTGTCGTCCACCTCGGTTTATATTAACTTTTTTTGAATGTTAAGAGCTTTAGTACCAAATTATCACTTAAAACTTTTTTTGTTTGTGGGGTAAAGTGTATGATTATCTACCACAATAATAATTTAACTTTTGAACACAATTACTGAGATACTACCTCCCAGACCTCCCGGTTTCAGAAACCGAATGTTTATGTGTATGTTCTGTAGTCGATTGTATTATGTCGATGTTGTAAGCACTATAGTCAATGTCAGTAATTGTACAAATTACCCTTTAGAAAAAGGTGAAAATCAGTGAAGTGAAAATAAATATTAAAAAAATCTAACGTCGATGTTGCCATATTTTCCACAGTTGCAGGTTACCAAAGTTGTGTCACAATAAAATTTTTGTTCATTTAACTTGTTTATGCGATGTCAAGGATGATGAATAAATTATCTAAAGATGTATACCGAATAATGTTATAAAAGGAACACCATAATGATTGTTCGTTTATAATTGGTAAGTTAAAATGCATAATATTAAAAATCGAATTGATAATTAGGCTATTAAGTAAATTTAAACTTACTTTAGTGTCAATCAAATTGAAGTGCCACTAAGGTAGTTTGTAGATTGCAAACTTAGCCCAAGTTTTTGATATATTGGACAAATCGTCCCAAAAGACGTTTAAACAAACAAGTCGCACAAAATGGTTTGGGCGATGAACATGTAAATTTTCGTAAAAAGGAACAAATAATTTAAGATTGTTTGCACAAATATTTAAATGAAATTTAATTATTACCTACTTATCGATGAAGACAATTTGGAATATCTAAAAAAAATTAAAAGAGACCACTTTGTTTAAATAGAGACCAACCACGTATAAAATTATAAAACATTTGCTGAACAATTTATAAATTTATGTTAATACAAAATATAATGGTAAACATTTTACTATTTTTTTTAAATAAAGTATTATACATTTTAAATTTAAAAATTCTGATTTTAAATATTTTCAATCAAAAGAGTTTATGCAAGGTATCTACGATGAGCAAAATAGTTAAAAGTGGATGAAAAATTGACCACTGAGAGTTTGGTAAAAAATTTAGAATTAAGAGCAGGGAACTTTTCATATGAACATATTACTTATTTTATATTTTTTAACAAGCTGGAAAGCCCGTCCATGAACGGGCAACTTGTACACTGCTTGTGAACCTAGAATCAATTTCCCTTGTTCTTTTCAATGAACTATTTTTATCTTCAGATCTCCGTACTCTTGACATTGCTACAAAACACCGGTTCGGGCAGGTATATATCTACTTTTTCTAATGTCTGTCCCTGAGCCTTGTTGGTCTTCTTCGAAAAGGTAATAAGTTTAATTGGAAACTGTCAGCGTATTAAAACAAATGGAAAGTCTGTACTTGTTGGGTTAAATCTATTATGATTCAATATAAAATATCCGATTATCCAATTATCCGATTATTCGGTTATCCATTAAGACGTTGATACATCTTCAATTTTGTATCGTACATTTTCTCTGTCTTCGGCTTTTTTAACCATAAAAAATGACACACTATAAGAGAAGCATTGCTTCCAGGCTTTTCTTAATTTTTATATTTGGCTTGACCGGTGGATCTCTCTTTTAACGATCTCAATAAAAAAGTTAATACTGTGAAACTCCATTGATTAGTTGGGATTTCGATTGCTGTGTGGCACCGTGGTATTGGTAATTATAGAATTTATATGGTTAATTGATTTATTTTCGTACAAAACTGTAGTTCGTTGAAGAAATTCTCCTTATTTCTATTATCTTATTTAATTTTTTGTTTTATTTTTTTCTATTTGTGCTATCTTCTTATATCTTTCACACTCAGCATCTCTTCACTAGTTGCCGTTACTTCTTCTTACTTTTTCTTTCTCCAATTCTTCTCCGTTTATCTTCATCTTATATCTTCGACTGGCAATGAATCTTCACTAATTACTGTTACTTCCTCTTTATCTTTGCTTTTCCTTTTATTGTCTTTGTTTTTCTTCTCATTAATCATGTTTGCGTCTGTGAGTTTTTCTAATCTAAAATATGACACGCTGTAGCAGCAGCAGCGTGCTGAGATTTTACATATTTGAATATAAAATATCAAAATTCTTAAAATTTCAAAGCTATTAGAAAAAAGCTTGTATTGAATGAAATGTGAATTTCGTCCTTTTACGGTGAGAAGTGGAAGGGGAGGGAGCAGGGTTCCAAGCTTTAATATTCTTCAGCCAAAGGTTTAAATTTCCCTCACTTTTGCTTAGAAATTCAAATTTCCCGGGTTTTCCTGGCGAAATTTGTAAAATTATAAATTCTCTATCTTCTCCAAGTATTCTAAAAGAGTGGAAATCCTGCGATATGTACTGCGGGGTGTTCCACACCCCCCAGACCCCCAGGTTTACAATTTTAACTATATATTTTTATAATTAAGTTTCAAAGTAACACAGAAAGTTGCTGATAAACTCCGTGAGCAGTACGGTAATTAAATAAATATGCTTTCCAAGTTTTAATTTTTTCTTAAATTTCTCATTTTTGCTTAAAAATTCAAATTTCCCGGTTTGGATTAAAAATCGACCAATCAGAGTGTTTTGTTTCACAAAGAAGAAGAAACCAGGTAACCTTATTTTTAATAGCTGATGTTGGCAATCATCAATCCAGGAGAACGAGCGAGAGTGACGTGCCCCCCCGAAGCAGAAAAACGGTAATATGAGAGTTTTAGAATTCTGCCGGATTCGAACTTGCTGTTTGGCTAACTTCTTAATGTTCATAAATTAATTCATAAATACAAGATCATTATTTGCATATTAATGTAGCAAATCGGTATATATCGTATGTAGCAGTATCGATTGGTATTTAATTAACCAAATAGCAATAAGCTCGTTACATTCCTCGCGTCATTGTTTAAGATCCTGGAATAATGTACACGAGTCGCAATTTAGGAAAAGTTTAGCAAAAAGATAATTGCATTTAATGATAAATAATCAAAAATCGGAAGTATTAAATATTTAAAAAAGTGATTTTTCAGGAAATAAATCTTATTTCCTGGTGGTTCTATCTTCGACGCATTTAGAGTTCGTGACTGGAATAAAAATCGAAAATCAAACACTGACTAACGTAATAAATTTGCTAAAACTTTAGAAAATCTATACATCTAAATGAAGACGATCAATTTTTTATTTTATTTTAAAAGCTTTTAACGGTTGTACTTTTGTTTAATTTCAGCATCGAAGATTTTATATTCTTGATATAAATTTTAATGTAAAAGCTGTTAATTAGTACTAAGTATTTAGAGAGAGAGTATTACATTACTTCTCCTTATTACAAAATCGTATTTTAACCCTATCCTTACCTTTACATGGGATAGCTTTAAACTTCTTGTCTACATGTTATGTTAACAAGATGTACTTTAGAAAGATAAATATTTGTGTAGTATCATTTTGAAACACAAAGGCTATGTAACTCGAAGGAAATTATAATTATTCCGTTATCATCAATTTTGATGGAAAACGGATATAAAATTTCAATTTCGTGTTTAATTTGTTTACGAACACAATTAGCTCAATTCATAATTAGCAAATGAAAATTACAAGTTATAGTTTTGTAACTTTCAATTAGGGCGGTATTTAACAAGGTTTCCTAGTCAAATTTCCCAACAAGCACATTATAATTTGTTATAAGTTACAGTTACAAAGATTCAAACTTCTCATATTTTGGCCTCAAAACTTTATTTCTAATATACTACGTTGTTGTAACTTATTCTGCAAATTATTGGTACATTAAAACTAAGCAGTAAATATAAACTTTGTGCTCACTATACAGTTTCCTTACGTACATACATACTACATTAAGTAACATTAAAATATAGATGAATATGCTATGTTAGAGTAAACTTTTAGACCTACCTAAACATAAATTTATTGATCAAATATAAATAAAAAATATAGATGTCAGAGCTTTGATAAATCAAATCGAGTTGGATGTTCATTAGAAATTTAGAGTTTTCTTCTACAACTTCGTTTGAATAGCTTCATTTCCCTGCTTATCAAATCACTAAACATCTTGTCAAGCTGGTTTATTGAAGCGAATACACTGTGATAGAAACATTTCAATAAACACAAGATACCTTACCTGCCTCCAATAGTATATTCCAGATTGAATATAAAGCATCAGTTTACTAACTTTAGTTAAACAAAACAGTATAGTAATTTTTGGCAAAGGCACTTACAATCTCTCCGGATTCGCACAGCTAACCTAATTAACTTCACCTTTAGGACAAAAGGAATCCAGTGAGAAAAGATAAACCGCGTGTTGCTCGGAGCAATTAATTTTATAATATAGAATGTTGACTAGGCGTAAGAAAAACTGTCACTTTTAGCGGTAAACACTCATTAAACATTCCAAAAATGGAAAGTTAACCAAAACCGTCAAATGCAGAGAGCTTAACCTGCAAACGAAAGCATTCTAAAATAAATTTATTTAGTGAATAATTATTCATTTGATCTTCTCTGTTTATTCATTAGACGCTCCTGGTGTGTTATTCTAGAAATACTGACTTAACTTTAATTCCCCAGCTGCACAAGAAGCTACCCACCGGATTGACTTTTATTTATTGTTAAAAAATATAAAATTTCTAAATTGTAGCTGTATGAATGTATCTGCGACGCTATTGTACTCAAAAATTGCACGTTTTACGATTTATAATTCATGATGTTTTTAATGTGACAATCAAATTAGTACGTATGGCACACATTTCACCATTTTCATGGACGAAATTTAAATTTAATTTGAAGCAAGAGCAACAGAAAATCAATAAGGTAGGAGGGAGATATTATTTAGATATTTGAATAAGTTATAACTTCACCCCTGATGTGGATGAAACAAATTTATAATACTTTTACTTTACTAACCCTTTTAAATTCATCGAAATTCATAAATGTGAATTATTATTATGGTACTGGGGGTGGTGGGTGTGCGTAAATTATACTAAAAGCTCCATCGGAAGCAAATATTTTTCGCTTCAAAGATAAATGACGTTAATTATGTTAAATAAATTTTTGTCCTGAATATTTGTTTATGAAATTTAAAAAAAATTATTGCTGCGGTTCAAATAAAGAATTTTCAATTAATTACGTATATTAGTGTTTGATTAATTGATGTAGTTTACACGCTCGTATTTTTAATAAAAAAAAACGTAAAGCTGCTAAATAATTAACGCAGGTTTTTGTCAGTAATAAATAATCTTGTTCACTCTATAATTTCATCATGCAGTTCAATTAGCGTAGTTAATTCGGAATAAGCTGGTTGGTACTACAATATGGGCATCCAGGCGTGCGTCAGGATCAATATGTAGGTAACCAAGCGGATCTATCTCTCATCCTCAGACTTCTCTACAATATCATTGCTTTGTATCGTTTCGCAAAAACAACAAATCGGGAACAAAAGCTTAGAAAACTAAGCCTAAAGTTCGAAAATAGTTTTTAATGTTTGATGTTTCCTGAAACGTTGAATCTAAACGATTCTCGTACAATTCAATCAAATATTGTTTGCTTTGAGCGGTTTATTAGATTCTCAAACAATTTATAAATTTGATTTTCTAATTTTATATTAAAATTGCGATTCTAAAGGTAATTTTATTCTTTTATTTTCAATGCATGATTCAAATGTTGAATTATCAATTATTTTTTTTCCGCACAAGTAACCCAAGTAGATGATATACAATTCGCGAGATAATTAGAAGAAAGATGACAAACGACTTCTCATCGCAATCAATCAATTTATTTGAGCATACTTTCTGGAAGGAAAGTTAACGCACGTTTACCACTTAGAGATCTGTAGATTACTGTTTTTAGCACGAACTTCTGTGACAATTTTCCGAAAAATTATTTCTTCTCTGTAATGTTTAAATAATATCATTTGTACAACTACTTTGGATTAAAATCAATACCTACCTAAATATAAATTACTTACGCAAACCTGCTCCAAAATTAAAGGATTATTTATGATCTCATATTTGAGTTATTCGCGAAAATAAAATTAGACAAAAAGTTTTTGTAATGTAAACTGAAGTCCAATTATTAACTTGTAGGGATGTTTTCAAAATTTTCAGCTTACTTATTAAACCTCTTGAAACTTGAAAGTAAGAAGTAAATAAATAAATGAAACTTTTTTCTAATGAAACATAATATGAAGCTTTAAAATTTTCCTCATCTCACTTTCTACCATTTTCCATCCTATTTATTATGCATCAAATGAAAGTGTGGCCAATAATAACCGTCAAAATCGTTTTACGATTACAATCAATATAATATAATATTTGTTGTGTTTGACCACAAACCTTACAAAATATCTGTGTTTTTAATTCGAAATAAAAATTTTGATTGAAATTTTAAAAGATTTATTGGTTGAAAATTTATAAAAATAATTAGTAATTGATATCAGTCATTAGGCAGCTTTGAGTGGAAATAACTTGGAAATGAAATTTTTTTAAGGTAGCTGAAATGAGATTGTAACGAAAAAATTTCACCATTTTGGATTTTAAAGATCCTGTTGTCGCAGGGACAGCATTGCATCGAAAAAGAATTTAAAATGTATTTTTAAAAATTATTACTGGAATTAATTTTGTAGTTTTTGCTTTAAAACTAAAAAATTGATGTTTGACGAATGTTGTTGTGTTTCTGTTGATTTTAAATTTTTAATTTATTTAAGCGGAACATGGATCGAATAGTATTCCAAACCTTTTATTTAACAATCGTTGAAAAAAAACGTCTTAAAAATCTTTATAATCCGATCTTATGGTGCCGACTTATTCCGGTGCCGAGTTGTCTCGGTGCCGAGTTTTCCCGGTGCCGAGTTGTCCAGTGCTGAGTCATCCGGTGCCGAGTTCCGAGTTGGAAAGGGCCTAGTTGTCCATATTCCTGTAACATCAGAATTAAAATTTAAATTAAAAACTTTTGTTTGATAGAATTAAACAAAAGTGCTTCAGTTTTGGTTGATATAGAAAGTAATTATTATTCTATCTATATACTTCAGTGGCGTATTTAGAAAATGCTTTTGGGGGGTTGTAACTAATCCTAATACATAAAATCCCCGCACGCTTCTGCTGCTTCTGCTACAACGAGTCATTTTTTGGGCGATTCTGTTTACCAACCAACAAATATATTAAATTAAGATTAGGACTAAAACAAATTGTCTAATTTTAATCTAAACCGGGAAATTTGAATTTTTAAGCAAAAATGGGGGAAGTTTAACCTTCGGCTAGAAAAAATTAAAACTTGAAAAGCATATTTATTTAATTACCTTACTGCTGACAGAGTTTAGCAGCAACTTTCTATGCTACTTTAAAAGTTAATTATAAAAATAATATAAAAATATAAAGTCAAAATTGTAAACCGGGGGGTCTGGGGGGTGTGGAACACCCTCCAGTACATATCGCAGGATTTCCACTCTTTTAGAATACTCGAAGAAGATAGGAGATTTACAATTTTATAAATTTCGCCAGGAAAAAACGGGAAATTTTTTGTTTCTGAGCAAAAGTGTGGGAAATTAAAACGTTCGGCTAAAGAAAAATTGAATTTGAGACACTTATTTATTTTTATATCATAAAAAAAATTTTAATTGCCCCACTTCACATCAAGTTCAGCAGCAACTTTTTGAGTTACTTTGAAAATATAGAACACGGAAATCACCCAGCAGCGGGAAAAGAAATTAAATAATTAAATATTTACCGCTAAAAAAGAGATCCACCGTCTAGCTACCCGTCCGCGGACGGGCTTTCCAGCTAGTAAATAAATAAACTAATAAATAAAAATAATTTAAAGTTATTTAAATTTTATAACTTCGTGGTAAACGTTATTTTTATCAGGGGCGGCTTTAGAGGTACAATCTGAGTCATCCTTGGGGGGAAGGCAATTGCCTCTTTTTCCTCCTCTAAACACGCCACTGATCTACTTTATTATAAAACTTTCTACTAACTTGATTATTAAGGATATATAGGAGACAAAAAATAAAACTAAAAAATATAAGATATCAATAAAAATTGGTACACATGTCATCATTGATTTTACGATGTAATAAAAAAAATTTCAAATTGATTCACTACACCGGCACCGGCAGCGTTCAATAGTTCTTGCAGTTTAAATTTGATGTTTACTTTTTGTTAAAATTCATGAAAATCACAAGGTGTGAAATGGTAAAATTCTTGTCTAAATAAAAATCTAAAGCAAAATCTTAAGAAATCTACAAAAAATTATATAATTTAAAAATCATTTCATGAAACATAACATTTTATCGAATATATTAGCTAAAAATATATGATCAAAATATAAGAATAAGAATTTTCTGTAGTTATATATCAATTCTTTCAAAATAATATAGATTTCGACGTTAAAAGAACCCTAAACATATTTAAAACTTGTTGATATTATAAATATTAGGTATATCTAGGTTTTTATCAGTTTTAACAACAAATTAATATCAATTTTTACTCATAAAAATTATTACATTTTTTATTTTGTTAGTAGTTTGGATTGCGGGGATAGTCACTAATAAAAATTTTGTTATGTCAAATTTAATATTATTTCTAATTTCAGAAAATGAACTGATTTAAGCAAAAAAAACCTTTCTACATGCATTTTTATAACTTTGTGTATCGTTTACGATATTTAAAAAGTATTTCATGGTACTACACACAAAACCAATATTCGTGAAATTTATATTAACGCTACTTTTGTCTCCGATTGTATCTCCCATACATCCTTAAGATAAATCTAGCATTGTCCTTACGTGGACCTTGTTAACCCAAATTATTTGATTTGACCTTTTAACGTCGTTACTCATAGTAGCAACCTGTGATTGGTAGATCGGTTGTCGGCTATGAGTGATGGAACGGCACGTCAAGTCCACAAGTGTGTTTATGAATAAACGAAAATAGAAAAAATCATGCATAAATATTAGTAAACTAATAAATTGCAGCAATATTACCAGGACATTAATTGTTCAAAGCTTGAAACTTTTTAAGTAGCTAATGGGCTAATCTGTATAAAAAATATTCATACTTGGATAACAAATGACTGCCTAAAGTATTTAATTCAAACCCTCCAGCTCAGTTAAACTGATGTTTTTGAAATGAAACTTCTAGGTGAGAACGTATTTGCTTAGGTCGAATAGCAGAGCTTGGCTATTTGAATATGATCCTTTTGCCCGAGCAATTTAAACTTATAAAGCTTTCGCAAAGCTTATAAATTTTAAAATAAATCTTAAAATCAATCAATTATTGTAAATTCCACAATGCTGTTTTTGTCTAAGTCAGAAGTGCATTTATGTTTTATTGTTAAAAAATTTTTTGTCATATTTTGAAATTAAGAAAGTGATATAACGAAATGTATCAGCGGGAAAATGCAAATTAAGATACATGAACGTTTAAATTTCCATTATTCTAAATGTGTTTTTTGTAAATTGGTGGAAATTGTTCAATCTACATGCTTGTTTATCAATAGCTATATCAAACAGCTCATTTCCGTTGTTTCTTTTATTTTGTGAAATGTATCTTGTTACATTTTTTCCCGAATATATATTATTACTTATGCAATGAAAATAAAGGACTCGAAATCTTCTGGCATTTTAAAAATCAAAACAAATTTTGTTCGTCAAAAAAATTGATGCTATATTATAATTTCCATTAAACTTTTTAATGAGAATTGATGATTAAAGCTTAAAAGTTTTGTTTAATCTTTTTATATATACATTCAAAATATTTCAAGTAACGAAGGTTGTCGCTTGAACTATAAGGAAAAAATATTCATTAATTTTGTTTAAAAATAAAATGTTAAAATGTGGAATATTGCTATTTTTAATTGCACGTCGGTTTTTCGCAAACTCCCGGAGTTGACAGGTGACCTAACTAAAGAACTTGCAAATGAATTCATTCATCATAGTCACGGTTTATATAGTATTTTTTCATTAGGGAAACAAGGCACACTGGCTGATCTAAAAAATTACATTTGTCTAGGATACCGCATTTAACCCAGAAAATTTTAGTAAAATAATTGCAGGAATTATAAATAATAAAGCAACTAGAACGTTTTGATGAAGATTTTCAAACCTTATCTTACTTGAAGTTTGCAGATAATGTTTATCGTTCAGTGTAAAAGAATATTTCTTTTGAGTTTATATTTTATATTATACTTCTTTACGGGGATTACCTGCGTATAAAATTTTTGCATTCAAAAAAATATGTAATGTGGGTTTTGATAATTTTACATACTTATATTTAGCGAAATCAATAATTTCGGTAAGTTTATTTTTTAACCTTCGATGCCAGTTTTAAGCTTCTTGTAGGTTAAATTTGCATGGCCCATAAAAATCATTTTAAATTGTAAAACTTCAAATAAGTAATTTTCGACACAGATCAGTGCTGTCAGCGTTCATCGGAATTTTTTCAACAGCAGCAAATTGTGATTAAAAATTTAATTTTAATATTTTCAAACATAAATATTTTCAAAATAAACATAAAAGTACTGTAACGTGTGTTGTTAAATAACCATCGATTTACACATTAACAACTTAGTTTGTTATTCAAAATACGTAGGCCCGGTGTGATGAACTTCATTAATTTAAAGAGCCTTTTAGTTAATTATTGGTTCTAACTACCCAATTGCTTCTGATTCCTGCTGAATGCAGTTCTCACAGCAGTTTATTATACTTTTCTCAATTTTTTCTTATTGTTTCCCTCCCCCTCACAGTTTGATCTGCAGGTAATCGCACATTAATTATTGGAAACCGATACCTATTTGTAAACCGACAGTTGTGCCAGCCTACAAGTTTCACACGACATTTAATTGATGATTTAATAAAATTTTGCCAGATATGTTGAAATAAAAATTTATAAAATCGAAATTGAAGATTTTGCAATATCTTTTAAATTAAAATAATTTAATTGAAAAATAATATATTTGTAAGTTGCAGACAGAAGGGAGCAACTGATTTTTTTCACTCCCCAACAAGAATGTCGTGATTAGTGCTGTTTTTGTTCTGCATTGCACAAAATTTTTCAATATTGATCAATCACAAGTGTTGTGATTGGTTTCGTACTTTTATTGCAAATTGTGCGCTTTGTAAGGAAGATCAAAGTCGCGTAAAACTAATAACGCTAAAGCAATAACAGAAAAATTTATTATCCAATATTTTTGTTATTGGAGGGATTCTACGTTTCATTCAATTGCGAGTCGTGTGTATACCCTTAATTACTTGCGACTATAAATTATAATATCGTGTTATGCACAAATGTTAAAAAATGACTTTCATTTTTATTCTCTCGTAGCAGAAAATAAATGTTTAACGTTTGTATTAATACACTTTAAAGCTTTGAAGAATATTAAGACGAAGACGTAATAAGATAATATACTTTTTAATAATAAAATTGATTAATCTTACTTTGCTGTTGACGCTTAGCGTACACTTTTTTTCAATTATATTTCTTCACTATTAATATTAATATCGTGCGATTAAGTGTTGAAGAAAACTGTGTTTGGTTAAAACATTTAACTGGATTGTCCATTTTCTCTCTAAAATACAATTACTCATCTACCATTATCGCTAGGGTTTTGTATTAAGCATGTTCACAAATATAACTTGATATGATTCGTTTTTTATATCTTATAACAAAGAATGAAATATGACAACGTGTTAACCCTTGTACAAGGCATTGTTCTAAATGTTTTCAAACATTTTTTACCGTGTTGCTTTCATATGCAAAATGGATGAATAAAGGTGATATAAATTATTAAACGGATAGTTTATTTAAATATCCAAAATACCTTCTTGCATTATTAAAAGCAACTTTTAGAAATTGCTTTTTAAATTTTAATTAAATTTATTTTATATAATATGAATTTTCAAGTCAATTTACTTTACTTCAAATGTTAGTACTCATAAAATGTATTATAATATATTATGGAAGCGAAAGTTTCTGCATTTACCCATGCAGTTTAAAATTTTTTCTATTTATTATCTTCAGTTATCATTAATTTTAATCCCGAGGTAAATTTGCGCTGCATTACGTAAGTGAGCTGAGACTGTATAGAAATACTTTACCCAAAGTTTGACACCACAATTGCCAAAGTAAAGCTCGTTGACAATTAGGCACATCTGCGTATACCTATTTGCACGTAATCACGGTGTTTCATGGTGCTCAAAGACAAGTCAACTAATTTGTAGTAACGTTTAGGCCTTCACTACAAACACATTATTTACTCGTGTTGTTTTCCAACTTTGCAAATCTTTTTAATTTTTCCGGCAATAAATCTGAGAGCTTTCCAAACTCATGAAGGATAAACTTTTGCAACTACCGGGGTAGGTTAGACGATTAAGACTAACATAAAGATAAACATTTAAACACTGTACATTTTTTAGAATAAATGTTCAATTTAGAAGTATTGAGTACAAGGGGAGAAAGCGTTCGTAAATTTTCCAAGCTTCAGCAGTCGAGTCAATTCTCGAAATCCTACAAATCGATCAGATATCCTACAGTAAACACTTACTTCTAGTTTTAAACATTTTATTGTTTACACCCATGTAGCGTTCTGAATTTTACACTTTAACACGTTACAGTTTTTAAAAAAAAGTACAAATAAGAGAGGATTCAGTCTCAATTAAATCGCGAATTTTGTAAATTAAAGTGAAATGGTGATTAAAGATTAAACATTCGTTTGAGAACAAATTCGAAAGCTATTATTTTAATTAACGAGCAACGTAAAAGCTCTGGAGCACATATCATTTACATTACATAATATAATCATTATTAAAGTTTTACTAATTAATTCCACAAAATTTGGCCTACAAATCAAAGTCAATTTTATAAATCCAGCCCATTCACTGGCGACGCCGCTGATTTCAATACATTTATGGATAACACAATGAAATTTATAATTGATGTTAAAATTAATGTACTATTGCAATTATAATTTACAATTAAACCAGGTTTACCCAATTACGTGAAATTTAGTAGTCGTATTTTACAAGAACAATCATAATATTTCTAATAATATGACTATTATCGATTGTATTATTTTATAGTTTAGAAATCAAAGACAAAAATTTTAATTAATCGGTTGCTTTAAAAAGAAATTTGAAAAACGTATTTGCTCATAATAATTTTCTTGATGCCACGCATCGTGAAGCTGTTCCTCTGTTTCCTTTTTCTTTATTTCATAAATTTTTGATATCCATCTTCAATTGGCCGCAGAACTAAATCTATTAGTTTTTTTAATATTAATGATCAAGTACTTTTTTAAAAGCGTGAAATTTTCTAAAATTTAGTTTCAAACTTTTTATTGTACAATTCAACGGTTTCGAGTTATGGATTAATGTAAGTACAAAAATGTTGAAATATGCAACCATTTTCTTTTTTAATTTTTTTAAAAGCTGTGCATTTTTTAAACAAAACATTTAAGTACCTAATCTATTGTAATGTTTTAAATTAGTTGAAATATTTGAGAATAAATAAATAATAGTATATTAAACAACAAGTTTAGTAAAGCAAAGTTTTACTAAACGAATTTAGCCTTTGAGTACGAGCGAGCGCAGCGAGCGAGTAACTTAAAAGCTAATGAGTTTAGTAAAAATGCTTTACTTACAAGGTTTGTTTATACTATTTTTTCGGATTTTGTGCAATATCTAGTGCCGTTTTTGAGTTATTGCTAATTCAAAATATTTCATAGTAGGTACTTGTGTAGGTTGTTTATTGACAGTGACATTACTATATAGTAAAGTGACTTTTCTATGTGGTAAAGTGCCACTTTAATAAATGATTTTGAATTGAATCCGAAAATAGTATATTAAACAACAAGTTTAGTAAAGCAAAGTTTTACTAAACGAATTTAGCCTTTGAGTACGAGCGAGCGCAGCGAGCGAGTAACTTAAAAGCTAATGAGTTTAGTAAAAATGCTTTACTTACAAGGTTTGTTTATACTATTTTTTCGGATTTTGTGCAATATCTAGTGCCGTTTTTGAGTTATTGCTAATTCAAAATATTTCATAGTAGGTACTTGTGTAGGTTGTTTATTGACAGTGACATTACTATATAGTAAAGTGACTTTTCTATGTGGTAAAGTGCCACTTTAATAAATGATTTTGAATTGAATCCGAAAAAAAAATTTATTTTGCATGTTATTATTATTACGTAAATGGTTCTTCACTTTTTTATTTTAGGGGAGCAATATGTTTGCAAAATTGTTTCTGTAAAAAAAACAAACTTATTTTTTAATTATATGCATTATTTTGAAACATTTAATTTGCCATTAATTTGGACGAATAATGAAAATCTTTGTTTATTATACTTAAAGAAACAGCCAAAATCCGCTGTATTTTATGAGGTCAGTACTGAACCTGTAAAATATTTATAATGTTCAATATAGATATCGTGAGAAATTGTTTAAAATACATAAATTATTACTAGTTATTGATTAAAATATTATTTAAAGTACTGCGTACATGCGTACATTCGCGTAGATGTGATTTTCACGCACAGAAAAAAATAGCTTAGAGAAAATGGAGATAATATAAGATTTGGAGGTAACAGTTTTATAAATCTAAGAATCTCCTGGAAATCTCAAAAATGTAAATCATCAATAAGCAAAAATGTGTTTAACTTACAAAATTTTTACTTTATATTTTAAAATTTTACTTTATATTGCCTTCAAATTTCAAATCTGTCTCTACCGCTATAATGCTTCGAACTCCCCACCTAGTTGTTGTAACTTCGACTAGTTGCAACCGCAGTTCCATCCCTATTAAATGATCCTAACTTGACTAGCCAATTCAAAAATTCCTGTTAGATGCGTTGGAGGACAAATTTCGAATAGGAATGTGGTGTAGTCCATTTAATCCGTCTTCATTACTCATACCTTCATAATTTTTTTGACCGGAATCAGCATTAATTTTTTTCGGATCTTGACCATCTTTGTTTTTAATTATTTCTACTTTGATTATAATCTTCATTTCTTTCTGTTTGACAAAGTTCTTTTCACTTTTATTTTATTTTTATTTTCGTTTTTCGATTTTTTCTACAATATTGTTTTGTTTCTCTCTAATTATTTAATTTGTTTCCCGTATACTCGTAATTGCACTTTTTTGGTTCATTATTTTGTTGATTATTTTAGATTCTTGACTCATTACTTTAAATTCTTTATATAATGTTTTGTTATCTTCGAACATTTCTTGTAATAATCGTTTATCTATTATTACACTGGGGAACAAAATAATAAATTTTTCCTGAAGCTTTAGTTTTTGGAGTGAATTTAAATACGTACACTAATGTAATAAACTACTCGGCTTCTATGTAGTTATTTTGTTCGAATTGACTCTAGTTCTCAACTTAAAGGAGAGGGGGGGGGGGGTAAAGTTAATACAAAAACAGCTATATTCGTTAAATTTTTTTTGATGGCACATTCATGTAATTATTTATTTCTATAATTACTACATAACAAAGTAATATTTGAAGCATATTCTGTGAAATTTTTATTAATTTTTATAAAGAAATGAGCCATTGACAGCGACCAAAATTGTTCTCTCCAAAAATTCAGTAGACAATCATATGAAAAACGTTTTTCCCAACCTAATTTTATGTATTTTTGTTTAATTTCTATGATTTTTTTTATCATTTTTATCTCTAAAATTAGGTTGATAATTATGCAGGTTACGAAACAGCAATGGTTATTTATATTTGATGATTCATGTATGATGACTCATGTGTGATGATTCATTTGATGACGCATGCATGATGGTTTACATATAACCTGTTGTTATTGTTTAAATACTGCTGAATTTGCAGTCTAGAATATTCCAGAAAGCTATAGAACTTTGTAGAAATCCTTGGAAGGCTGTGGATGCATTTGAATATAAATAGCAGAGCGATTTTCTGTGAAGAAAGTCCGATAAATATCGTGAAAATAAATAGTAGTGGAAATAAATATACCGGGTGTTACATAAATATATTGACTTCGTTTAAATAAATATTGACTTATGTGACTGTTAATAATTGTAGTGTAGTTTAGAATTAGTGAAAATATTAGTGTAGTAATTGTTCTATTGTTGTTAACTTTAACTGTAAATATAGTTTAGCTCTTTTAGAAATTAAATATAAACATTTTTAACTTTTAACCACTGACACGGAGTCTGACAGACTCCGCGTTATACATTTCATAGTGCCTTTTTCTCCAGAAATTTTTGTGGTGGTTGTTACTGCCAGTACCGTCAAACGGGGTGAAACGGATCAAAATTTTAGATTTTTTGTATTTTTTCATGCTTTTTAGGACAGAAAAAATTCTGGAAAAAATATATGTTAAAGATACATATCTGAGGCACAAATTACTGCAACATTTAAAAAAAATCACCAATTAGATTTTTTTATTTCTGTTTTTAAAAGGTGATCCGTTTCACCCCGTGTGTCGGGGTGAAACGGATCAGGTGTTTAAATGCCGTTATTTTGCTTTTCAACATCTTCAGAGGTGAAATAGATCACAAAAAATTTTTTTTTCATGTTTTGCAAGCGGTTTTTATTGGATAGGTTGATAAATAAAATGCGTTTTTGGTTATATTTTCATTGAAAAAATATAAAACAACTTAAACTAAGTAATAAAACAAAAGCTATAAAAAATATTACATAATAGGTAGGACATGTTCTTAAAAGTAAATGTTCCCCATCTTAGGGGATTATACATTAATTCTTTTTATAATTTGTTCTTGCTTGACCACTACGGTATCATCAAATTCGGGATAGGCAAAAGTTATTTGTATTTTTGACGACTTCTTCCTTAAACATTTTACTGTAGTCTCTTCGCCTAAAATTTCTTCAATTTTAGCAGCAAAAAATCAAACTTTTTTGTCCGTGACATATTTCACGATAACAAATTCTCCAAAGTGAAAATTTTCATCAATCCCCTCATGTAAGTCGTCTGAAACGTTGTCGTCAATTTCCAATTCTGAAAAATTCATATTAGTGCCTTCTTCCTCCTGCTCTTGCAAACTTTTATTTTTTTTCAAAGTCTTTCTTAGAAACACTTTTTCCTGTTTTCACTTTTTTATCCTTCTTTGGATTTTCCCTTGAGCCCGTTCTTTGTTGTAATAGATGATCTGTTTCACCCCTTAAACTTGAAATTTTTTACTTAAAAAATTCTCAAACTTCAACCAAAAAAGATTTAACAAATATTTTTATTTCCTGATGTACTCGACTAATTGGGTAACTCATAAAAACTTACCAGGAGTCTCCAACTTGTATAGCTTATTCTGTGGATGTCAATCTTTCAACGCTTTGTAAAAACTACGCAAGCATCACCTTTTGTTTTTTCGCCAATATCAACCATACGCAACGCGAGCCAGCTCTGTCTTCAGACTTTTTCCAACGACTGATCTTCCCAACTTATTATTAACGTTTATTAGCCACAAATCGTACGCATACTACCAATCCTAAAAAGATTCCGTACAAAAACGTTGGTGATCCGTTTCACCCCGTGTGATCCTTTTCACCCCGTTTGACGGTACCTTCCTAATTTCGAGTGTTCTTTGAGTGGTTGAAGTGATAATTGTGTGACCTTTGTGAAGCTCGACTTATACGCGTTACGGAGTCTCCCAGACTCCGTGTCAGTGTTAACGTCGAAAAAACCCAATTATGCCCAGTTTTTTAGTTACAGGTTAAACCGATAAATTTGGGTTAAACTTTCCAAAAATGTCATTGGTTAACCCAAATTGTCACAACCCAAAATGTCACAAACCAATATGCCTGCAATACTCGCGTAAACGTTGCATAGATGGGTTGTAATGACCGAGAAGATGAGTATAAATGCGTTTAAAAAAAGCGTTCATTTCCATTTGCAGATTTTTTTATCTTGAAGTTTTAAAATGTAAAAAATATTTTATTTTGTTTATATAACCTTTATGTTCAATGTATTATTTGGAAAATACAATTGCTTAAATTTTTATTCAGATATTATTCTATTTTTTGCACGATCGGACTATTTTGTTTATTTACTAATAGTGTTTCTATGACAGTAAGTTGATTTTACTGGTTGCTAGGACTAAAACGACGGTAAGTAATTTACTTACCGTTTTTAAAACGGTAAGTATAATAAATAAAATTTCAAATAAAAACACGATTTATTTGAAATTAAATGTACAGTTGTTACAGCTAGAAATAGAAATCGATATAGTATTGCTTTTTTCGGTATTTGTATTAACAGAAAATGCCCGTGATATAGAAGCACCAGTTGACGATTGTGGTATAGTATCATCAGAAACGCTGCAAGGTGATTCATTATCATCATGCAGAATCTTTTCTGCAAATTGATTTTTGTTCTGAAGAGAATCTTCTACATAACTTTCAGCCACAGTAGAAGATTTCCATCTTCCATGTCTTTTTAGTCCTAAAACATCTACACCTTTATTGGCTAATAATGTGGCTGAAGTACGTCGAAACGAGTGACCAGTGTAATTGACTACATTTTTCAATTTTAAGTATTCAGCAATTTTTGATGGTAAAGTTCCAATTGTACCTTTACCGACTACCTGATTATTGCACTTCCCATTCCGATAATTTAGGAATAAATGCAACGACTTTGCATTGTTTGGCCGCAGTTTAATATATTTCCGAACAATTTCTAGATAATGAATTTTTTCATCTTTTTTATTTATGACAGTAAATGTCCGCTGAATATTTGTTTTCGTATTTGGAATGTTTATAACAATAAGCGATTCACGATCTTCTAAATCTTTAACAGTCATGTTATATAACTCTTCCCTTCGACATGCTCCCGCTACTCTTAATATCATTGCTACCTAAAAAAATACATAGTCGCAAACATATTCTCGTATTTTACAAGTAATCTAAATTTACCTTATGGATTAAAAACAATTCATCTGGTGCTTCAATTAAAAATTTACACATTTCATTCTTAGTAAAAACACTGGCTTTTTTTTAGGTTTATATCCAATATTTTTTCTCTTGAGAAAAGCAATTAATGTGGAAAACTTGGAAATATCAATAGACTCGTGTAGAAAAATTGTAGCTTTCAACATTGAGTATTCGGCCCATAATCTACCTGCAGCTTTCAATTTTCCGTTTCTTTGGACCAAATACGCTAACAAGATTTTTTCACTCGTATTTTGATTCTTTTCCTCACACCATGTTTTGAAAACTTTGTATGTCGTTTCATAACGTTCCCTAGATTTTTCGGGAATTATTGCCGAACGTCCAATATTCCAAGCTTTTTCTATATCACCATTTTCACTTTCAGCATCACTCATTTCGATTTTATAATAATATATATTTAATATACGGTAGATATAATACTATATTCACAATTTTACAAATGACACCATTTGTTTTTCTTTTGTAAATAAAACCACGGCAACAGAATTAATTCAAATTTTTTACCTACTTCATAAATAGCTACAAATGCCAATGCACTTTAGATTTGACTTAAAAAAAATTAATTATTTTTTATATTCATTTCGATCGTGCAAAAAATGTTATAACCATCACGAACGGTATGCAATTTACCGGTTTCCGAAAATATTGGAGACTTCGCTCCGCTACGCGTCGCTCAGTCTCCAAACATTGTCGTCAACCGGTAAATTGTACATACCGTTCTAGATACTTAATATACTATTGTGAGTGTATGTTTTGAAAGTAAGAAAAAAACACACTTTCTTTTTTTGGTTATTTTTAAAAGTTTGATTTGCAAAAATAAGTTGTTTTTTTTAAAAAATACCTAGAAAATATGTTGGGTCTAATTTATAAGCAATAAAATATTTAGATATCAGCTCTAAAAGTATTAAAAACCCTATATTTTGTTTGATAGGAGTCTGACAGACTCCGTGTCAGTATTAGTGTTAAAAAACTGGTTGTCAGTGGTTAAGGGTTTCGTTACAATATTTAATTAAATATTTATAATAATAAATACGCACGAGAGTATAATAATATATATCTTTCAGAGATGGTTATCGTTATCGTCAGAAAATTTATTTATGGCATAAGTAAATTTTCTGATAAAAGCAATAACCTTACTTTGCTGTAAGCTTCAAAATGAAATTGCTTTTTTATTAATTACTTGTTATATATTAAAGTTTTAATTTATTATATTTTACAAGTTAAGAATTTATATATATTTATCCCCTTTTAAGGATCACTTCCAAGTATACTCGAGCAAACGTTATTTTCAGATAAGACCACTCCCGAATATAATCTTTTAAGAAAAATGTAATATATTGCCATGTAATCTGGGGGGAGGGGGGTGGCTTATATTTAAAAATATATAGGAACTCCAGCCAAATTACCGCACTATTGAGCGGTATACTGCTCTCATAACTAAAAACACCGTATCTACATAGGTTTATATAAGCAGATACGGCGTTTTCAGTTATGAGGGTAGTATAGTATTGATACTCTTCTTAATCCAAAAAGTATGATTCTGTTTCATCAATCCAAATCAATTCTCCCATCCAATTTCAATTAATCATTCAAAATTTAATAAATCACAACTCCAAAATCACTAGTCAAAAATCTCAAAACTTCGTTCAAAAATAGGACAAATATTATCAAAAATATTGAATAAAATCATTTGCGCAAATATAAATCAATTTATTCACATATTCACAAATTTCAAACCAAATCGCAAAAATAATACAAGAGAAGACCTTTCTCCTAACCGTAGCGGTTTTTTGCAAAAGCTTAGTTTTCACCGCCTGCAATACTGCCAGACTATTATATTAATTAGTATTATAGTAAGAAAAAATAATAATTATACAAAAAATACTACTAAAAAACTACTTATTTACAAATTTCTAGCAAATCATTTGTTACAAACAAAAATCAATTTTTGTTTTTTGTTTTTTTGTTGTTTGTGTTTTTTTTCTAGTTTTTAATAGTTTAAAGCTTTTGAAAGGGTTAAACAAAAAAATTTATAGATCCAATTCCAAATTGCAAATTAATTTTAAATGAAACTACCAATATAAAATAAGAACGTTCTTTATTCCGATAGATAAATCGTCCATTCCTCCCTGTATCCAATGTAATTTTTGTTGGCCTTAATTTTGCAAATTTTAATATTATAATTTTACGAATTTCAATGTTAAATTCAATTTATATCTTCGATCTCTATAATCTAAAGTCAAATAAAAAGTACTATCTAAAAATATCCAAGTTCGGCCAAACGTTCAAAAATATTAAAATTAGTCAGGTACTCAAAAATCCAAAATTAATTTATTTACAAAAATATAACGCAAATTCAAAATCATAATTGAAAATTCAAGAGAAAAAATCTGTCTCAACACCTTGGCGACTAGATACCCGATTTCCACTCCTAGTTGTTATAACTTCAAATTAGTTGGTGGAAAGTGGACAAAATTTTACCATGCATGAAAATAAATATTTAAAGAAATTTTCAAATTAAAAAAAATAAAATTCAAATTCAATGGAGAATTTTGGAACATCGATAAAATTTCTTTTGGGGTTCTCTATGTATGGTGAAAATTTCCTATCTACTATTTCTATTAATTAGTTGAGTGAAACGCTATATTTTCTCTTCGTATTCGTACTATAAACATTTTATCACTATAAAAAAATAAAAACAAGAGATATTTATTGTAGTTCTATTGAAAATATTTTTAATCCAAATTCCTACGAAAAATACTTCTTGTACTGCGAAACTAACCGGTTTAGAACAGGATTATTTTAAATAGGAACAGAAAGTTCCATTGTTTAATTAACTTATAGTTATTAAAGGAGGTAGAGTAAACTAATATTTTTTAAATTAACATAACATTCGGAAGCGAATAATTGTTATGTTAATTAGTTATGTAACTAAGTAAAAGTAAAATAAATGTTTATTCTTTGTATACCGAAAACAAAATGAAAACAAATTTTTCATAAGGAAAAGAAAAAAATCCAATTTACAGCTTATAAAATTATTTTAATTTATTTAGACTCACAGATTTATAATAAAGATTAACAATTAAAACCTGAAAATAATCTATATTTGAAATACAAGCTATATCAACCAATTTGCATGGTTTTAATCAAATAAAAAAGTAAGTTATTCGATTTATAAATTTTTAAATTATTGAGTTATTTTTCTAGCAATATTTAATTTTTAAGATATTTTTTTAAGTTTAAAATATGATCTCTTATTTGTTTAGTTTTTTTTTTTGTCATATTTTATGATTCAGTTGACTTCTATAATATGAGATCTATCCATTCAAATTTTATAAGAAGGTTTTACATATTTTTATTTTCAAACCATGAAATTATTGGAAAGCTTTTCGTAGCATTCATCTTTTTATATCTTCAAAATTGTTATTTCTAAACTTTTCCGGAAAGCTTTATGTCAAAATAAATAAAGTAAATTACTTGTATTTTGATTTTAACCCAACACATAAACTTCTGAGTTCCTTTGTTTAAAATTTGTTTATGAAGTTTACGTTATTGTGGAATCTATGGAAGTAAGTAGAAGCAGTAAGCAATAAAGCAGAATTAAGCGGTTATGCTGGGGTGTGAAGATATTGTACAAAATTGAACCAACATTGAATACTTATAATGTAAAAACCACTTTATGCTAACACGTGTTATACGCTATGTTAAACACACTATAACAAAGGGGATTGTTTCTTTGACAAATATTCAAAGTATATGAATAATACGTAGTAGGTATCGGAAAAATTTATTTTTTCGGTCGCTTGCAAAATAATTTAAACATTCAAATTTGTGCTTAAAAAAGTTTGCTTTTGTTAACTACTTAATGTGGTATTCAAGTTTTATGGCTATTACAAAATACTCCGGAGCTTATAAAGTAATTACAAGATTATTAATTAAGACGATTAAATATTTTTAAAGTAGTAAAAAATCGCTGTTTTAATTCCGGCTAAGGAAAAATCTGTCCCTTATAATTAAGTTTAAAATGTAACACGATTTATTTAACATTATTTTGTACTTTTAGTTAAAAAAAAATAATTAACATGTTTAAGTGGGTAATTAATAATTTATATTGTTAGTATTAATTTGAAACCGCCTACTCTCGTTTCGTTTCTAAAAAACACAGAACGCACTCCTACGTAAATTTACATCTAAGCATTTTTACTTTATCTCATCTGACAGTCTTTTTAAGGAGCTTTTAGGGTTGATATTTTAAAGTACCTATAAAATGACAGACTTTTATTTTTAAGACGTTTATTTTCCACTCAAGTATGAAAATTAGAATAAAAAAATAATGTCTTGCGAAATAATTTTTTAATATGTTTTTTTATTATAACCGTAAATAATTAATAATTAGCGCACTTTTGATATGTCGGTCTAAAGTTTCAAAATTAGTTTTTAATGCATCACCATACTTTCTTTAATGACCTATTTAAGCTTCAAGCTTACACGCCATTTGTTAACTTTTGCATTAGCATTTTGAGTACATATTTTGTAAGTTTAACAACGCTAGCTTATTACTATTGTTCCTTTTATTGTTAGGCTTCGTGGTAATTTATCAAAGATTATTTAAACAAAGATAATTTCAGAACTTGAACTTTGTAATAATATTTGATCAAAATGTTCTTTTTCATGACATACGGACAACGTCGTCCATCTGTCACAAAATAATATTCCCAATTGATCCCCAACATATCAGAAATATTATACACAAAGTACCATAATAATACCGCTTCTTTTAGTAAATACATAATACTTCGGTACTGTCATTTGCGTTTATGGTTTACATTTGGAAGTAACTTTTAATTAAATTGTTGACTTGATTGTGTTTATGGCTTTAGCTATATATGTAGTAACGAAACTCGTTTAATTCAACTTAATTATAATACCAGTTAGTACATGCTTTTACTATTAGACCACATAAATTCAGTTTACTTTAGCTCAATATTCGCAAAGTATTGAAGTTTTATTTGCATTATAATATCAAAGGTAAAGCGGGACAAGCTTGCTTACATGTTCAAATGCAAACGAAATGTTTCAAAAATGATAAAGAATAGGTTGTAAGACCTCTGAACACATCATCTATAGTACTTTAAGTAGCTCGGTAAAGATGGGATGATTCAATCTCGAGCACTTCAGTTATTGAAGTTGTGTTGCACTCAAATCGAGTTTGGGCAAAAATGTTATAAATGGCACAAATCAATGGTTTATTTGATCAAAAGAGATTAAAATTGACAGCTTATTCTTACGGTTCTATTCTAGCTAAACAGTTATTTTATACATATACAGATAATTAAGTTTAGTTTCACTTATCTGTAGACCACTTTTGCATCAAATTTTGGGTAAATAATATACAGGAAACGGCCAAATTAAAATTTCTTGATTTTTAGACTTTCCGTGGCGAAGGACCCCCACCATTCTTATAGGAAAATGTCTTTCTGTAGATTTGGCTGATTTTTGGATATGTTGTACTTCTCATCATTCTAAACAAATGTCTCAATAGGCACAACTGGATGTAATGAGCAGTTTCCTAATTATAAGTTGTAAAAGGTCCAGATTTAACACGAAAAAATCAATTTCGACTCGATATAATATGTTGTCGTCAGTCGAACATGGGTGAGGATGTACAGTAACTAACGAAAATATTCGAACACTCCTATGTTAACAATGTAAATTGCATATTTTGAAACCGACATTTTTTGTTAAAATTTTCAATGTCTTTGATTTTGTGTTTGTACATTTATTAATTTTTTTGCATCCTTTTTGAGTGGCAGCGACCTAAAGAAGACTGTAAAATACAAGAAATATTATTACCTGTATCTCAAAATCGGTGCAACGAAATAGAACTATGTACTATGAATGTACAATTACTAGCTAAGTAGGTATTTAATTGCCTCTTAAATTCACAAAACGTAGATGTCAATCCGGGGGGGTCTGGGGGGCATGGAATGCCCTCCAGTGCACTCTATGCCAAATACCACATTGGTAAATATTTCTCATCTGAATCTACGTCAATTTGAGGTATCTGGTAAAAAATGTACTGGAGGGCATTCCATGCCCCCCAGACCCCCCGGATTGACACCTACGTTTTGAATTTAAAAAGCACTGGGGACTTACAGTGGCTAACGAAAATATTCCAACTCTCCAATGTTAACAATGTAAATTGCACATTTTAAAACCATTTTTAACATATAAAAATCGCTTTTACAGCAAAACTTTTAGACATTTCTTGTTAAAAATATCATTGTCTTTTTGTCGCCCCGTTTTTGACTGCCAGCGACTTAAGTAAGACTCTGTAAAACACAAAAAATATTGTCATCTATATCACGGAAACGGTGAAAATAGAAAGATGCTTATGTACAAAAATGTAGACTGTAGAGTATCGCGTTTTCAAGAAAAAATATTTATTCATTTTTTCATTTCGTCGCATCGCTTCCGAGATATAGAATATAGATGACATGTAATAAATTCAATTTAATTTATATTTTCAAAAATAATTACCATGAAAACTTTCATGGCCAGTCTGATAAATGAAAATTTTAACGATTTCAAAGGCATTTTTTGACTTTTTTAAGTAAAAGCTAATTGAAATCTAATGCTCTTATCATTCGTAGTTTATATTATTAATGCATTACTTTTGTGTCTTTCATTTTCTTTCTATAATAATTTGGGGAAGAAGGAATTTTCATAAATAAGTTTTTACATGTTAATTTCCTATGTTCGGCTGAGTCGTTCAGCACCCTGTATATACGCACTTCTGTGGAATTTTTGTAACAGGTGATTTTTTTTCAATTATTATTACGAAGGTTTTTATGTTTTTTGTTCAAATCAATCCTGTATTTATCGGTGACGTTGAATTGTAATCTGCAGATGTTTAGATAGACCCATTATGGTTTTGTGTGTGTGCTTGGATTGTTCTGTTCAAGCATTTCTTAGGTACTATTCGGTTTACTGTAGGCTAAAGTTCTATGGTGTTGAGGCGGAAGACGTAGCGTTGTTTGATGGGTCCTGATTTATATTACTCATGATCGTCCCAAATGAAGTTTCTAAATTTATTGTTGAACAGAATCATTCAGGAGGTCCGGTAAAATTTGATTTGGAAGTTCCTGAACAGCATCAGCGGGTCCGTGCAAGGTTCAATATAAAATAAAAAATTTCTGAAATTTAATATGTAGGCGTACCTGAGAATTTCCTGCGTATGGTGCTGCGTTTCGCCTGCGCTTGACCTGGCCCAAGCTAAATGCAGGTTATTTTTTTTCAAAACACGTGCTCAAATTGGTCCCGTGTAAAGTAGGTAAATTTGGTAACTACGCTAAATTTGTTAAATTGCGGGATAAAATAATATTTACGAATAGGTTATTGATTCTATTATTAGCAAGAATTACTTAACCCATAGGGAGTATTTGCACCTCCAAAACAACCCCCTTATATACAGCTCTGAATATTAATATTAATTAGTAGATAGAGCATTGTACATTGTAAAATTGTAAATTCAATTAAGTGCCAAAATATTAGGTTTTGCTAAATAAAAAAAAATTAAATTCAAAAAACGCTTTAAAAACATTTTTTTCTTTTGTAACAGGGTAGAACCAGAAATATTTGAAAAATATGCTAGAAATGATAGAAAAAGAGGGGGGGGCGTTGGGGATACAAAAAATATTTTTAAGAAAACTTTGCAAAGATATATTAGTAAGCATTAAGTTATTAGAAAATCTGTCATGATAAAGATTGAAATAAAGTTATATCGCATTATCAGAATAGATTCTCTAATAATTTTTACTATATTCTTGCAACTTTTTATTAAAAACTACACATTTTTTGTACTCTCCTCCCTTTTAATTAAATTAAAATTTAAGTTAATAAAATTTGATTAAGTAAATTAAATTAAATTTAATTTAATTAATCTGTTATTATAATTGTTGAAATCGAAACTCGTTTATAAAGAATTATCGGTAGCAGTCGCTCCAATCTAGAATGATCGTTTTATTTCCAAAAATTATTTTACAATAAATACAAATTAACTTACTTTTAGTCTTTCTTTTTTAACAAACGAACATAATCAATTAAATTACTTCAAAAGCTTAAAAACTCCAATCTGACAAAATGTCTGACACAAATAATTACCGTAAAAAAAAGTTTTTGGGTTCGACACTAGGGGTCACACTTGCATTGCAGGGTGTCAAGCTGCAGCACTACAAATACGTCGACTACCAACATTCTCCCCCCTGGTCAATAGATAGTTACAGCTTTTGACCATCTGGCTCGACGTCCAACTTGGCAAGCTTTACGGATGGCCTAGTGTACAGTCCCGTAGCAGTTCGGACCACTGCACTTCGCACCTGCAGGTCAGCTTCTATGATTACGTCTACTATGCGTCCTCTTGGCCATGTTCCACGCACGTTCCGTTCGTCGACTATGAGTACGAGATCCTCAATTTCTAGAGGCTTAACCGGTTCGTACCACTTGGATCTTCTAGCGAGTTCTGGTAAATATTCGCGTATAAATCGTTTCCAGAACTGTTGCCCGATGTACTCAATGAACCTCCAGTCGCTGTAGGTCGGTTCATAATCATCCACGGTGTTGCAGAGTGGTTTGCTTCTTTTTGACTTAGACTTTTGTTTAAAGTTATGCACCGCCCTTTCGAAAAACGCCTGTACTCTGACGAGTTTAGACCAGCTCGAAAAATTTTCCGGTTTGGGTGTAACTATTTTGGATTTGGTGCCACCAATGAATGGAACAGCTGGACGAATTTCATTAGTCTCTTCACTTGAGCCAACAGCGCATTTTGGCCATTCAGTTTTGGCTTTCCAAAGAAAGTCCGGTCCACGCAGCCATCGTGAAGATGATTCATTCATGTCCCTACTTGACAACCACTTCGTACATATTATGTCGGCTACATTTAATGTGGTAGGAACGTACCGCCACTGTTTGCTGTCTGTCAGTTCCAAACATTCGCTGACTCGGAACAGTTCAGGACAGTTGTGGAATCCGACCACAATGTTACCTTATCGAATCTTAGTGTATGTGACTCAATCACAGTTTTTGAGAGGCGAGCAGCTAGTACAGCGGCTAATAATTCAAGCCTCGGTACTGAGAGCAGCTGTTTTGGATTCACTCTTGTTTTTGACGACATCAGGCTATAGACAGTACCGTCCAGAACACATCTCAAGTATGCACATGCCACATAAGCGTCGCTTCCAGCGTCGCATAATACGTGCAATTCAAACGTAGGTTGAGTATCCCGTTAATGTTTCGGTTTTCAGGTTTTCGATTGATAGCAACTGTTGTCCACATTGCTTCCATTTCACATATTATTCATTGGTCACTCGTTGATCCCAATCAACTCCTGACTTCCACACTTCTTGGAGAATGATTTTTCCGTGTACGATAAATGGAGATAGAAGTCCGATTGGATCTAAAACGCTCATTATCGTGCTCAGAATATGTCTTTTGGTTGGTATTTTGGTCCCATTCAGGATGTTCATGTCGATACGCCGGGTGTTGACTCTAAAGACAATAGTGTCTTGGTCGGTTCGCTACCACATTCCCAGAACTTTATCAGCAAGAACTTGGAAATCGGAGATGTTTTTGTTTTTTGAGTCTAGTGATTGCGTCACGGATTCAAGCACGCTTTCATCATTCGAGCGCCAGCTTCGAATTTCGAAACCAGCCGCACCTTGTTTTTTAATGAGTTGGTGAATCACCTCGATAGCTTCATCTGGCGAATCAAAGCTATCCATCCAATCGTCCACATAGTGATTAGACTGGATTGCGTAAGTAGCACCTGGACACCTTTTGACATGCTGTGCAAGACTAGGTGAGCATGTAGCCCCAAATGACATCACACGAAGCATATACACGTCTGGTTCCACGGACTGGTTGCAATTCCTCCACAAAAAACGTTGAGCATCGCGATCTTGTTCCTTTACTTTCACTTGGTGGAACATCTCACGGATATCCCCCGTGATAGCGATGCTCCGCTCCCGAAATTTGAAGAGAACCCCTAATAGTGGTGCCAATTCGTCTAGGCCTTTTAGTAGAAAGTCGTTCATTGCGGCGCCATGTGACTTGGCTGCTGCGTCCTACACCAGTCTGATCTTTCTTTCTACCTTATTAGGGTTTTGTACCACGCACCATGTACCACGTTTTGTCGCCGAGTTGTTTTTCCGTTTCATTTAGCTTATTTACGTAGTTCTTCGTAAGGTAATCGTTTATTTTGTCGTTGACAGCATTTTTTAGGATGAGATCCTTTAGGAGTTTGTTCTCAAAGCAAACCAGGCGTCTTTGTGCCATTTCGAAACTTTCTGGCATGGCAAAACTGTCGAATCTCCAAAGGAGACCAACCTCATACGGCCGTTAACTCGCCCAGTAGTTTCACTCATGATTTGTCGCGCACGCTGATCATCTTTACTCTCAATAGGTGTTCCCGTTCTCACACCAAAACTGTCCAACGAGAAAAAATCATCTACCAACTCATGCAAGTTCTGATCCGAGATATTGTTGTGCATACACTCACATCGATGATAATTTATTCTCGCCTCACGTGAATCTTTTTCTTGGGCGCCATACACTCTCTAACCTAGTTCCGCTTTGGTCGCAATAGGATTGTTCCACTTTCCCGAACGTGTCTTCTGGGAAGCTACCAATTTATAGTAATCAAGGCCAATGATTAACGTCGGTTGACAGTTGTCGTAACAGCAGATATCTAGCACTTCAAGATGCTTATAAGCACTTAGCAATTCGGAGCTCACAGTTTGGTTAGGTAGATTCAACTCTTTTACTGTACTCACGCCCTCTAAGTGAAATTTCTGATTATCCGAAGCAATACCTGAAATGTCGAACAAGACGAGTTTTGAATTCTCCTCGACTCGCGAGATATTACCTGTCCACTTCAAACAGAGTTCGGACGGTGGTCCATCTAATTCCAGATCTGGCGCTATGTCTTCTTCCAGCAGTGTTATCAAGGACCTTTCATCTATGAAGGCGTATGTCCTGACACGCTTGTGGGCACCATACAGGTACACAGGGACGATTCGGTATAAAATCGATTTAATGGACCGATGATGGGTCAGTGTTCCCTTATTCTGAGTCGCGACTGAATTGTTTGGTTGGTACACTTCTTTGGATGTATCAGGATTATGTAATAGTGGATGATGGAACTTGGTACAACCATCAACTCCACATAGTTTCATCGAATGTCAACGTCTGTAGTGTGATTCTAGACAGGTTCGGCAAAGCCGTTTCCTTCGAATGACATCCCAACGGTCCCGCTTTGACATCTCCTTAAACCGAGTACAACTTTCAAGCGCATGTGTACTGACTCCGCAGATGGCACACAACGCGTTTGTTGATGCTATTCTTTCAGCTACGGTAGATCCATGAATAGCCAAAGTACGTGTCAGCTTCCCTTTGAATTTGTTACTTTTCAGTTCATTGGCACCTGGATGGACAGCTGACTTTGGCAGCAGGCTGGCTGCGTTTGCCAATCTGACAACCCAATCTCTGAAATTGATTAAATTGGCCTTTTTCATATTTTCAATTTGCAGCTTCCAATTCAATTGAGAATTGCCTGGCAATTTCAGAAGAATTTTATTCAAAAGGACTGAGTTGTACAAGTGTCCCTCTTCCATGCGGTCCTCAACAGTTGAGCAAATTTCTTCGACCAATGCTGAATACCGTAATAGCAAATCCAACTTTTTCATTCGTGATTTTGGGATACCGTTCAACGGCTTCCATTAATTCATCCAAAACTATTTCGTCTTGTCCGAAATGTCTGCCAAGCATAATTTAAATTTTTGACACGTGGAAATCAAACCCGTTGCAGGGTTTTCCCAAGTTTGCGGCGGGCGTGATACAGGTTCTGCCACAGGCTTGCAGAGGGCTTGTTGCAGGTTTGTGCCAGCACCTGCTTGCTTTCAACCGAGTTTGCCACAGCGTTGTCTCAGGCAAATTCATGCGCCATTTTGCTCAGACAGCACCTGTGACAGACTTGCCGCATCCTTCCCACAGGAACAGGTCTTTTCTGAGTTTTCACTGACAGGTTATTCTTAGGTTTTTCTCAGGTAAAAATGTTGCTTGGATCTGATCAGGTATCTAATCAGGTTTTTGTCCTGGTTTCAACTGTCTCAGTTTTGGCATTGCTAGAAATATGGATAACTCCAAAATAACTCTAATAAGGATGACTACCTTAGACCTTAGTCCGTCCATGCTTAACATATTGAGTTGATGATTATTTTTTATAGAAATAAATTAATTTGTTTCGGGTTCAGGAGTTTTAGTATGTTCAGCAATACGTTAGAAACATTTTCCTAAAGTCAAAACCTAGAAGTTCTGAACTGCATATCGTAAAGCAAGTTAACTATTGACTAAATTTAACTGAAAAATACTGTGTTTGAATTTTGTTATTTAACGGAATTTATTTGAAATTTTTTCAGTAGATTCATATTTAATGTTAAATTGGTTAATCAAAATAGAAAGTTCAAATATTTAAATATTTATTTTAATTAATTTGCTACATTGTTTGCATTATGTACTTAATGGACGATATACCTTTAGGGTAATATTATTGAATGGAAATGCCAATTTGAGTGCAGTAACTAATGAATGCTTAATTCAAATAAACATAACCAACACAAACTCTAACATCGTATTCGATCCTATATATACACGATGGAGTAAACCATTGAAGCCTAGAATCTGAACAATCAAATTTTTGTGCCACTGATAGAGGTTTTATGGAGATCTCTTAAGTTATTCTCTGTATTCTGTCATTCACACCGTCTTTGAGATTTGAAAGCATAAAGCAAATTCTCTATCACGACATAAACATAATTTTGTTCAGTAAATATGAATATATGAACATTTTATTTACTGCATATTTTACTACCATTAATGTAATAAATTTAAACAAATTGTACACATTTGGAATAAATTGTATTGACAAATTGCTACCTATTAACTTTTTCGGCTAATTAGCTTAAAATGAAATAAAGGCATTTCGAATAACATCTCTTCTGCACGAATAATTATACTAAATTAAAACGACTCATTATAATTATGTAAATTCATAATATTTTCAAATATTTACCTCTGATCCGAAATACATCAAAATCATAAAAATTTAATGTAAATATTTTTATTGCAATTGAAAGCTGCTAATTAACTTTGTGGTTGATTATAACAAAATAACTCATTATAATAATGCTTTCAAATTAAAAAGCTTTGCAAATTCAAACTTAAACGGCAGTTACGATTTTCTGACTTATTAGGTGTCATCAGAATTTAAAGTTTTATTTTTCTTTGATGTTTAAAAATTAAATATAATTATAGGTAATTATTAAATAATAGAAAAAGCTCTAGAATATTTTTCCATCGGCAAATATTGCATTTGGTCCATAGAATTTGAAATTATGATTTGATGGTAAAACAGAAATAATTTCACCCTTTTAACTTGTTAGCTTTTTATTGGTAAAAGAATCACTTTTACCTATTAACTTTTCATTTAATTTTTCTTTTAACTTTACTTTATAAGTTGTAAGAAATTAAAACTTTTCACATTTAATTTCGAGAAATGATTTCAGTGATGGATGATGAAACTAACAATAAAAGAGCGAAACAAAAAAGGTCTAAAAATGTTCAAAAGTTGTAACTGTTTTTAAGGAGACAATAAAGAATTTGGGTAATTAATATGTTTTGAACTTCCAGTTATGTAAGTCACCGAAAGTTAAATGTATTGTTCAATTTATTTTAAAATTAATGAGATAAAATTTTCTACTGTAATTTTTAATACTATTTCTTGCACATTGTAATTTTTAAATTTAAATTTAATCTGCTATTTTAGTTTTTGAGTCGTAATCTTGAACCGGAATGAATCAATCTAAAAAAATATTCCATCCTGCACAAATAGAGTCGTAACAAATTCGTTAGCAAAACAAATAAATGAAAGACTTCCAGCACCTAAAATGTGCAGAATATAGTTTCATACTTATTCAAACAGTTCAGTAATTAACGTTGTAAATGATCAATAGTTAAAGAGTTTCAAGTCCAGTGTTGAGCAAGATTATCACGACGCGTGAAAAACATTGTAACTTCAAAAGCTTTACTTGTTAATCAGAAAATTTTCAGACGTTTTAATGCAAAAATTCTATTATTAAGAAATCTATTAAGTTTTTATCTTCATTAGCTTTGTATTAAATTTTAAATTAAAATATAATTTTCCAAGGCAAAATAGTTTTAACTAGAATTTGAGTGCGCACTAAGTTCAAATTTAACTGCACTTCGCTAATTGCTATTGGTCAAATGTGAACTTGTTGTGCACTTAACTTGCTAGCTAAAACATTTGCAACGTTTCATTTTTATTGACTTTTAATTATTAAAAATTAATTAATTATCGGTTTAATTAATGATGGAGAAACTGTAACAAAAAACAAATAATTTTCGGTTATGCAACCCCATAAACATTCGTTTATGAAGGTTGCATTAAAATAATTAGGGAGTAAATATAAATATTTTTAAATTCAATAATTGGTATAATCAATTAATAATTTATAAGTAATCGATAATAAATATTAAGTGGACTTTCAATGTTAAAAATCTGAACTACTTAGTTTTATAAAAATAATTTTTATAAATGGTTACTAAATCATAATTTACAAAAAATAAATCCTGAAGATTAAAAGGTGTTAGTTTTGGCTTATAATTTAATTATAAGTTAGAATATTTTTCATAAAATTGTATCCTATTACAAACAACGTAATCACTGTAATCCACTGTCTCGTTATAAATTTATTGCTAGTTGCCTTGAATTAACTGTATATCTACAATATATTTGTAACAAATTTGAAATTATTTTGTTGGTTTAGTAAAGTAGTGAATGCTTAAATATAATTTAACATTGATGTAGTATTAGCCGGGTCGCATGGTATTACCAGTTTAATCCTTATATTTTACTCGAAAACATCTAAATTAGCTTTTTAATTTATAGAAATATCTCCAATTAGAATTAACAACGCAAAGTTAAAAAGTATTTCATTTAATCATAAAAAAACTTTATCGCAGGGTTGTTCGTCGTACCTAATTGAAACATCATATAACATTGTTATAGTATCATTCGCATGAGTTATTTTAGTATCCGAAATTTTTAATTGTACAACAAAATAATAAAATAAAATTTTCTAATTTTAAAGTTCTATTGTACAAATGCAAAAGTTTATTAATCGGATTTCGTTAATTACAGTCGAAATAAACTTAACATAAAAGATCCGCGATTATTTTGGAGTTGGAGCCGCTTCAGGGATCCATCATTTTCCAGTGCAGATTATGTCCAAAAATAATTGGAAAAAAAAGACACCATGGGCGGCGCAACCTCGCATGGAACCAGCTAATCAAATGCAGGCATTCAGTTTTTGACTTTTTGAATGCTCTATAATATTTGTAAATTACTATAATTTCATTAGAAAACTTTGAAATTAATAAATATGTTTTTTAGATCAGCAGTAACCTAATTACTTTTTTTTAAGTGGTGTATCTATTACAAATATGTAGGGGAAAGTGGTCTAAAGCCGACCGTTGTCCAAATCCGACCTCCATGATATTTCGAAAACTATAGTCGCCATTAATTGGTCATGGGTTGGTTGAAGATTAAAGAAGAACTAAAAAATATAGAACGCCTACCAAAGAAAAACATACCAGGAAAAATCCTCTTCAATCAAAACTAAATGAAATTGAGCAACAGCCAAGTACCAGCAGATTAGCACTACAGCAAGACGCTCATAAGGAACCAAAAGTATTTTCTCTTTTTTTTAAATATCTTTTATTACTAAGATAATTTTCGATTATTAATACTAATTTTCTAATTTTCTTCTAGTCTTGAAGATGAAGACATAAAGTCTTCGAAACGTCGACTTCGTAAAAACTGAGTTTGATTTTAGTCCACTAAGCTCAATAATTAATTTTATAATACTAATTTTGTTTAAATTTTACGTTGAAAATTGATGAAAATAGAGAGGTCGAATTTAAAACAGGTGGGGGTCGGATTTACCTCTAGATGGTCGGATTTGGACCCAATATTATACTATTTTTATTTTGGCTGTTGTTCAGAAATGGTAGGAGATACATCAAAAGTTTGTTTGACAAAAAGTTGAAGAATTGAATGAACTTTGCAACGATACTAAAATTAAAGTAATAAGTCTCGATTTAAAAGTTCTATGTAAAAAAAACCAAAAGGGGGTCGCTTTTATACCACTTTCCCCTATAATATAATCAATGAATCATGCTTTGAATATTTTACTATTGATCTAGTAATTAAATTAAAATTTAATCAGATTTGTTCATCAACTTCAATATATCAGTTTAATGTTTCTAATCACGCTTAGTTATCAAAGGCTTTCTTCACTGGATCGTCCATGTAAGAATTAAATAGTCAAAGACAAATTTCGGAAGTGATTATTTTACGCTTATTTGCTCATGTTTATTAGAAGGGAACTTCAGTAAACGCATTACGCGAACTAATTAATATTAATGAACAAATCATAATTATACAATTAGCTAATTTTGATTTAGAATTTAAATAATTTATTTTAAGTAAGACAACCATTTAATCTAATTGTAATATACAGGGTAGACAAAAAAAATTAACGCATTATACTCCAATTTTCTACGATCACGTTTATCTGATTAATATTTTTAAAACACTGCTTATCCGATTATCCAGAGATTTTCACCTTTACAATTCAAATAAGTTCAGCCGGTCGTATTTTGAATTTGATAACTCTGTAACTCTTGGTAATATTTTGCGATTGTTTATTACATATGGATGCTTAGCTGAACTCTGAAGGGTAATTTAGCTGCAAATAGCTAACTCTGAATAGCTTAGATACCTTTTATGGAAATCGACTTAATACGATTTCTACGGAACAGAGTGGAGATTATAATAATTTGCACCAATAAAAATTATTGAATAATAATATTTTTTGATTTTTTCTTTTATTATTCAATATTTAAAAAAATTAATTTAATATTGTATTTGCGCACCGCTCTGTGTGTTTGAATTTAAAAGTTTGCTAATTTTCCGACATTTTTTAAATCTACTGAACTTTCCTAAACAGAGTTGTCAGGTGAAGTTGAACTGTGGATAGCTAATCGTTTGTTTTATGAAAAGTTGCTGCTGAAAAGTTAGGTGTTCACAAATTAATTTGCTTCTGTATCAAGCATCAACCCGTAATTTGCAGGTATTGCAATTTACCTGATTTACCAAATGAGTATTTTACAGTAAAACTTTCAGCTTGTTCCCATCGCTTGCTGACGGTGTTATAAGATAATTAATATTATAACATATACCTTGTTTTAAATTAAACATTAATATTTCGTAATAATTAATTTTAAAAAATAATATTTTTAGTTGGTAATATTATATTTGGTATAAAATAAAATATAAAGAATAAAGCAATTACTATAAAATTAAAAAAAAAATTAAGTTAATATTGAACGAAAATGGTTAAAGAAACGAAGTTTTACGATATTTTTGGAGTGGCACCTGGATGCTCTTCCGAAGAATTAAAGAAAGCTTATAAAAAACTAGCTCTACAGTACCATCCAGATAAAAATCCTAAAGGAGCAGAAAAATTTAAAGAAATCTCATATGCTTACGAAGTTTTGAACGATCCGGAAAAGAAGAGGATATATGATAATGGTGGCGAGCAGGCATTGAAAGATGGAGGACGTGCGGGTTGTTCGGAAGATTTTGCAAATATGTCCGGTGGTAATTTTGCGGATTTTGGACGATATAAACGTCGTAGAAACAATTACGTTCATTCGTTGAGTGTATTTTTGAATGATTTGTATACGGGCAGTGTTCGCAAAGTAGTTATCACGAAGAACGTTATTTGTAAGAAATGTAAAGGTTGTGGTGGTAATACAGAGGTTATTCAAAAATGCTTTACTTGTGATGGTAGTGGAATCCAATTAATACCAATAGAACTTAGTTTTGGAATGACACAACAAATGCAAAATGTATGTAACGATTGTGAAGGTCAAGGAGAACGAGTAACCTATGTAAGTTCTTGTAAACACTGTAAGGGCAAAAAAGTGGTTCGGCAACAAGAAGTATATGAAATTTACATTGAGAAAGGCATGAAGAACGGCCAAAGAATTGTTTTTGAAGATGAAGGAGATCAACATCCTGACATGGAACCTAGTGATCTTATAATCGTTCTAAAGCTACAAGAGCATCCGCTTTTCGGCAGGTGTGATAATGATTTATTGTATACTCAAAATATAAATTTAGCTGAATCCTTATGTGGATTCAAAAAAATTATTAAAACTTTAGATAATCGTGATCTTTTAATACAACAAGCACCAGGCAAAGTTACAAAACATGATGAAGCCAAATACGTGCTAAATGAAGGGATGCCCCATTACAAAAACCCATCCGAGAAAGGTCGATTAATTATTCAATTTGTAGTCGAATATCCAAATTCTATTCCCGAAGAGCTTGTTCCAATTTTAGAAGCGTGTCTTCCGTCTAAAGAAAAACCTATAATATCCGATGAAGCCGAAGAATGCAATTTGTTACCGTTTCACAGCGAAGAAGCAGATGATAGCGAAGAGTGGGAAGATATTGACGAAGATGACGAAGATGACGAAGATGAAAATACTCAATGCTCTGTTATGTAAATATGATAAAATATTGATTCTACGTTTATGTTCTTTATTCGATTTCAAACTTGATTAACTTCAATTATTTTTATTTTTAAATTATAAATACAATAATAATTATAATCTGTTTATGTGTATAAGTTAATAAAATAGCAATTACAATAAAGTAACTATATATTGACGTGTTCCAGTTGAAAAGAGTATGGAGGTGCATTTGAGTATTTTTCGGTTGTTAAATTTTTAAATGTTAATAGGTATGTAGTTTAATGCGGGAAAGTACAAGAAAAGCGATCTCGCATTCTTCTCCGACGCAGACTACTACTGTTTAATTATAAAGTTTTGTTCTAGCATTTAAGACATTAACTTTGCTTGGTTAACAAAATCTAAATGATTCTGCTTGTCGTATGAAAATAAAAGGATTCATAGGACTTCTGGAATAGAAACAAATCTCGCAAGTTTGCCCTGGATTTTTAAACTTCAGAATTTATTTAGACGAAACCCCATAGCGAGGATAAGATATATGTAAGTCATATGTGATTGATGTTATTAACTAATATATTTTCTAATAATCGTAAATTACAAGAACAGCTAAATTTTCTTAAGAATAGAATTAAGAAAATTTCAGTTGGTGACAATGTTTATTCGTTGCAGGAATTTCGGAAATGTTAAATCTTACATAAACGCAGTTATTCTCATTAAATGAAAAATGTAATTTATAACATCAGTCGATATAATCTGTACATTCATGGGTTCGCTTTATCTTAAATATTGTAATAATGCTTTGAATCAATACAATTTAATAATATTCTCATTAAGAAATTCATTATAATATGTATTTGGTAGAAGAGATCGAGTTTAAGTAGACCGTCGGGTTAATTGGTCATTTTGAATTAAAAGTATTTAAATAATCAGGAAAAAATTGAAAATCAAAAATACACCTTTACTTTTAAGGAGGGGAATATTTGCGAAAAAAATTCTAATCCTAATCCATAAAATCTCAGCACGCTGCTGCTGATCCAACTCCAGCGTGTCACTTTTTGGTGAAAAAAAAAACACTCTGATTGGTCCATTTTTTTACCAACCGAAAAATATATTAAACTAAGATAAGATTAGTACTAAAAATATTTGAAAAATAAAATAATAAATAATTCCGCTATATAAGATGAAGATGAAGATAATTGATGAGAAAGAGAAACGAAAAAAAATATATATAAAAAGAGAAAGAGGAAGTAACGGCAATAAGTGAAGAGTCAAAGATATAAGAAGAAAGAAGATAGTTAAAAAGAAAAGAGAACAAAACAAAGAAATTAAATAAGATAATAGAAATAGGGAGAACTTCTTCAACGAACTACAGTTTTGTACATAAATAAATCCATTAACTATATAAATTTTAGAACTGCCAATACCACACGTTGCTACACATCAATCAAGATCCCAACTAATCGAGTTACACATCAATGGAGTTCCACAGTATTAATTTTTTAATTTAAACCGTTAAAAGAGAGACCCACCGGTCAAGCTATATATCTTCCATATACATATATAAATGTGAAATGTGATTTTTTGTCACGGGTTATCTTTGAAAGTACTGAACGGATCAACTTGTTTTTTTTTTTAATGATAAAGTACATCTCAGAGCAAGTTTTAAGCCTAATCCCGCGTTTGTAAGTTAATAAACAATCGAGTAATCACATTTTTTCTAAACTGGATTTTAATCCCATATTAAAATTGAATAATCCTATAATACCAACTTACAAAATTTACTACATAAGAGAAATATCAAAATTTTAAAGTGGTGAAAAGAAAATCAAATCTTGGACAGCGTCTTCATAGAGAAAACCCAAGTACCGATAACAGAAATGTTCTTAATACTTCTGAGCGAGCACAGGATTCCATTTCACAGCAAATCCAAGTCAGAATAAGAGTTGATGGTGATGATCATTTGCATGGTATAGAAGTCGAAAATGAAATCTTTCCTTTGGTTCCATGGACAAGCAGGGAAATGTCTGGATTTAATTATGATTATAATTATATAATTATAATTATGATGTCTCCATTGATTATTCAGCTGATTCTCACGTTTCTATTGGAACTATGACTTTCAGATGCAACTACTGTCATGCATTGAAATGGAAAAAAGAAGCACCTGGTCTATGTTGATGTAGTGGAAAAGTTTTACTAGATGATATTCTTGAACCACCAGAACCGTTAAAGAGTTCACAGTAGGACTTGGGGCAGGTTTTTGTGTAGGAATATCTTTAAAAATGTGAGAGGAGAGATCCATATGTGTGGATTAAATTGTAGGTAAGTTGTTAATACATTTTAACTATATAAATTCGGAGTTTCGAAATGTGACGAACTTGAAAAACACCCAATATTTTTATTACCCTTGAGGGATTTTGCAAAATATGATTTAATATGATTTAATTATTACTTGAACTTGAATCGCTTACTATATAAGTAGATATTTAAATTGAATCAAATACGAACAAAGGAATTTCGACTCAAACAAACGAGCAACGGAAAACAAATCTGAAAAACGTTCGAGTACGTATTGCTCTATCCAGACGAACATTGCACACTGATTTCTTAATAAAATGCTTTCGGACAGGTCAAATAATCCTTGCTTCCGAGAGCAAGAAACCAGTTAAACAGCCTCTTGAGATATAGGTATAGTAATGCAACACGCAACTAAAATCGGCTATAAAATTAATTTTCGTTTGTTAGTCAGGTTGCTAATACTATTATTACCAACAAAATCATCTTGAAGCTTATAGGAGCGCTGCAGTTAAAGATCGGCAGCCAAATACTGAAGTTCATGGAGCAGCTCAAAATTGTTATGAAACAAATACACCTAAAGTTCGAAAAAAGTTACTGAAACGTCAATAGAGAATAAAAATTAGCGCAGCAATGAAGTATAAAGTAGACATAATTATTATGAAAAGGTATAATGAGTTCTGGGTGCCGATACAGTGCATGGAGGGAGCTCTTAAATGAAAGAGCGAAACACCTGGAATGTGTTGTAATGGTGGAAAAGTGAAATTTTTACCTATCTGACCTCCACCGGAGGATTATAGTTTAAGAAAGTTGTTGCACAAAGTTCAAGGGTTTCAATCGAAGTACTTCAGACAAAGGCAAAGTATTTTTTTAGAAAAACCCCGTGCGAAGCCGGGTATCCAGCTAGTATTATATAAAAATACAAAAGCGGAAAGCTGAATTGAAGATGCATCAACGACTGAATGGATAACCGGATAATTGGATAAGTGTATAAGCGGATAATCGGATATTTTATGTTAAATCATAATAGATTTAGCACAGATTTAGCCCCAACAACAGACTTGTCGTTTGCTTTAAGAAGGCGACAGTTTCCAATTAAACTTGCCTTTTTCATGACGATCAACAAGGCTCAGGCACAGACGTTAAAAAAAATAGGAATATACTTATCTGCCTGAACCGGTGTTTAGTCACTGTCATCTCTATGTAGCAATGTCAAGTGTACGGAGATCTGAAGATACAAATAGTTGATGAAAAATAGCAATGGAAATTGACTTAAGTAGTGTACACGAAAGAAGTTTTTAATTAATACCGCTAAAAAGGAAATCCACAGCCTAGCTGCCCGTCCGCACGCTACTGGTGCTTATGCTACAGCGTGTCATTTTTTTGGTGAAAAAAAAAACACTCTGATTTCCCTCACTTTTGCTTGAAAATTCAAATTTCCCGATTTTTTCTGTGGAAAGAGTGGAAATCCTGCGATATGTACTGGAGGGTGTTCCATACCCCCCAGACTCCCCGGTATACGATTTTCGCAACCGAAAAATATATTAAATAAGTAAAAATGGGGGAAATTTAACCACTTCGGCTAGAAAAAATTAGAACTGGGAAAGAATATTTATTGAATTACCTTACTACTCATGGAGTTTAGCAGCAACTTTCTGTGTTACTTTGAAAGTTAATTATAAAAATAGTATATACAAATATAAAATCAAAATTTTAAACCGGGGGATCTGGAGGGTGTGGAACACCTTCCAGTACATATTGCAGGATTTTCACTTTTTTAGTTACTTTGAAAATATAGAAAAACTGGGAATTTTCGTTTATTTACGAAAGTTTCCCAATGGACCTTTTAACATCAATCGGTCAAATAAACTAGACCGTAAATTACTAAATATAAAAATTTTGATAAATGTTACCTTCCCTGGGGAAAAACAAAGTTCTCCAAGCACTAAGTAAACTTAATTATTGATTAATTACAGTGTGAATGGCCCTAGAAGATGCTAAAACTAGCTGGATTATGGCAGTAAGCGATTGCGGGATGTCTTGCTGATGGTAAGTAACAGGTAACACCTTGCTAAAAGAAAATAATCCGAATCCGCGAGAGAATGTAAAATTTTTAACCCAAGCTCTGAAGATAGGCAAAAAATTATGAACATAAATATGGATCTCGGGTTTTGAACTCGTGCACTAATTTGCGATAATCGTAATTAGGTAGTTGTATGAAGTAATTATTTTATATTGAATAGATACCAAATGGAGTAGTTTTTAGCAGATGCTGAAAGTCAATTTTTGATGAACATTGGACAAGGTAACACTTATCATTGCTTTAGCAGACGCGGGCCAGCAGTGTTTTTTCAGGGGCGATAATATTATTTTGTGGGAGCCCTCTACAATGACAAATTTGAAAACACTTACCCCTAGAAAAACAGCTTTCTTTCGAGCTGTTTTGTACAGTATGACGTCGACCTAGGGTGTTTAGTCGGTTTTGTTTTTCTATTTTGATTATTTTTAATTTGTTGGAATTGAGAGCGCTCGACGCATATTATTTCGAGGAGCCCGGGATGCTCTAGCACCCAGCACTCCCGGCCAGTCCGCGCCTGCCGAGAAGCATAAACAAATTTTTAAATTAATTTTATATAATTCTAATGTCCGAAAACGAACTTCAAAGAAAATTTTTAAATTAAAAACAATAATAATAGATGCAATATCAAATTATAAGTAGCACAAATTATGTAAGAATTCAGATTAAATTAATCATTTTAGTAATTTATTCATAATTAAAATCAATTTGACTAAATTAGAATATAATGAAAATTAGAATAATTATTACCTTCACTCCGTTGTATCGCAAATGAATTTTAATTATTCATTAAAACGCTCATAAAGAATTAACTACCCAATACGCTTTCTATCAATAGCAATTTCCAAGCAAAATCGCATGCAAAAACTTCATATTTAAAAATTAAAATCTATTCAGTTTTATCAAAATATTTAATAATGCATGACTGTGGTAGTACAATCTGTAAAGTATGTTTTGTTTAGTTTAAATAAAAATCCAAATTTATTTTAAATCTTTTCGTCGTGGGTATGCACTATGATCGAGATAATAAAAGTATTATTAAAAAAATATTTGAAAATGAACATCGCTAAAGCACACATGATTTCATTTAAATTTGTTAAATTTAGGACAAATTAGAACTTATTTTAACTAAATTCATTATTTTAACTTAATCTTGTCCATTTGATTTGGTTAAAAAAGAATAAGTTTTAAATCCCTTGTTAAAACTCATAATGGAAGGATGAACATTTTAAATTAAGTTATGATCCAATAATCAAAGGAGTTAAAATGAATAAACACTTGCACATCAGTGGAGCATAGAATATTAAAAATAATACAAAGTTGGTCAACCGTGTTTTTGTTTGTGATAGATTTTCTCTGATGTTGTTAATCCAGGTTAAAAATTTTAAAACAGTGCATCGCGCGTATTAAATTTAATCGTTAAAATTTTTAATTAATATTTAAATTTTAATAACCAAATACAATTAATTAATATTTCATATGTTTATTATAAAAGTTGGATTACGCAATTTAATAATAACACGAAATTATAAAAAATTAAAATATTAATTTTTTTTACATCTAAATAATTCAGTGTTGCCCAAACTTTTTTTCAAGCAGTACTATACCTTATTTTAAAATCCGCACAGCATTCCAAACTCTCTAAAAGTAAAACAGTAATGACAAGAATCTGTTAATTTAATAAAAGTTTTCATCAGTTATTTTCTAAAAGAAATTTTATTTGATTACATGTTTAAAGCATATAAAATAGTATATATTACTGAAAAGTAAACTGCTTTGGAAAATGACTGCTGTAAATAATACACTAGTACTTCTTTTATATTCTTCTTTAATATGTAATATACACTGTTAAAAATTTATGGAAAATTGCGTTAGTGTAAAATTTAAAACTTTGTGTAAAATTAATAGCACAATGTAAATTTATTGATTTAGTTAATGTAAAATTAATTTCTGTTCTGTAAATTTACAAAAATTTTGTGAAATCATAATGATATAACTAGGATTTTTACAGTTCCCATATGAGTATACGTATATTACTTGAGTATGTAAAATTACATATCTACTTATATATATTTACATAGATTGTCATAGGTTACAAAGTTGCCAATGATTTTCTATGCAAATTTACATACAATTTTTTACAGTGTACTATTAATCAAATTTAATTATTTTTGAATGGAACGATGAAACTTGTGTATGTCCAACAGTTTAGATGTTTTTGATATTAATATTATTAATTGTAAATAAATCTCAGGCTTGGTCTGATTTATTTCAACAGTTAATAATAATTCTTTGTTGTGTGAATTATTTCTCCACCTTCTTGTTTGAATTACATGCAGTAGTTTTTAATAATAATTTTATCATAAATAAATTTAAAAAAATTATAAAATAAATTTCTATTTCATCATTTTATTTTATATAACCACAGAAATTACAAAAACTACTTCGTTCTACACTGCTATGTACATAAGTATAAATTGCTTGCTTTTATAAAATAACTAAGACGACTACGACTGAAGAAATTAATTTGTTAGCTTTTAGTACTTAGAGAACGTAAGTACTACATTTTTATTTTTCTAATTTTGGATGTTAGCCAAAGTAACTAACGTCTATTAACAAGGAAAAAAAATTTTTCTTGTTAATGTTATGGGAATTTACACATGCACCCACTTTTTTTATTATAAATGCTTTCTTATCACGCACTTGTTTCTTATATTCGTGTCGATTTACTTTTTTGCCTTTATCTCTATTTTTCCTTTTCTCAATTTTTCTAATGTTATTTTCTTTTCTCAACAATTTGGAATTATTTAATAAATAAGTAGTTACTTAGAGAGGTAGGTATTACCTATAATAAATAATTTAGACTTGAAAATATTTTAATTTAATACTGCGCAACATTTCTCTCATTAAAGCTCTCATTGTGAACTTGATTAGTTAGTTTCATATCTTTAAGTTTATCTTTGATAATAGAGTTTTATTCTCGCATTCAAAAGAGTTGTTTAAAATTATTTTGAATTATTTTATTAAATATTAATTATAAGAATACTTAAAAAAACATTTAATTTGCGAATAACCAAGTAGGTATCTTTTTCAAAATATAAGATTAAATTATAATTTAAAAATTTACGTTCAAAAAATATATAGAAAAATTTACAGATCTCGTTTTTCTGTAAGGGTGTGCTACACTGATTTATGTACCTATTATCATTTACACGACAGCATAGAGCTTGTTATCATGTACTAAGTAAAATCAACAGCGGTTTTGAAAATATTTAAAATGACAAAAGTCTTATTGTTGATATTAAATTATACAGCGTGACGTAGTTACGGTAATTACTAAAGAAAATCAATACATTATTGAATTGTACATGAGTGCTCCTACAATTTATTATTTATGTTAATATATGTAATGTAACGTAATGTAGATAATACATATAACTATAAATAATGCCGATGGCTGTTTCTATGTTTTATTCAGCCATCATCAGGACATGCAAATTATAATTTATATTACAGAGGGTGGAAAACAATTACATATTTAGAAAGCCCTTTCTTTTGGCAACTTGTACAGACTATAGTTAAAATTTTTGAGTTCAATCAGCAACATGGATTGGGGTGTGAAAGAAAATCGGATAGCAGTTATTGCGTTACATAAATGTGGTGTATCAAATAGTGAAATTTTAAAATTGCTAAAGCCGTTAAAAATTTCAAAAATGTTTGTAAGTCGTGCTATAAAACGGTTTACCGATACAAATGCAATAGCTGACAGAAAAAGAAGTGGACGTCCTCGTACCATAAGAACTCCACGAGTGATTAAAGCAGTGCGTGAAAGAATACGACGAAATCCTCTGCGAAAACAAAAAATTATTGCTATGGAGATGCAAATTTCAAAAAAAAGCGTGTCTCGCGTATTGAGGTAGGACCTAAAACTTGGGGCTTTTCGTAGAGCAACAGGACAAAGGTTAACAACAGCTTTAAAAAAAATTAGGCACGAGAGATCGAAAACCCTATTAAGGAGGCACGGTAATAATAATTTTAAAAATATTTTGTTTACCGATGAAAAAATTTTTACCGCCGAAGAAAAATTTATTAAGCAAAACGATCGTGTTTATGCTCACAGCTCTAAAGAAGCGGCAGAAAAAATTCCGAGGGTTCAAAGAGGCCATTATCCAGCATCTGTGATGGTTTGGTGGGGTGTATCCTACGAAGGGGTTACTCAACTTCACTTTTGTGAAAAAGGCGTTAAAACATCGACACCAATTTACCAAGAAATGTTAGAAGACGTGGTAAAGCCTCTTAACGACTCTCTCTTTCAAGGAAACCATTGGGTTTTCCAACAGGACTCTGCACCAGCACACAAAGCTAAGACAACCCAAAGGTGGCTAGCAGAAAATTTACCTGCGTTTATTGCAGCAGAACAATGGCCTTCTGGAAGCCCTGATCTGAATCCTTTGGATTATAAATTGTGGTCAGTTCTTGAAAACATGGCTTGTAGTAAGCCTCATAAAAATATCGAGCTTCTGAAGCGGGATTTGTTGAAAGCAGCAGCATCGATACCGTTACAAGTCGTCCGTACCGCAATTGATGATTGGCCACGGCGTTTAAAGGCTTGTGTAAAGGCTAAAGGAGGACATTTTGAGTAAATATATTAAAAGTGTATTCTTTATATATTAAGTAATAAAGCAGTATATATCATAATTGAATTTATTATTTTGAAACATTAAAAATTTAATTAATACTGTGTAACAGAACTTATGTCCCGACTAGGTATAATAATTATACAACTACACCTTTTCCAACAGCAATTGAGAAAACCTCAATTGTAATTAATATTTTTCAATTGATATTGAGAAGTCCTCAATTGTAATTAATATTTTTCATTTGATATTGGGAAGTCGTTAAATGAAAATGAGAAAACGTCAAATGAAGATGAGAAAGAATCAATTCTGCAACGAAATACAGCGAAACTGTAAGAAAATTACAAAAAAAAACTTTATTGCGGCTGGGACCTTACTCTCCCATGCTGAATCCCATTGAATACATATGGTCGAAGATCAAGGCAGAAGCAAAAAGTAATATTCGACTTCCCAATGTCCAAAGGCCTAATCTTAAGGAACAAAGACTGACCTATTTAGAAAAAGTAATAGATCGGGCAAAGAACACCGTAACTGGAGGAGATTATGCTCGTGCTGCACAACACTGCACAACGCACCACCCAAGAGCCTTAGCAATAGAAGATATAGAAGTCGCTCGCTAAAAATGTGATTTAAGATATAGCAATAAACAAAAACAATTTATTCTGTATTTGTTATATTATATACCAATATATAAATAAAATTAAAATATTGCTTAAAAACAAAAGAATATTAAAAATTAATATGCTTTCCGTATTACAATTGACGTTTTCTAATCTACATTTGACGCTTTCTCATTTTCATTTGACGACTTCTTAATATCAATTAGAAAATATTAATTACAATTGAGGACTTCTTAATATGAAATGGAAAATAATAATTACAATTGAGGACTTCTCAGTATCAATTGGAAAAAATTAATTACAATTGAGGATTTCTCAAAAACAAATGGAAAAGGTGTAGAGGCCTATGAAAAATGGTTCTCAGAATTTTTTCAAATTTTTTTACCCAACCCAAAAAAAGTTATGAATTTTTCAAACAAATGGTTTTTTTTATTTTTAACTAGCTATAACTTTTTCAAAAATTGACCTTTCGGGACCGCACTATATCGAAAATTTTTGTTTTTAAATGTACTTTTCAGAAAAAAATACAACAAAATTTTAAGATACTCCATGAAACTCCATGAAATTTTCGCCTTTTTTGAGGAAAACCGTTATTTTCTCGAAGTTCACCATTTTTTATTTTTTGATTTATTTTCTCAAAATAACTTCAATTAATTGAAGTGCGAATTGAGAAGTGAAAATGCGATTATTCTAACTAAACCCAGAGTGGGCCAATTTTTTTTTCTTTTTTTTATTCGATTGAAAAAAAATTTTCAAATTTTCAAAATTAAAAATTTTTTTTTTTTAAACTTTGTTTATACAATAAAATAAAAGCAATTAAACAATTTTACAGTATAATATACTTAATTTATAGTCTCAACCTACGACTTTAATGTAATGTAATGTTAAAAAACACAATTATTATGTTGAAATGAACAACTCAAATGAACACAAAATATGTAAAATATTAATTTACACTCCAGAGTAGAAACTAATAAATGATTTGTTGCATTACTTTTAAAATCATTGAATGTTAATTATATCAAACATAAATCCTAGTCATTACAGTTGTAGGTTGAGACTATTTAGAAAAGAAGAAAAAGAACTCAAAATAAAAAATTTTAAGTAAATTTGTGGTTTTTAGTATGTATTTATGGTTAAATTCAAAAAATATAAGAATAATACAATACGTAGAAAATCAAAATTCAAAAAATTTAAAAAGGAGACAATTAACACATAACAGATCTGGATTAAGAAAATTTGAAAAAATGAAAATTTCGTAATACAAAGTACAATATAACATTATTTCATGGTTATTGCCATTCTTCAGTTGCACGCATCGATTATTTCATCTTATTTCACAATGTAATCGATGCGTGCAACTGAAGAATGGCAATAACCATGAAATAACGTTATATTGTACTTCGTATTACAAAATTTTCATTTTTTCAAATTTTCTTAATCCAGATCTGTTATGTGTTAATTGTCTCCTTTTTAAATTTTTTGAATTTTGATTTTCTACGTATTGTATTATTCTTATATTTTTTGAATTTAACCATAAATACATACTAAAAACCACAAATTTACTTAAAATTTTTTATTTTGACTTCTTTTTCTAGTTTTACGCCTCACGGTTAAAAAACGTGGTAAAATTTTTGAATTTTGAATTTTTTCAAAGTTTTTAGAAATCATATTAAGAGGGCAGTGCCTTCGGATTTCAAAGTAGCAGTGCTAGGTAAACGAATTTCTTAGTTCAAATCATTTTTAAATTATTCATACTTCATGTAACAAGTTCAGTTTTGATAATCTTTGGAGGTTATGGTAAGTCAATTTTGTACAATTTAGTCGATATTTTTGTTTAATTTGAAATTTTTTGCTTATTTCACAATGTAATCGATGCGTGCAACTGAAGAATGGCAATAACCATGAAATAACGTTATATTGTACTTCGTATTACGAAATTTTCATTTTTTCAAATTTTCTTAATCCAGATCTGTTATGTGTTAATTGTCTCCTTTTTAAATTTTTTGAATTTTGATTTTCTACGTATTGTATTATTCTTATATTTTTTGAATCTATTTAGAAAAGTTTTAAAAGTTTTAAAAAAAAGTTTTAATTTTGAAAATTCAAAAATTTTATTTCAATTGAATAAAACAAAAAATCGACCCACTTTGGGATTAGCGGGAATAATCGCAGAATTAATTGAAGTTTTTTTTGGGAAACAGAAAATAAAATAAAAAATAGCCAAGTGACAAAGAAAATAACAGTTTTCCTCAAAAAAGACGAAAATTTCATGGAGTTTATCATCTTAAAATTATTTTGTATTTTTTTCTAAAAAGTACATTAGAACAAACATTTTCGATATAATGCGGTCATGAAAGGTCAATTTTTGAAAAAGTTATAGCTAGTTGAATATAAAGAAGCCATTTTTTTTGGGTTGAGTAAAAAAATTTGAAAAAATTCTGAGAACCATTTTTCATAGAGTAGAAAGAGACGAAACACTTTCAGCTAAATCGAAAAAAGTCGGGGTCAAAAGTGGTCGATTTGGTATGGAATACCCCATATTATACAGTATTATCTCTCAAGCTTTCCAACCAACCTTCCGCGAAAGATTCCATTTTTGAGTTGTGTAATGGAATAATAATCTATTTAAAAACTTTGATGGTGGTACGAAAGCGGTGATAGCTAACAGCCTTAAAGGAAATACGAGAACAACATGAAAAAGACCAGGTCATTGTCTTAAAATATGAAAAATAAGAAGAAGTTTAATTGTTTTGTGTTTATATTTCATATTCATCTTAAAATGAGATGAATAGCATGAAAAAAGGTCATGAGGGGGAAGTAAATTTTGCTTCTTTACTCTACCCAATAGATACAAAATTACGGAATAATTGGCGGCGGTTTTTCTTGTGCTATACAACAAAATTTTCAGAATTTTCACATTTTGCATAAACAACAAGATATTTCAGCGAAATTAAGTTCTGGGATGAGTCCTGCCAGATTGTACGATTTAAATTGGATTATGTCAATAACATTTCTTATAATTGGGGTTTGTTATAAGATATTTCTGAACTTTTTAATCTAATTGGTTTCATAAATAAAGGGTCTCCAGAACTGATTGAACAGTTATATAACAATAATTATAGACGCTCGTCTTACGCGTCTCTATTGCATAATTATTCTTAAATTTTTGTTATAAATTGTTTTTAAAAACGTCAAAATAAACACCCTTAGCTATTTGTAGTAGTTAACTATTGTAAAGTATTTAAGTTATGTTAATCATTAATTTAAGTTAATCGCAAAAGAAGATAACTTTAATAATTTTAATTAATAATATTATTTAAATTAAACTCCAAATCTTCTAATTATGCAAGCCTCAAAATTATTAAGCAATTTCAAAGCAATTTTTAGAACTGAAAATCTTCATAAAGTTTCAAGAAAATCTACATATTTGTGCTACAGTACTGTGGGAGATGCTCAAGAACTGGTAGATTCCATTACATTTGAAGAAATGTGCAAGGAAACCTTGGATTCTTTGTTTGAAAGTATCGAAGAATTAGTTGAAAGTGCAAACCATTTAAAATCGACTGATGTTACTAATTGTGTAAGTTTACCAGTAATTTTTAAATTTTTTATATATTACTTGAATAATTTTAGAATGGAGTGTTAACTGTAACATTTGGTCCACCTTATAGTACATATTTGATCAACAGACAAACGTCAATTTGTCAAATTTGGTTTAGTTCACCTACTACGGGACCTAAACGATACGATTACTATATCGATAATAATACTTGGATATACAAACATGATGGTGTTATGGTGTTAGTTTGCATCAATTGCTACAAAACGAATTGTCCAAAATAATTCAAAAGGAAGTGGATTTTTCCAAGTGTGAAAGTGGATTTGAAGTATCTTTCTTCTTAGTAGTTTTCTTCTTATTGTTATTTTATTTTTTATTTTTTATTTTAACATAAATTTTGGTTTATACGATTTTTTAAAGCAGAGTTAATGAAAGATAAAACTGTAATTTTAATTCAAAATGACTTTGAATCAATTTTAGGAATATTTTATGCTTAGAAGTCATTTGCAAGTTTATTATAATGATTTTGGACCTTGACTGTTATAAAAAAGCTGTTCTTCAGGAAATAAATAATGTATCTGGAGAAAAATTATATTTTCCCAGGTATGCCTCCTATACGGCCAATAAATTAATTTTGTGGTGGACGAAAAATTTTTTAATAGAGTAGGTGGGTTTTAGAAACAGGCTTAGCCTTTTCTGAAATTCTGAACTATTAATTAAACTAATAAAATTTAATATGAAAATAATCTTAGGAAGTTAGAAATTCTTATGAATACTGTAATAAACACTCTTATTTTGCATTTTCAACTCTCTCGAAATAAAATTTAGTGTACAAAAATTTGCCTTGTGACTCTCCCGTCGATTGGGACATCCAAACAGATATGAAAATTTGTAAATTTAATTTCACTACGGGCTGATTATTACCTATAACGTTGGCATTAGTAAAATTACAACTACATCCTTTGGATAATCACGAACCAGCTTAGTCAGAGTAAAATGATCGCAGGTATGCAATTATCACTTCTACGACATATGGAAAGCCACCGGTTGGATGGTATTACACTTTAACACTATGCTTTCCTGGGATTCCTTGTATGTAAAATTTAAGCTCTAGACTTCAAAATTTTATCAATAGATGGTGCTACTAAATTGGAAGGCGTTGCTATCTCGAATTAATCAAGATGTCCAATTTCAAGCAGGTTTTAAAAACATAGAAGTGAGAGCTTTTATTTCCCAATATCTAACACAAATTTTTGTTGAAAAAACCAACTTGGAATTAACTCTAATACTCTTGGGATTAACAATTCAAACACCGAAAACCGAAACTGCAAATAAAATCAAATCAAATGGAAATTCCAAATAATTATTATGATATTGAATTTATTTCCAGGCTAATGTAAATGGTACTCTTAATAAAATTAATTAAAAATAGTTAAAAGTAGGTATATTACGTAAGAAGTGCGGAAAGTCGTGTTTTGCGAACCAAATTAAAAAGCATTGAGAGTATTATTTTACATAATATATGTATTTACTCCTACCAGTAAAGCTATTTATGACTGTTGAAGAATGTTTTAATTAAGTATTCGTTAGGAAACCCATCCAAAAATAATTCCTTAAATAGTTGGCGTAATTGTTTATGTATTTGCTTAAATTTTATTTTTTAAAGTAATTGTATTTTTCAGCGTAAGTATATAGTAATTTATATGATTCAATTAAATTTAATATGAAACTACAAATTATAATAATTATTGTTTCTAAATTTGCTCTTCATAAACAGAAGAGATAGAGATATTATGCTTAGCTGAACCTATTAATTTCGATATTTAACAGAACTAAACAAAACGTTAGAATATATGAATTTTAACAGAAAAATGAAGAGGAAAATCATTATTTAACAAATCATAAAAATATAATAATTATTTGACAGGTTAAGACTAAAAATATTTAAAATTATATTATTAATTATTAAAGAAAAGTATAATAAATTTGTTCGATCAAAAAATGTTCGATCTTTAGTTGCATATAACTAAGAAAATGACAAAATAAGAAACAAAGGAAAAACATCGGAATTAAATTTTTTTAAATAATATTTAAACAAGATACAAATAATAAATTAAATCTTAAAAAATTGACGAAAATGACTTACCATGAACAAAAATATCAAATCTAAGCAATGTCACGTGATACAATAAAATTTTTTAAATTTAATAAACTATGCCTATGTTGATTTCTACAATTTTTGAAATTTTGTTTTTAGATTTACCACGTTTTTTTCCGTAAAGCATATAAACTAGAAAATTAACTTAAAGTAAAAAATTTAAAGAAATTGTAATAATAATAAACTATTAAGTAATACTTGGCAAAACTAAAGAAATTATTTAAATAATGGAATTTTTAATCGCAAAGAGAATGACATAAATAAGTACGTACCTATATAATTTTTTGAAAAGCCATTTAGAATGTTATAATTACACTAAAATGTATCATTAATTAAACAGTTATAACTTTCAGAAAATCAGAAAAAGAAAAACGTAAACATTTCGTTAAAATGACGTTACTTGTCTGACGTACAAATTGGTTATATTTATACAACGTCACATTAACGTCAGTATTTACTCAATTAAAGTCATCGACGTTTTTAACGTGATTTGACATGCTCTGATATAACCATGTCAATTGGAGTGGTTCTGCATGAAGAAGCGTTCGATGTTGATAAGATACAGCAACAAAAGTGGTAGCAAGTTAGTCCGCCATGTCTTCGAGAGTATAAGAAGTGTCTAATATTTTGTGGTATTTTCTAGCAAACATAATTTAAAGCCCGAATCTTTTCACTTGTAAAATATTGTAGAAGAGAAGATGATCTTCGATAACGATAATAGGTTTTGCGATATATAACTACTATAACAATAACAGATCGAAAAGTTTATTAAAAATCTGATTGATCTAAACTCAATGTCACATCTTCAAATTAAAATAAAATTAAAGTTATTTCAGAATTATCCGAGTTAATAAAATTAAATTAGGAGCTGTCTTCCCGAATAAAGTTCAGCAAACAGTCACAAAAATACACCAATTTAATTTGAAAGAATGCTTTATTTAGCTTGACATGTTTTGTAATATTTATCTATTTTATTTGTTTTAACGTCAAGTTTACTTGATGACACGAAGTGTCCAAATTGTCATCTACTCGTTACTTCTTCAAAGCCCAACTGGCGAGTTCATGACAAAGCAAAGGAAGCAATCCCTAAGCAGGAATTTTTTTCGTCAATTAAATCATAATACAGTCATGATCCAACATACAACAATCGCAATTGTTGAAAACCATGAGCAATTGATAAGTTTAGAGTTATCAAATATCCATACCATGGCGACTCTATTACGTACACTTGATATTGTTTCGAGTTTGATTTTCAATTATTTTATCGTAAGGAAGCCGTTGTAAAATGATAATTCACAAAATAGAACACTAAAAGAATTCAAACATTTGGTTTATAAACAAAACTTTCTATACCAACTATACGTATTAACTGAACGTATTAACGTAGATTCACTGAATATTGTTTCAAATGGTGGCGTTCGCTTAATGTAAATTGCTAAGCACAATCAACAGCAATATTTTTACCAATTTAATATTATTCTATTTTTAATTCAATATTATTCGAGGATTAACCCAATTCCCAATCTTCAACCTTACAAACAGATTGTGCCATTCGGTGCAGTATATAAATCCACCAAAGGTGAAACTGTGGTTCATTAAAGAATCAAAATCCAAATCATAGTACTGATAGCACCAACAATAAACTCGGCCGGAAAAAAAAACAATTCCTTCTCCCCCTTATGGGGCCTCCAGAATTTTTTTTCTACAGGCTGGGAAAAAATCAACCAACTTTTATTTACTTCAGATGTTACTCTAGGTGAAGATGGTGCGGAAGCGAGGATAGTAAGTTCCGGAAAAGGTAACAAAAAAATGATCTCTGCAAGAAGTATGCTGCCAAACGGCAGTTACAACCAAAAACATAAAAAGGCGTAGCTACTTGCTTCAATTATTATCATTCGGAGTAACGTAATTAAGAACAAATAGCATACGATAATTGTTGAACCAAAATAAATAAATTTAATTATTAAAATAAAATATTTAACGTTGGAAAAATTTGCGAGCGAAGATAGAAGCTATCGGTCGATAAGCTCGCATTAGGTTGGTTCCATATAAATTAATTTGCTGTTACAAATTATTTAAAATAATTATACGGAAACTTGAAAGCAAATACGAGATTCCCAGTCAGTACAAAAACAACAGAAAATTAGGTGTCTCCCTACGAGTTTCATTACAAAAAGAAAAATACTTACTCCAAAAATTGACGAGCACACGAAATCACTCTCACGCTTTCAAAAGTTCACACAAAAGTCCCCAAAGTTGCGCTCTTGCGTTTACAAAACCCAAACTCCTATCTCCCCAATCAGTCTTTAGGCAGGGGCGTACTCAGTAAACAAAACAAATTGTAAAAATTTGTTACAATGTCTAGTAAATATGGCTATATATATACACTAGATGTTGTGCAACGTATAGATAATAGATATCCAGATAAAGTCCTGGATTTACATACATTCTCTGGACTGGAACTGATATCCAGTAGATATTGGGTATATTAAAAACTTCAATATAACAAGTTAATTAAAATAACGAAATAAGTCTTCAGCAACGGTTATCGCTTCCGTCAATTAACTTGTTAAATTGAAGTATTTAATATTATTAATTCTCACAAGTTCAGATTTATACATATATTTAAACATTATATATTATAGGAATCTGATACATGCATTAGATAAATTAAGTTTAAAAACAAACAGAAATCTTAAACACTTGGAAATTTTACGTTTGTTTAAATAAAGAAGTCAGATACACAATAATACGAGAATCGTGTGAAGTAAGACTTGGTGACGTCACGTCGCGAAATTCCCAACGTTTCGATATTTGATTCCATACTCTGTCGATGTTCAAGCCCATAGGTATCTGATACATACTACTCCAATTTGGTTTCCATTCTTCAGTAAGAAGCTGAAAAATTAATATCTCTGTAATCTGCTTTTTGCATTATTTAGGTATTCAAAAGAAATCAAGTCAAAAAAGTAAAATGGTTTTCGTTAATATAATTAATCAAAGATATATCCTTCTTTCTAACGTGGTTATTCTGTAACTCACAAAGGAGCTTTACAAAAAAGATTCCTTTCTGAAAAGATCAACTTATTCTGTAACTATAAAGAATCCTTTAATGACAGACTGTCCTTTAAAGATCGATCGTTATGGACTCAATTTTACAAAGGAATGCCATTATGTTAAAAGATTGGTAAAACATTCTGTAAATCGAAAAAATTCTTTGTGCTGTACCTGATCGAAAGATTTTGTTCCAATATGAAACATGGTGTGCAATAAGTTGCTTACTTCTGGGGAAGTTTTATTTGGCTTCAAATTTTTATTTTTTTCAATTACCCCAAGAGTTTGTAAAAGCCACTGCTGATTACAATTTATAAAATTATGGACAATCTAAAAAATTTACGAAAACATATGGCTAGAAAACAAGACAAACCAAAAATGAACCTTTAGACTTCTTTTGCCTTCGGACGATAATAATAAATCGCTAACAAGAACTTCTGACATTTGTAAACTTTGCTCAACTCTTCTACATCCATCGGTTTTAATACAGTTAGTCTCCAAGTTTTGCTTTGCTTCTTCAAGTAAATTGTCAATTTCTTCAGTATGTTTGTTGTCTTCATCCACACCGCACAAAGCCTCTGCTATAGCAAGAGCCGCAGCCTCTAGAGAAGTATTTGTACCATCAAAACTGCTAACAGAACTTGCGTGTTCTAAAGTAAGTTGTCGTTTCAATGGAATTTTGACACTATCATCTCCACCTTTAGTGCCTTCATTGAACTTAACACCTTTTTTAATTTTATCGTCTGACATATTCACCAATTCACAGTATAAACTACTGATTAAAATTTGCATCAAGGCAGAATTGCCTATCGGGGTAACATCTGGAGGAATAGCATCTTGCAATAAAAATCCGATTTGGGAAACAGCCAAATCTAGACAGTCCCACAGCTGTTGCAAACTTGCAAATATAATTTTGACTGCTTGGTACATACTCGCTCCTGTCTGCACGGCTGATATAACAATTGGTGTTATTGATTTCAAAATTGGTTTTGTTAAGTTTAAAATTTGTTTGTACCAAGGTGGATAATTTAAATTCCACACCTGCAAACGACGATGAATAATCCGATTTTTTAAGTTAATTTCTTACTCACTTGCCGTCGATCCAAACATTGGGCCCATTCTTTTTTCCTTTCGATGGCGGAGAGAAAAATTTCCAAATAGTCTTGTTCGTTTCCAATGTGCAGCAGAATATACGTAAGTGCTTCCAGCAGTTCAGCATAATTTTGGGATGTATAATATGCAGTTTTGAATGTTTTAAACTTGCAGCTTTCGTCTTGGGTACACAAAAATCCATCACAGATTTCGGAATTAAGAGTTTCTTTTAATTTCACGTCTGCAGCTGGGCCGAGTTTGATGGACATTTCAAAAAGAATAGACAAAACTTTTCCATTCCTCATGCATAAAACCTGAAATCTGAATTAGAAAGCCAGTAGCTTTATGTTTTGAGAAGAAACCTTCAGAAGTTGAGACCAATTTGGTTGAGGTTGTGCCAACATAACGAATAATTCTAAAGAGATTGCAGAATTATCAGGTAGGTCGTTGGATTTGACTACTCCGTTGGGATATTTTTCGAAGATATGGGGCAGTCCAAAAATCATCCATGGACTAACACCTGAATTTCTTGAACGAAATATTTCGATTGAATCGATTCCTTTTTTAAATATCTGTTAAAATTAAAATAAATTTTTATAAAATCTTAAATAATATTTTACTTACTTTATATAGAACATCCAGCGGAGTTCCTCTTAAAAATAAGCATATGAAAAGTTCTTGGCATTTGGAATGAATATCTCGGATAATCTTGCTTTGTGAGCTTAAGTTTAGACCAATCACTTCATCTACACCATTACATATTGAGGGTAACAGTTGGCCAACACACAATAACATATTGCTTATATCTACTACAAGAAGTTTGTTTCGTCGTTCGGATGGGTAAGCCTGAAAAGTGATCATCATTTGAGTTGCTATGCTTAAGGTGGAAATTGCTTACGTGTGTATATCTAACAGCTAAAATAGTAAGCGATTCGTTCAGTATTCCAGCAAATACACTTTGAGCCATCTTAGGTGGTGCTTTGTCCCACAGACTTTGTCGTGTACCTGGTCAAAAATAATTTAAAAATATTGCGCTTTGCTTTCTTTATTTTTTGACGCACTGCAGGGATAATATATTTGTGAGCGCTAAACCGAACGCACCCCAAAGCGGGAATTACAAACTAACCTTGCATGTATAGCCACCACATTTGAATAACGTAAGAACCACGTTCAGATTCAAAAAATGGTTTTTCATTTTCCCAGTCCAATGACTCCGCGTCTTGTAGAATATACAAAGAAACCAAACGACAATGCATATCTAATAGCCTCTCTGCTAGGGCTTCCCCCATTTCTTGGTAATGTTTGTAATTGATTTGAAGAGCTTCAATATTATAAGTCTGCTTAGAGTTTTCAGTGCATAATTGAATGTAAAACCAAAGACAATTTCTTATTAACGCTGTAGCTCCAATAGTTCCCATAAGAACAGTTAAATCCGCATGATCCAACGCTTCTTGGGTTAAAACGTGCAAGTGTTCTAAAAAAATTATTTAATAAAATGAAACTGTTGACTTTTATGCTAACCTACCCAATAGCTGTTCGGAAGAACTGGAAACTGAAGAAATAAAAACAACAGGATCAGATTGTTTAACAACAGGCTGAACTTTATCATCACTAGAAGTATCATTTTGGATAACTTTAAGAGACTGCGGAATTAAACCGGAATTTCTACGAAATCCAGCTAAAAATTCGTCTTCCCACCATAAAACCAATTTAATGGCCGCATAGGAAGCATACCTGGGAAAATCTAACCTTCCTCCAGCTACACCAGGACATATTGTTTCTTGAAGAACAGTTTGCTTGTTCTAAAATTATCCAGGGATAGATTGGAATTAAAAAATTGATAGAAGCCAATCGCCAGAATCTGTATTAGAAACCTGGAGATGACTTCCAAGCATAAAAGATTCTCAAAACTACCTTATAATATTCCAAATCCCTTTGAATTAAAATTATAACTTTGTCTATAAGATTACCATCTTCCATTAACTCCATGTTAAATAAAAAATTAAAAAAAACAATTTAAACCAAAATTTATGTTCAAATAAATACTATAAAACAATAACAATAAGAAAAAATAAGCTAAAATCAACTATAAGCACATTTGGAAAAATCCACTTCTTTTTTAATTATTTTGGGCAATTCGCTTTGTAACAATTGATGCAAACTAACACCGTCGTGTTTGTATATCCAAGTTTTATTATCGATATAGTAATCGTAGCGTTTAGGTCCTGCGGTAGGTGAACTAAGCCAAATTTGACGATTTGGTGATTGTCTGTTAATCACGTATGTACCATAAGGTGGACCAAACGCTACAGTTAACACTCCATCCTAAAAATAATCAATTAGTATTTAATAAATTAAAGAATTGTTATAAAACTTACACTATAACCGACATCGGCCGATTTCAAGTGGCTGGCACTTTCAACTAATTCTTCGATATATTCAGACAAGGAATCCAAGGTTTCTTCGCACACTTGTTCGAATGTAATGGAATCTACAAGTTCTTGAGTATTACTCGCAGGACTACACAAGCATCTTGCATTCACAACGGGATTACAATATCGACTTAACACACTCGTTTCCATGGAAATTTTAGAGCACAACATCGATTTTCTTGCACATAATTTTGGTTTATTTACACAAATTTTAGAAAACAACCGAAGCTGTTTCGTTCTGAAACTCACTTTACAGTTGCTTAATAATCTTGAAGCTTGCATTATTAAGATTAAAGCGCAGTTTTGAAGGATAAATGTGAGGTTAATATTGATTTGACGTTTGGAGAACTTTAGTTAGAATATTGTTTTATACAGAACAAAACTTATACAAAATAGTTCAAATTGAATTGGATATATATAGGATGATTCCGCAATTTATTCCAATCCTTATATTTTTTTGCAATAATTGAATAACAAAGATAATAAAACTTAAAGATGCCCAACGCTATACAAATTTATGTGTATCCCAATCGACTCCCAAAAGTAGATGGCGACACTAATTATATTTTTTTAGGTTATATTTTAATTTGGTTTGTTTTAGTTTGTCATGTTTTTTGTTGGATGTAACCATGGACTTCCATAGACTTCCATGGTTACAACCTACATTAAATATAATTATTAACGCGCACAGTATTCAATTCAATCTGATAGAAAAAAAATTGATAAAAAAAAAAAATTTGTATCTTTTAGCTCATTATTGATAATATAATTTATTGTATTTTCAAGAGCTAATAATTTTAATTAAAATTATTGAAATAAACAACTAAAAATTAAAATGTATATTCTAAAAAATTTGGGTGGGCACTTGGTTGGGCACTTCAGTCAACAGAGTGAGCACGTGTGCCCTCCTCCGGAGAAAAAAAATCTTCTCTAATTTTTTATTTTTGATTGCTTCCGCTTTCACCAGTCGAGTGCAAGTTTTCCAAACCTAACGCTTTAAAATACATTGATTTAAGTAACAAAAAAAATATAAAAATTTGCGCTAATAAATATACAAAATTTATTTGTAATTTTTGAAAAAAAAACGAAGGTTAGTCCATTAATAAACTTCGGGTTGATATTTTAAGGATTAAAGCTGAAGACATTTAACATTCTCCAGATAAGTTCAAATCTCATTTAAAAAAAAATTGATTTAATTTTTTTTAGAAAATTAACGGAGTTTGGATTAGCAATTAGCAATGGATTTTAAAACTCAAAAATATAAATGGACCTTTTTGTTTATCAGATTAAAAGACAAAATCACGTATATTTGAAAAAAAAATTTTGAAAAAAATAGAAAGAATATTTATTTAAAAAAAAACTAGTTATAGAAACTTGAAAAATGTTAAAAAACTTCTTAATCATAATAATCATTCACAAAAAGACCTTTAAAATAAATACACCTATAATGGGGATTTTGGACTCTGTAAATAAAACAACATTTAGATGACTACCCTAATTTAGTTAATAGATCAGTATTGTTTGTTGTTGTTGGGGGATGCGATATGCGAAGGTGGACGGGGAGAGTTTGGTTATTTTTAAGCGTTATCAATCGTTGCAAGTGCTAAATTTGATTATTATACGGTCGAATGTGTAGGATAGTTGGTGTGAATTTTATTAAATTTTGTACGTTCGTAATTTATATTTTAATATTTTGACAAATTTTGTATGTATGCGTACCTATATTTCATGTTTCGACGAACGAATAATGTCATGGTCAATTACTGTGTAAAACGAATTTAGTTAGTACGCCGTATCATTTTGCTTGAATTGTCATATTATCATGAGTATTGTTTTAGATTCCTGAAGAAGAAGACAATAAAGATCTTCGAAACGTTGAGTTGAATTGGTTGTTTTATTTACAGAGTCCAAAATCCCCATTATAGGTGTATTTATTAATTAATTATATGAATATGGACGTGAGTGAAGAACAGACCTTTAAAATATATTAAACTTTCAAAAGTCGTTCCGGAATAAGGATCAATCACAACCATGATTACAACTAATTATTGTCGGTTGTTCAAGAACTTTAACAATATCTTTTGGTTCTAGCACAGCTCTACCATCTTCATTGGGAAAGAAAAATTTGTTTGCCTTCTCATAGGTATAAGAAGTTCCATTTAAAAAATATCAACTCCGTGACATAAAACCGTAACGGAGTTGAGAATCACGGAGCTGAGAGTTTTTTAATTTCGCGGGTATTTGTTCACCTGATTTTGAATTCAAAAGTTTCCTACGATGAGATGGGTCTTTTAATGCTTTTTGTAAGAAGTATGTGTGAATTATTGGACAAAATTAATGCTGACTTAACAATTTTGAAGATCACGGAGTTGATACTCCCAAATGAGCAATTACATAATTTTAAACTTCAACTATTTATTACACAAATTCAAGACCACACTACATTATACCGACACCAGAATTCAATAACTATTGTTTTAACATTGGAATTCCAAAATAAATGTTAGACAAAAATGGTCAAAAAATATCATTTTTTTAAAATAATAATATTGTAACGGAGTTGAGGAAAAAAACTGGAACCAATATTGTGAAGTTAATAATTTATAGTTATTTTCAATATATGACAGTACAGACCACGTTTTCATATTTAACTATATTTAAGTAAACTAATAGTGAAGTCGTTATGAAAATGATTTTGTTTACAAATCCTTAAAAAATAAATGTTCTTTCAAAATTGCAGAGCGGGACAAGGCACGGAGTTGAGATCTTATAGCATTGGTTAGCTATGTATTCAAAATACAATTGTTTAACATTTATTTAGCATTTCTTAGGCCAAATGATGTTCTGGTAAATTCGAAAAGACCAAAAGGAGTAATAATTACCGTTTTTTTGACGATCTGATGGATTAATTGGGATTTGGTAATAGGCTTTTACCAAATCAATCGCAGAAAATATTGATTTGCCACGTATGTTGTGTCCAAAATCTTGTATGTGCGGTATTGGATACCTATCCGCGATTGTTGCTGCATTTAGTCTTCTATAGTCGCCGCAAGGACGCCATTGTGAATTCTTTTTTGAAACCATGTGTAGAGGACTTGCCCAGGGTGATCACGATTGTTGAATTATGCCAGCTTCCAATAGTTTTTTGAACTCTTCTTTAGCTATCTTTAATTTGTCCGGAACTAAACGTCTTGGTTTAGCATATGTTGGTGGGCCACGTGTTTCAATATGATGCAAAACATTGTGTGTAGGTGTTTTTAGCGTAGGATTTGGGCGGATAACATTTGAATATTTTATTATGATTTCGTGAAATATGTGAAAAAATGTTGAATGTTGAAAAAAATTAGAATTTTATTGAATTCTTGGGACTCCTTTAAACTGGTTCCCCTCGTATCTTAGAGACAGAAGACAGTTTGTTAGAGTGGGTGAGCGTTCATCCGGCTTAAATGAGATGGAGTGCGGCGTTCCCCCGGGCTCTGTGCTTGGACCTATCCTTTATTTCTTCTTTTTATCAACGACATTGCCATTCTGAACATCGAAAGGAAAATAACACTCTTTGCTGATGATACCAGCATAACATGGTCTATGTCAGATTTAAACTCTCTACAAAACAAAATATCATCTGATCTTACCTTAATCTTATCTTGGTGTCACGCAAATGGTCTTAGTTCTAACACAGATAAAACCAAAGTAATCACATACAAAGGTAATATCCAACTTATTAATCTCAGAAATGCTATCAATCGAATCAACCAGGTTTCTCGGACTAATCATGGATAATTCTCTTAAATGGTCCCATCATATTGAATCACTAGCCAACAAGCTATCCTCGGCATGCTTTGCTTTAAGATCGGTAGCTGATGTACTGGATGCATGCACTACTAGGACAGTTTACTTTACTCTCTTTGAATCACACCTGAGATATGCTCTTCCGTTTTGGGGATCATGTACTCGCGAGAGGTTTGACAAAATTTTCAAATTACAGAAGAGAGCTATCCGATACATGTTCGGATTAAAAAGCACAGACCACTGTATAGGACATTTAAAAAAATTTAGAATACTAACCCTACCAGCTCTGTTTGTACTGGAAACTGTCTGCTTGCTTGGAGACCTGACTCCATATATCTACAGATTCCTACCTCGGAACTTACCAAAAATTCGATATTGTACAATGCAAAAATATTATACAATAATCTACCACCTCACATCAAGTCTGAAACCTCGCTCCACAAGTTCCGGAAAGCAATCAAGTCACATCTAATTGAAAAACCACTGTATTCGGTTGATGAATTCTATACCCCAAATTAATCTCTGGCTCCAAAGGCAGTGGCAATTGCTTTTCTTTGTACGTCATTTGATTTTTATGTTTACTAAATTTTTATTGTATTAAATTTTATTGTATATAATATTTACTCTTGAAAAAAATGTATATATTTTTTTGTATATTTATTGTAAATATTTTGTCATGCTTTGTCCATGAATTTTTTTTGTAATTTTCTATGACAATTAAGCCTTTATTATTATTATTAAAAAATGATGAGAAAAAGAAGACGGCGGGTAGAGAGTGGCTACATGCGGCTCAAAAATTGGGAGAGGTCTACGTTCAGGAGTCGATAAATACAGACTGATGAAGAATATGAAGATTAAAAAAAACTTTTTTTCATTGAATTAATGCTACGTAAATTAATTTAATGAAATTATATTTATCGTAAAAGTCTAATGTGTATCGATGCGTATTATTTGAATTTAAGTGAATTTTTCTTTCCTTTATTAATAAACTTACGTCAAACACATCGATGAAAACAAGGTTTTAAAGAATAAATGTTATTTTTTCCTTAATTGACGTTTAATTACCATAGCATTAATTGGATGAAAATGGCACTTTAAGCGTCGTTCTCATCCAATTAACGCTACGTTAATTAGTAAAAAAAAGAGATTTCTTATTTAAAATATATTATTTAATATATCTATTAATCAGTAAAATTAATTAAAATTTACTTAAAGTGAAATACATCTATGAATACGAGGTTTTAAAAAATAAATTAAATTCGGCAAATAAAAAAAAACATTAAAAATAGGCACGTAGTCTAATAAAAAATCTTTGTATTTTAAAAAATGAAAAGAATGAAAAAATTCAAAGAATCGCAATAAATTAAAAATGTGTTTTTGCAATAATTAATTATTATTCTCTTCTTCGTCTTCTATAGGCGCATTTGCCTGTTCTGGCTTAACTATCTCTCTCTCGGTCTGCCAACGCTTCTCTTTCCTCTAGGGCTGTATTGAAATGCTTGCTTTGGTATTCTGCTGTCCGCATACGTGTTAAGTGCTTTTTCCAATTTTTTTTATTAAATATTTAATTTTTTATTCATTCAAATTTAAAAGATACGCTTTTATATAGAGTTATAACAGAGTTTTACTTGTACTTTGAAGATGCTTTTATAGAATTTATTTAGTTATTCGTTTGGGCTAGTCTCGGGCCCCGGGGACAAATCCCCAAGCCTTCCCACCCCTCTGGCTGGGCCAAACCGTAGATTGATATAAATTGCTTATTTTAATAGAAATTCTTAGCGTGTTAGGGACATTTTTTGAGAAAATTGTTAAACTAATTGATACCAAGAAGAACCAAAACTACCAAGAAATATAAAGGAGCTTTCTAGTTTCTAGTCTGTAAGAGATTTCTTGTTAATGTTTCGTATATGCTTGAAAGATGGTTAAACCATCCAACTTTAATTATAGTGGTGGCTGCTAAGTGAAGGGCGATGGCGATTTTTTAAAACAACATTAAGACAATACAGATATTTATAAGACAAAATCAGCATTTTATGATCAGTAAAAACTTTGTTTAGTAATATCTGGTTTCAATTAGCACAGAAATACTACTCCTAAGAGTTTTTTGTTTGAATATAATTAACACTAGTGTCCTATGACTCTCAGATCTCTCCATTACAGAGATACATAGTTGTGTGTATGTTATATGACTTATTTAATGTAAACGGCACAAATGTACCATCTTTCCTAAATAAAATACATTTATATCTTATATGTCGTGACAGTACTCACCGGGGGAGTTTGGGAGGTATGGAATACCCTCCAGTTTTTTACTTACTGATTTGTTGTCGATATGGAATAGAAAATTATCAGGAGCGATTAATAAATATTGCAAAAATATAAAAAAATTATACTGTGATTTAATACATCATAAATAGGAAACAACAAATAATAACTGTTCACATACTACAATTTTTAATTTAACCTTCAAATACTTGTTCAGGATCAATCGAGATAACTTGGGGTCGGCCTTCTACTTCTTTTTCTACTTTTGGTGACAATTTGTTGTAACTGTGGTAGCTCCGATGAGGTTTATAATCAGATATTTCTGCTGCTAGAAAGAATAATCTTCCATTGTGGGTGTTAGTATAGACAAATCTCACTTTTCTTTGAATTGATGACATTAAATACCACATATCACGACTGCTACTTCGTTTTAACATTGCATAGTGATTTTGAAATGGATCCATTTTAAATAAAATAAACTTAATACGACACAAATATTTTCTCTAACATAAATTTTTAAAATTTTTAGTCGCACATGTTTTTAACTTGATAACTAGGTATCGGCTGGTTAAAATAATTTCAAAATATTAATTGAAATATAATCAATATAATATTATGTTGGTACTAAGCAATTTTTTTGCCACTGAATACCATTAATTTACCATCGAAGATTTTTTAATTAGAAAAATTTACTAAAGCCCGATTCCTTACCTTCAAATGAATTTCCACAAATAATCTGTATATACACAGGTACCAAGTAACCAATCAGATTACTTTGTTTTAATTTGGCCACATATTACTATTATTATTCATCATGGGCAAAAAATTTGGCTTTTATTGATAAAAAACACAATCTATATACTCCTGCCTATCAAGTACCTGGAATGGAAAACCTCTAAACCTAAGATTATATGACAAAAACTGGCGGCGTTCCATCGAAGCAGATAAATGCACTCTGAAAACAGGTTTGTCGTCGTAACAAAGTGGTTAGTAACTATACTCTCAACAGAGTTTTATGCTGCTACAACAAATTTTTGGTGCCACAACAAATTTTCTTATGTTTGGAACAAAATGTCTTTTCAAACAAAAAAACTTTGTTGTGGCAGCATAAAATTTATTGTAGCAGCAAAAAACTGTTGAGGCTATAGCCAACTTTACGACGACAAACCTTTTTTCAGAGTGTGAACCTAGAAATCAGAAGAAATAGCATAGGCAAGTGGTTCTGGGATGATTTCGGATCTTGAATGAAGAAAAGTAAAACAAAATAAAAATGAACAAAAATACAGTCTATTACATTACTTACATTCAGCTACTTATGATTATCTTCATTTAATGAGTATTTACATCCATTTTACATCAATACAAAATTCAGGACTAGATTTTCAGTTAAAATTTTTTTTATCACTACATGAACCTAGTTAAATACTTTTTATATATTTGTAATTTATCACATTATTGGTCAGACGTGAAAACTTAATATATTTAAATTAATCATTATGGTATACACTAATCACTATCATGTTAAAATAATTTTTTGCTTCATTTTGATCGTAATTTGGTATAGCAACATAGCATTTAGAATGATTTCTTGCAAGGTCCTCGTGAATTTGAAATTTGCTCTTCTCTGCATAGATTAGTTTTTGGTAGCCATTTCAAACTCACGAACCCTTTGCATAATTGTAATACATTTACTTATTTTCTAAATGACGCTCTTAATCATAAATGCGTAACTTCTTAACACATTTTTCAAAAGTTTGAAATTCAATCAGGAACGATAAACAAGTATAACTTTGTGTTAATGTGTTTATGCAAACAAAGTACCTAAATTGCTAAAACTAGAAGCAAACTTAATATATCGGATTAACGACGTTTAAGTTCATTGTTAATTCAGGCTTGACATTTTGACCCAATACCAAACCAATTTGAAAAGTTTGAGTTTGTATACACACAAAACTCATTCGATAAAAATAGTACAATAGTAGTTTACGTTACCAGTTTCGAAAGAAAAGGTTTACTGAAAGAGTGGGCGAGTTTCGTACAACGTTTTATCTAATATCATAAAAATAAAATTGTTTTAAGAATGCTTTAAAGGATATTAGATAAAATTTGTTCACAGTTTGCAATACTTGCTTTCTACCTACTAAACAATAATGAGGCCCTTCGGAAGAATAATTTCATTTGTAAAATATAGTTTTTTATATACAATATAATGACAACTAATAATAAAGAAAGCACTTATTTCTGAAAATGTATTCGTACAGTATATCGTGTTTGGGTTTCAGCTTAGTCAACCCTGGGTTTCGGTACCAGAATTAATTTTTCGTCTAGAAAAATTGAAGAGCATGGAAAATATACATTTTTACACTTAAAGCTTATTTATAAAATGGTGGATTTGAAGCGTTTTTGTTTCCCGATGCAGGAGTGGACAAATTTATATCCTATGTATACCTATGTTTTACATTTTCTAATAGAAGGAACTACATATCGGAGTATTTTAATTTTAGTTTGCTCAAAAAAGCCGCTCCGTTATGAAAAACGTGGTTGGACTCCAAAATTTCGATTTTTAAATTCTATTACGAAGCCTTTAAAGATATCTGAGTTTAGTTTTATCGATTTATTCGTTTTTCTGCAGTATATTAACTTTTTCCGTTCTAAATTTACATTCTGTTTGCTAATTGCATTCTGGACCCATCTAACTGTTAAATTCTTTCCAAGATTGTAATAAACGATTTTAACGCCACCTAAGTTGGCATTTTCTTATTTTATTTTTAGATTTCATTTTAAAAGCTGTAAAACTTAAAATCTCGTTGAAATTGATGGAGCAGCTTTAAGTTCGAAGCGATCAAATTTTCCAACTTTAAAATTTTAATTTTCGTTATTTACGAGGAAGAATGTAAAGCTTTAAATAACGAATAATTTTATAAAAATATGTAAAACTCGCTATTAAATAAAGGATCACTATTAAGATATGTAGATATCCAATTTGAACGTCTAAATCCATAATTTGGTTTTCAATTACACTTTTAATACCCTGTTAACAACTTTTCATGCGTCAACTTTACAACTATCATAACTTTATAATTTATCATACAATATTTTAAATTTATTTACATTCTTGTTTCTAAAATGTCAGATTTTTTAATTCCATCAGTTTCCTCGCGAATCCACGGAAGTTGCCTGTTGGATCGCGAGGTGTGGCACTAGATCCAAGTTTTTCTTTGTCGAAGATCGTTTGGATCGTCTTCGTTTGGTTGCCGATATCAGGAAATCGCTTTCATTTCCGTGTTCTTCCATCGTTTTCCGCGTGGGTAACCAGTCTCATCTTCTAAATTGCTGTAATATGTATTTGTCGAAGTTGGATTAGCGCATCCTGGATTAAATGACATTCTAACCGTTCCTGTTTGTTAAACATTTAATAGCGGCATTATAATTGATTATCAAGTAATAAATAATGTGTAAGGAAATGTGTTCTACTTTAAAAGAAAATTAATGAGTTAATTTTTAAATTAACTTACTTTGAGTTACATACTTGTCGGTTAAGGACAATTAATAGTGTTAATATTTTTTGTGTTGATAAAAAGTTACACTACCATTTCTAACGACACGGTGGTGGTCTGGTGATCCAGAATAAGATCGTCGTCCACTGGTCAGAACTTCCCTTCTTGTCAACGTTCCAGGACTTACGTGAACAAACGGAAGCCACGAAAAGAATTGTTTGAAGCCTCTTCGAAATCTAAAATCCATCAAAATATAATATATTAAATGGATTTATATCACACTTAATCAACTTTATAGCTAACGTCCCGATGCTTTTGAGCGTTGTTAAGCGCCGGAATGTCAATGTTACTCTTTCCTAAATCAGTTTTGATAGTTAATGTTTGCATTAAGGATTAAAATGTTTTGTAAATAAATTGCACTACGCTTACTAAATTTGTGATTGACTGCAAAGTTGTAACGGGATAGTTTAGACAAGAGGTTTACCTTTATCGATTTTAATTTAACTAAAACGTTTATATTTAAATTGTCGCTATAAATAATTTAAATCGTCAAATTAACAAAACTACTTCGCAAATGCCAATCCCCAGTTTGAGGTGTACGAGTTACATAGGTAAATGTCGGAATGTATATTTTAATATTTTAAATATATCCAAATATAACCAGTCTACTTTTGCCTTTTCTTTTAACAAGGAATATTTTCTTCTTATGGTTCTTTTTGCCTCTTTTAAGCCTCTTTTAAACTGCTTCTAGTAGTCAAATACAATTAATAAATCTAAATTTTGTAAGTTTATCAAATTAAGAAAATAGGTCAGCCTTTGAAAGAAAAAGTCTGAACAAAACCTAGGCGTTAAAATTTTTTAAAAACTATTGAGGTAATAAAGCGGTGTCAACTTCTCACTAGAAAATTCTAATGTTGTTTAGTTGTTTTACTCCATCACGTCTCAATTTCATGAAGCACAACGTCGAAAGCTTAACGACATTGTGCATAACCAACCTAACGTCTCAAGACAGAATTACCTACTAGCATGCATTAAATTTACGTAATAAAATAAAATTTACCTTGCATTCATCCAACAGTAAATGATTGGATTATACATTGAGTTACTCATAGCAAGCCAATAGATAGCAAGATATGTTTCCTGAATATATGGCGAATCTGTTATTTCAGGATAATAGGAAGTTACTATAAAGTAAAGATGAAACGGTAACCAGCACACAGCAAATATGATCACTACGGTCATCATCATTTTGACAACCTAAAAATAGAAGAAAAATTAAGAAAATTTCTGAAATTAAGATTTCAAGATATTAAATTTAATAATGGAGTACAATAAATTTATAATATACCAAGAGAATTATATAGCTACCCTACGAGTGTTAATCTGATTTAAACTTGTACAAATTTGTATTAATACCTTTAGGTAATTCAAAATTACTTATGAAATACATCTTATTTATGTTATAATTAATAGCATCAACTAAAGTAGGTTTAATCATGTAAACAAAATTTTGGGCAATTTTCAGTTATCAGATTTCCAGACCTCACGATTTATTTTAGGATTTTCTTTGTATACATTTAAATATCTCATAAAAAAATGATTTATTATATTATATTTTTGTGACTGTACAGTTTAAGTATTAAAGTTAAACTCCTATTTAAAAAAGTTACTAGCTGAACCTACCCTTAAAAATACAACTATAAAAGTAACTTTTCCATTCAAAGTAGCACCAATTTATGTTATCAGGTCATTTCTATTTTAGAGAGAAATTACAATATTTAACAAGTTTTTTGTATGTGCAACCCTTACGAATTTTAGTGTTACTCTATTCCAATATCTCTGTATTTTGAATACATTTGGTAATTACGTATGCACATATTTTACACAATTGATGTGATAAATTTTAATCTCAATTATTTACCCACAATTTAGAGTGAACTTTATTGTTTTACTAATAGTAGAATATTTGAATTTCATTCAAACCTAATTAACCCAAATTTGATTTTATTGAGATATTGAATTGCAAAATTGTGAAAGAGAACGTGGAACGTACAAGCAAACGAAATTTTATAAATTTTTGATTTCCTTGGCGAATTTTAATTATGTTCTATTATCGTGTATATTCAGTGCGATGAACTGTAACAATAAAAATACAAGAACGAATATAAAATTGGATTCGATTATGAATATATTTCTTTTCGTTTATTTAAAACAAAAAAACAATTGTGAATAATTATTCATACATAAAACCACGATAAGGTAATATTTTTTATAATAATAAAGAATGTTAATTTACAAACGGTTTTTTCTATATTTTAGTTAATTTAATATTAGTATTTGAGGAAAAATACAATACTAATTAGCATTTACTTATTTTTTATAATCACGATCGTATTTAGAATAGAAAGAATAGAAAAGCAAAGCTACTACAAAAATAGAGCTTTTAAATTAAAAGTTGCTGCAAGGGTTTCCACTGCATTTATACATTATTTACTTTTTAGCTTAGAAAGTAATAGAAAAAAGGGGCTACTTAATTTATTTAATTAAACCAATAAAAAACAAATAAATTTTTTAAATTAATCCAAGTACTGCATAATATTAAAATGTACCAGATATGCACGTATTAATGAAATTTTAGATGCTCTTAACCCTTGGCTGTCACAGTTCACCAGAATAGCATAGCTGCCACACTGGGATGATTAAACAATCATTGTATTGAGAAGCGGGATTGACTTTTTCAACTTCAATTTTCTAATAATTGACAAGAGTTATTTTAGATGTCAGTATGAGTTTATTTATGAAAATAATTTTAAAAATATGGAAAATATAACCACTTCCACTAAAGAAATCATAATTTTTAGAGCTAGATAAATTAAGTGGGATAGGTATCTTGAAATAGTATATAGGTACATCTTTAAAGAAAAAAATTGTTTGATAATCAGAGCCAGCGTTGAAATAAAGGTATTTATTTTTAAAATGAGCCATTTACAGAAACAAAAAGAAGGGGAATCCTCAAACTAAAGACAGATGGCACCACAAGTATACATTTCAAAAAATGTTCAAACTGGACATAACTTTGGCTGGGGTCAAATTGACCCCAGTGTGGTAGCTAAGGGTTAATATTGTAAGTGTAGAACAACGAATAATTTATTAAATTATATGTTAGGAGTATAATATGTTGTTTAAAGATGAAAATGAAAAATGCGAATGAAGTCGATGATTATTCCTTAAGAAATAATTTAAATATCCACCTTTTTCCACCTTGTTTTTATATACTAATTGACAAGTCAGCTGATTCCGGTTATCCTGACCTTACCGTCGGCGATTGTAATTATTCAATTTTTGACAGCAATAGAGAATTGATTCATTGTAAATTTCTTCAAAAACTCATAAACTTGTTTATGTCATTGTAAATTTCCAGAAAAAATTACGCGCTGTTATTCAAAATTTTCCGAAAATCCCCCATGATAACCTGGATATGCTGATGTCATGACTTCCAAATTACCAATAGTGAACTGTTGGTCAAGGTTGGGAGTCGGTTTGGAGGATTTTCCTCAATCTAACAATTGGACTCCGTTCCGTTAATTTAAGGCCTAGTGCGGATAGGAACGTAAAAACTTAAAGTTTTAAGTATGTCAATTGAGCTCGAATAAAAGTAATTCGGGTGGTGAAGTTTTTGCTAGAAAAATAGGCTTGTACGCGTTAGATCCCTAATTTGTGAAGTTTACGTTACGTTTTACCGTGGGAAAATTTCCAATATTATTCAGTTCGCCGTGTGCGGAATATAAAAATAGGGAAAATAGGGCCATCTTGTATTTTACAAGAATATCTCTTCGAGGGCGTCCATTAATTATGGGAGGCATTTAGGGGGGAGGGGGTCTCTGCAAATATCACGTAATTATTTTGTCTTAACTAGTCCTCTAGTCATATATAAAAATAATTAAGCAAATTATGTTTTTTTAAATAAATCTAACGCAATCATGCACAGATTAACGTATTTACAGTAAAAATAAGTATTTTAAAATAATTTCACGTGAGATTAGGAGAGGGGAGGGTCAAACGAAATCTCACGACATCTCACTCACTAACAGCCTTGTTATTTTTATTCGTAACAAAACCCACTGCTTAAATGTGTCTATTTCGAATGAGATAAACATCAGAACACAGCTATCAGTCAGTTAACATTAACCAAATCAGAGACAACAAGAAAACTGATAATCAAAATTATTTTAAAAAATTTTGAATTTTTTAGTTTTCCTGCTAATTAGTTTTTGGGAAGCAAAATCCGTAGGTTTTTTGCCTATAAGACGATGGACCCCTGAGCGATTGAGACAAAATTTGTCTTTTGAATTTTAATTGCGATTTTTCTTTTGAGTTTATATTTTTGCAAATACAAGTAATTTAATTTTTCGTGAGTAATTTTGAGACGGTCATTAGCCTGGTATGTTAGCTGAATAATTGCTGACACTAAGATACCCGATTCGAATCCGGAAAGAGTCTAAAATTTCAGATGATTATCTCCGTGCTTGGGAGGGCATATTAAGCCGGCGGTCCCCCTGGGTTAATGATTTGCCCTCATCAACAAAAATCCAGGGTTACGGGCACATCTGAGACGAGCCCAGCTAGCTGCTTCAGATGTAAAACAATGAATATGCTCACAGATTTGGGACTTCGGCTGTGTCTTCGACAGAAGACGGCCCGAGGTAGCCAAACAGGATTTATCCTAGCCTAAAAGTGGAAGAAGAAGAAAAAGAAGTGAGTAATTTTGATTTTATTAAATTTGAGAAGTAGGTATGCAACATAATTTTGCAAATTTTTAAATAAAATTGGATTGTATTTTGCCCTAATGATTTTGGGAATGGTTATTTAGATAAATTTTATGATTAGAGAAAATTTCATTTGGAGTAGGTACTGAAATCATTATTATAATTAGATACAAAATTTTTAATAGATAAAATTAATAATTAATGATATCATAGAATAAATTTGATACCGTGACACATGAGCAAGTTTTCTATAAATTAAGCTTAGTTGATAGATAAACCTAATCTCGTCCAATGCGATCAATATAATTTAAAAAGTTATCGGGTTATATGGAACGCAATCAAACTCATAAAGTTGTCAGGTCGACGTTTCGGAGGACTGTATTCACTCCATCTTCGGGACTAAAATTAAAACCTGACAACTTTAAGAGTTTGATTGCGTTCCATATAACCCGATAACTTTTTAAATTAAGCTTAGTTTTTCATTAAAAATTTTATTGAAGTTAAATTTAAATTTTACATCAAAAGAAATCTAATTACTGAGATATAATAATTATTTGGAGAATTTCATTTGGGAATTTTTGGAATTAGGGAAACTCCATCAAAATTGTTTGAAGTTAGCTGACCAACATTTTTAAAAAGTCTGTATTTTATTTGGAAAAGTCATTTGGAACATTTTTGGAATCTGGGATCAGTTGGTATAATCTAACAACGTGGGACTGAGCTTGATTGAAGGTTACTTTTAGATCCCGAAATATAAGTTGAAAAAAAATTACAAAATGCAAGGTAAAAAATTAAAAAAAATAAAAACAATCAGAAATTAAAAACAAACAAACAATTTTAAATGAATTAAAATTTAGGAGATTGAAGAAGTAAAGATTGAATTGGAATAATTGGAAATTCTTGCTTGAAATAAATAATTCAAGATATATCATAATATAAAATTTGATACAGCTACATATGGGCGAGTTATCTTTTTGATTTGGATTCCATTTCATTTATATTGGAAATTTATTGTTAAGTTGCAATTTGGATTTACTATATTAAGAAAAGTAAATCTAAATTTTTAGCATTTGAAAAAGCAATTTTAAACTTTTCATTTTAACAGGGTCATTTTTAAGATACAACTCTCTCTATTCACTTTTATTATAAATAACTGTTAATATTAAACTTTTATTTTATTCTTAATAACTATTTTATTAGTCCTATATAATATAACTCAATATTAGTATGTACAATAATTACCTATATTATCTCAGCAGTATAATAATATACTCGCAATATACATTGTACGAGTACTATCAACATTTATGCCATTACTGAACTACTATAGGAAAATGTTTACATTTAACTATATTAGAAATGTATGTTACTTCCAGCTTTTTTCAATTTTAAAAGTCTTCATAATAACAAATCTTTTGCCGGCAGTTTGGTTTTGACTTGAATAAGGAGTGATAGCTTTCTTTCCAATATTGTTTTCTTTTTGTTTCAGTAGCTGTGAATCCAGATACTTATTAAAAAATAATTATTTCAAAAATGAGAAAAATTGAACAACGTCGCATTCCACCCCGCTGTGCATTTATAGTAATTTATATCGCTCAATTTAAGATAAGTAAAATTTATATAAACTTAACGAGGATTTCATTATTAAACGTAATTTAATTATTGTACTTGGTACATAACGTGGAAATTTATTTAAACAAACTTTCTCCATTACGGAGAGGTAAGCGAAAGATAATAAACAGTATTAGAATAAAACAGACCGCAAATTAAATGAAATTGTATAAACATTTTCAATAAATGAAGATTTTCAAGTTAGAAAGCTATATTAAATGAGAAATATATTTTTGATGAAACAAATTACGTTTGTGGCATATTTGGAAATGTAATAAAATATTTAAAAAAGTTTTAATCAAATGTAAAAGTTTTGATTAAAAATTTTTCAAATAACTGCTTATTTTATAAAGTATTTTTAGCTAACCTCTTCTTACATATTGCTTTAAATTGGTTAAAATATTTAATAAATTGCATTTCGTAAGTCTGTTGACATATTCTTTAACAGTAGAAATAATCAAATCAATATCTGCTCGTTTATTTAAATTTTATAATTGGTATTTATAAATTGAGCTTCAGGACCTGTGCCGAGACAATTTAGTAATATATTCCAAAGTTTTCGAAAATATTAAACACATTTGAAATATTCAATTAATTTAACCATCTAATAATAGTTTATAAAATGAAATTGAATATTATCTGATAGCCCCCGGCAAGTGTTCTGAAAGTTTTCCCCAGTGCAATCTAATATACCATAGATTGAAAAAAGTTTAATAATAATGAATTTCCAAAGTTTTGTCAGTAAGTTTTCAAGTTAATAATTTATTGTCTAGTCAACTATTGACGATATAATCAGGAAGAAGTTTCAAAGGAAACGCTATAAATTACTACTTGCTAAATGCTTTTACTAATGTCAACAAAAAATAGGAAAGCTCGATCAGACATTTTAAGATGGCATCCATTTCTCATAGACTGAATGCAACGATTCGTTTCTTGTGATAACTAAAATTTTACGAATTATATTCAATTTTTACTGAGGTTTCCCAGAAGCTATGCATAAACTGGAGAGTTGAGTAAAAATTCAAAATTTAGATAACCATTCACCTTAAAATAAATCGTTTCTGATACTGAAAACAAATTGTAATAATGATTGCCTTCTACTGTTCCCATTAAATATTCCTCCAATTGGAAATTTCCTGGTATTATAAATTCTTAATCACCATTCCAAAAGCTCATCTATTCTTATTATTTATATGGATATAACTAACAAAAGTGACAGATTAAGCCTGTCGGAAAATATTATGTACATTTAATATTGAGTGCACGTTAGGAGAAACGGAGGCTTTCTATAAGATATCAATAACTTTCAACTTAGATTTTTTTTATATCTGCTGAAAACTTTTTTAATTAAAACAAGATACAAAGTCGGGAGATCGCAGTTCAAAATGTAGCTTTCTTCAAAATGACATTTTCACAATTAAAGTTGTAATTAATCTTATTAAGATGTTATGTCACGAAAATGTACCTCTTTCTCAATTTTTTTATATAAGAATAGAGCAAGTGCAGTCACTCTGACGAGAATTTTCAAAGCCTTTTTTATTTTTTCTATTTGTGCTATTAAAAATCGGACTGAAATTAAGCTCAATTGACAGGAAGAATTTCTTTTTCATTTTAAAATTAAAATATTCTGACGTGTGAACAATGTAAATTATTGCAATAAAACTTCGTTACGTCTACACTTTGATAAAAAATTCAATTTAATATTCATTCGTATCTTACCCGTCTTTTGCTTTTAATATTTTCCATTTGACGTTGTGTACATTCACCAATGCTTTGAGATCCCCACAGTTCTATTCCTATCCTTGCGTATGTAAATGTCATGGAAGCTATTGGTACAACGTATGTTACTACTAATATCATCACATTATAACTGAAACAAAGAATTTTAATATTAAATTTCAGCGAAGATGGATGTTGGAAAGGTTAAAAATAAAAATCTATAAGAATTTTAGCCTCACCATCGGCTTACCATGCAACAACTTATAATCCTACTTTTTCTTTTTTTTTCTTTTTTCCCAATAATTGGGGCTGGTTACGGTACTGGCATTATATAATTATTTCCTTGTACATAAAGAAGCAAATACTACTTAATATTCACTCTCTTACTTTGTATAGCAATATTTGTTAGGAAAACACTCAGATAATCCCAACCACTTAAACAACTTTCATTATTTCAACTTGGAGAGCAGAAGTGATATTGTTTTCGAGTTTAAGGCAGACTAAGAGGTGATTTTGAAGCAGTTGCAACTCGTGATTTATTTAATTAAAAAATTAATTAAACATAATTATTACCAACAAAAAACGGCGTTTTGAGACATAAACAGCGAATGTCTACCGTGGTGAAACGTAAAAAAACAAAGACAGACAAAATTAAATTTTTAAATTAAAAGTAATTGCAGTTTTATACTTACATATATTCAAACAAAGAATTGTTCGTATCGCCATCAGGCCATGCTGCATAGCATATAATCCTTTGTTGTCCTTCGCTAAAGTTTTCGATGTAGGTGGTATAATAGAAAAGTGACGGACTCGAAATTGCTACTCCTAATAACCAGGTGCTCATTGCGAGACACAACGTAACCGTTTTCCCCATCCTAGGCTGTAAGGGTGTCATAATAGCCATGTACCTAAAATTAATGGAAGCAATTTTAGAAACAAAAATTAGATTTTTTAGAATCCCTAAAAATATATGTCGCGAATTGCTATAACTTAAATTTTTAAATAGCTTTAAAGAGAAGCTTAGAGTAGGTACTCGAGTTATGTTACGGATTTACAAAATGCTTTTGACAAAGTAGATCACGATAATTCACTGTTACCAAAGCTTGCCTACTTTGCGTCAACTTTTACATGTTTAAATATTTACAATTTATGTAAATAACTCTAGGTACGTTTGCGGCATGATAAACTGGCGCCACAATTTTCTATTTTGTATGCATGTAGTTTTTAATGTTTGTATAATAAAATCACAACGTTGAGTGTTGCATGGGAAAGCTTTCAAAATTGAATGAGCAAAAGCAAAGAGGAATTTTTTCTGACCAAACAGTTTATGCATCTTTACAAGCTCACGTTTTAAGCACACAAAGCTTCGTGCTTTTGCGCTTCACCCAGAACTAAACTGCAAGTAATCATCAGGTTACCTTATTTGCATGCGAATAATACAGTCTATAGGGTAATCTACCCTATGTAAATTTTATTAGTCCGTATAGATTAGGATGTAGTTAATTCAATAATTGAAGAATACTTTAATATTTAAGTTCGTTTTCACCGGCCATTACTTTTAGTAAAAATTATCTTTCACTCCTGACAGCTTTAGTAAATAAATAAATATATAAAAAATACATTAGTTAATTCAAAATGTTACATGCGAGTAAAACCACAGCAACATGTTAATTTTAGTTTATTTAATTGGGACAACTTCTTTATAATCAGTCCTTAGCTCGTAAGAGTAACATGTAGTAATTTAAATAAAAATGTAAATTTTATATGAGTAAAATCCTTTTCTTTGGAGCTAAATTTTTTTAGATTCTTGAAACGCTTGGGACCCCCACAAAGTTGTTACATGTAAACTTCGAATACTTTGCAATGTTAACAAACACATTACAATTCATAATGAATAACAATTTGTTCCGCTTGAATAAATTTCGTTTTAAATTTCTATAATAAAATATGGCAAAGAAAGTTTTGCATCGCCGTGATTATTCTATCGATGTAGATGGAATTATTTTAGCATTCATACTTCAAAAATTTTCGCAGAACAGTTCAGTATTTTTTGTAAAAAAAAATTAATTTTCATGCATTAAAGTTAGGCTGTTCGAAGCATGTAAGGATTTTAGGAATTTTACTTCTACAAATCTTTATAGATCGAAGTCGTTAAAGGTGGATTTCTAAACCAGATGCTCAAATGTCTAAAATTTGAAAGAGTATCTTAAGAAATTTTTGTTTGTAAAACTTAGATAATACGTAGGAGTTATTATGTATACTTATTCTTGTTTTTTTTTGCATTAGTAGAGAAGCTATAAAGTTGTGAATTTTATTGTAATAAAAGTGAAAAATAGTATATTGTTTTAATAAGATTGGAAACCAAGAAAGTCAAATCAAAATTAAAAATGATTGATTCATTGACCTAACTTATGAACCTTGAAAACCAGCAACTTCATTATTTTTCTACTGCTGTTTGAAAAAGTTCAACTTTGGAATATTCGTTTGAGTAAGGTAAAAACAGTTTTTTTGCCGCACTAGTGTGGAAAAGTAATTTTCAATTTATTTTTAATTTTCTAGAAACAATAGAAAAACTATTGCGTAAAACATGTATTGCTTATTTAATTTGCTTTGGCTGAAGCCTCGATAAAAAATCTCACGCCTAGTGCGGAAATATGTCGTTCTTCGTTGCATCCCATTGGCGGTCTACATAAACTAACCTTATGTATATGGGATATTCCATACCAAATCGACCCTTTTCGATTTAGTTGAAAGTTTTGCATCATTTTCTACCGTACGAAAAACGGTTTTCAGAATTTTTTTAAATTTATTTACCCAACCCAAAAAAAAGTTTTGAATTTCAAAAAAAAGTTTTGAATTTAAAAAAAAAATTTTATTTTAAGATGATTAACTCCGTGAAATTTTCCTGTTTTTTGAGAAAAACCTTTATTTTCTCGAAGTTCGCCATTTCTTATTTTATTTTTTATTTACTCAGAAAAAACTTCAATTAATTCTGCGATTATTTCATTGAAAACATTCAACGGAAGAAAAAATATTCAATTAAGAATTTTTTTTTCAAATTTTCAAAATTTTTAATTTTGTTTTTTTTAAATTTTGTTTAAACCTGTTTGACACGACGTTAAATTCGACGTCAAATTTACATGTAAATTTGTATGAAAATATTTAACACCGTTGCATACAGAAAGTTAAATTTTCATGTAAATTATTTAGAACTTGTTCCAATGGTGTTAAAAGTGCGTGTAAATGTTCGCAGTAGACATTTTTCCATCTAGAGTCCGCCCAGTTTTTATTTTGAAGTTGACGCACATTTCACTTTGCAAGTAGTTTTCCATAGCTCGGGAAATATTCGTTTTTCAATAAAAATGGTGAAGTGTTTTTTTAAAGAACGTAAAATAATCTACGAACAAGATTCAAACCTTTTATTGTCTAAATTCTAAAACCAAGTGCTTTCGGGTTATTAATTAAAGTAGAAAAATCTTGAAAATTTCGAACTTTTTTTTTCTTAATTTTTTTCAAATCGCTGTATCTATTAAACCAAACACTTTACAAAAAATCAGACTCGTTTTTTCCGGATAGGAAATTTTTGAAAACCAATCTATTTTTTTAAAAATTAAATTTAATTTTTTCTAAATTAATTTAAATTTTTAAAATTTGAACAATTAAATTGACAAAATTTTTATTGAAAAATTTTAAGTAAATATTCAAAATGATCACCCTCATTTTGATTATTTATTATAATCTCTCGTGTATTTTCAAGATAGTAGCTTAAAATTAGCGCATGCACAGTTCATTGGAATGTGATTTAGCAAATATCTGAAAAATCTCCCTAAACTGTTTGTTAATACGCAAGCGCGAGTGTTAAATTTGTTATCTAGATTTACATCGTTGCAAACAGAAAATTATTTTTACCTGCATAAAATTGTGTCAAAAATATGACCAAATTTACATAAAAATTTACATATAAATTTAACGTCGAATTAACGTCGTGTCAAACAGGCTTTTATGTTAAGTTTTACAGAACATATGTTTTTAAACGTTACCTACAGTAATTACAGTTGTAGGTTGAGACTATAAATTAAGTATATATTATTGTAAAATCGTTTAACTGCATTTATTTTATTGTATAAAGAAAGTTTTTGAAATATAAAAAATTTTGAAAATTTTTTTTCAATCGAATAAAAAAAATGGAAAAAAGATCGGCCCACTCTGGGATTAGCGAGAATTATCTCAGAATTAATTGAAGTTTTTTTGAGAAAATAAAATAAATAAATAAATAAAATAAAAAATGGCGAACTTCGAGAAAATAACGGTTTTTCTTAAAAAAGGCGAAAATTTCATGGAGTTTACATCTTAAAATTTCTTTGTATTTTTTTGTGAAAATTACATTTTAAAACAAAAATTTTCAATACAATGCGGTCCCGAAAGGTCAATTTTTGAAAAAGTTATAGCTATTTGAATATAAAGAAGCCATTTTTTTGGGGTTGGGTAAAAAAATTTGAAAAAATTCTGAGAACCGTTTTTCATAGATTAAAAGAGATGAAAAACTTTCAGCTAAATCGGTCGGGGTCTAGTGGTCGATTTGGTATGGAATACCCCATATATAACAATTAATCATTGCAATAATTATAGTTAACCTTGATTTTGAATTTAATGAAATTAATTGAAAAATTAATGAAGTTTTGCTCTAAAAAAATACCTAAAATGCAGTCCTTGATATTCAGATTATCACAAGGGCGTCATAAGACCGGGGAAGTAGGGAATGCCTTTCAATTTTTGTATTCTTCTTTATGATAAATACTAAATAAATTTAAAATTATGTACATTTTTCTTGGTGAATTTGCTATCTCATTTCAGAGCTCCTGAACAAACTGCCCATGTAGCACATAATCTTGGTGCAATATTGGGCCAATATTGAATTTTGGTGCAATATTGCAAAATTCAGCCAATATCGGCCCAATATTGTTTTTCAATATTGCACCGATATAGTAAATCAATATTGGACCAATATTGGCTGTAACTTGGCGCCATATTGGGCCAATATTGATAACCAATATTGTCTGCCAATCTGCAGCCAATATTGGTCCAATATTGTTTTTCAATATGGCACCTATATAGGAAATAAATATTGGACCAATATTGGCTATAGCTTAGTACAATATTGGGCCAATATTGATAACCAATATTGTCTGCCAATTTTCAGCCAATATCGGGTCCATCATTGTATTTTAATATTGCGCTGATGTAGAAAATCAATACTGGACCAATATAGACTGTAGCTTGTTGCAATATCGGACCAATATTGACAACCAATATTGCTTTCCGATCTAATCTAATTCGGTTAAAAATTAATATTAACAAAAAAATTTTTTTTTTATATATTTGTGTTCCAAATTTGTTTTGACCATTAAGATTATTAAAAAAAAATTTGAAAAATTTTGATCTAAATTTTCGAAATTCGTTTAAGGTTTAACGGAAGATTTTTGAAAATTATAAAAATTTTAAATTTCGGCGATATATAGGAAAACAATATTGCACCAATAGTGGCTGTAGCTTGGTGCAATATTGCACCAAAATTTTAAAAAGTAAGAATTTCAGGGGTATATAGGAAACCAATATTGCACCAATATTGGCTGCAGTTTGGTGCAATATTGGGCCAATATTTATAACCAATATTGCCTTTCAACCTGCAGCCAATATGGGTCCAATATTGCGCCCATATAGGAAATCCATATTGAACCAATATTGGCTATAGCTTAGTGCAATGCTGGGCCAATATTGATAACCAATATTGCTTTCTAATCTTTAGCCAATATCGGTTAAGTATTAATATTTGTGTACTAATATAACATTAATATTAAAAAAAAATATTAGACAAACATTTGTTTTTCGATATTGTTTTGACCATATGATTATTAAAAAAAAAATTGAAAATTTTTTGTCTAAATTTTTTTCTGTTCAAATCTTGAAATTTGTTTAAGGTTTAACGGAAGGTTCTTAAAAATTATAAAAGATAACAATTTCGGCGTAGGTATATAGGAAATCAATTTTGTAACTTGGTGCAATATTGATAACCAACATTGTCTGCCGATCGCTACCGATTTTCAGCCAATATCGGTTCAATTACAATATTAAAAATTAATGTTGAAAAATTTTTGTCGAAATTTTCGAAATTCGTCCAAAGCTTAAGAAAAGGATTTTGAAAATTATAAAAAAAGCAGTTTGGGTATAATATAGGAAATCAATATTGCACCAATATTGGCTGGAGCTTGGTGCAATATTGGGCCAATATTTATAACCAATATTGCCTGCCGATCTGCAACTAATATAGGTCCAATATTGCGACCATATATAGAACATCAATATTGGACCAATATTGGCTGTAGCTCGGTGCAATATTAATACCACGTGGTTTATATATGACCCCTTTGTATGATTTGGGTATAAAAACTGTTTAGAGATCAAAATAATGTGAGCGCAGTTCCAAATTTTAAATAAGTTTATGTAATATAAAACTTAATAAGGAGCCGGTCATGTATCACGACAGCCGTTACCATGGTTAGCCTAGCCTAGGCTGCTGAGCACAAAAATAGTTTTAGTTTTTACCTTCTCGAGGAGTAGAAAGTAGAAGTCTTTTTATTCTATTACAGAAATCTTAATAGCAGTAGTTAGCTTCTTATTGCCAATTATTGTTGATTGCAAAATATTAAAATGTTAAAATATTGAATTTTACATAAATAATATTACTGTCAGTGTAAGCAACGACGCCAGCGTTAGAAAAAATCTAAATCCAACTCTTTAGTTTTCAGCATTGTCTGGATTGTTAAGAACTTTATTAAATATTAAAATTGTGTAAGTGGAATAATAAATTTTCTTTAAATTTCTTTTAAGAATCCATTTTATTAGTAGTTATGTATTTATTATTAATAAATTAGAAAGCAAAAGGAATTTTTATTATGAAAAAATTTGTGCATTTTTGTAAAATTCCAGACAGCAAGCAAAGTAGGTAATTAAATTTGCTATAAGGTATTTCGTTTTTTGCATATTGGGTTAGCATAAACAAAAAAAATGTAATGCCAATTTAAAATGCAAGCCTTTCTACCAACAACGCAGTCAGATAACTCATAACTGACCGTTAAGTTTGGGGTAGAATGAGTTTTCAATTTTCCGCTTTTTTAACAATTTAGTTACCATTTCCTATTAATCATGCAAAATTTTATTTAGTTCAGAATGTGAAACCAAATATACTCTAAAGTAATTTGCATGCAAATTATTTGTTAGCTAAATGCTACGTCATAATATTTACAGTTCAAGACATTTTTACTTTCACTGTGATGGTGAATGGAAATTTTAATATACATAATTTAAAGAAAATTCATATTTTCGGAATATATTTTCATAATTATATAGAAAATATTCGGGCATTATTTCAAGAAAATTTTTTTAACGAATTGACTAATTAAATGGTTATAAAAATCCTGAACAACATTTCGTAGATACTATTTTCCTCACTTTTTTCCAGGTCACAAAAATAAAAAATTCAACATAGTACGGAAGTATCAACTTTATTTTACAACCAAATCACATCTAAAATTTATCAAAATTATCTGCAAAATCCTGAATTGATATAAAAAATTAATTAAAAATTGATTCTAATAAATTTTAATGTGGTAGTTGGTCCAGTTAGCGCAATCAGCTTCAATTTCTGAAACCATAGCATGTAGTTTTATGGCGTCAACAGGTGATATGCTAAATGGCTTCTCCTTCAAGTGGTGGATCAACAGATGCGGAACTTAATGCTTTTGTTATACGGGTTAATCGATGAAGAGTAGAAATAGCGCTGATATCTTTTAAAATAATTTTCGTTTACATTTGTAAACTATCGTTGACTACTACAGAAGAACAGAAGAAGTTTTGCAAACTGAGGTATAGTTATGTACATATTTGATTTCTTTTTTTTTTTTAATAAATTATTGTTTATATAGGATGATTAAAACGTAGTTGAGAGCGCTACACAATCAATTATCAAACACTGCGCTGTACAACTTAATTGTGGATTAATAGAGCGTTCGGTTTGGTGCTCATAAGCTTGTAATACCGTCGTTTAAAAAATAATAGTATAAGTGTAGTATTTTTGACGTTTTTTTTTCGATTACATCCCAAAGTTTACAAGTCAAGTTTAACAAAGCTCGACATTGTAAAATAGCGTATTCACGCATTAAACTATGTTGTATTCCTTAAGCGATAGATTAATATAAGCGTGTAAACGTTAAAATAGCATATGCTCTAAGAGCTGAGCTTCCACAGTAAAATGAAATGAAATTCTGATGACTATTTATTTTACGCCACCATTGTTCCAATGTAGATAGGGAGAATTGAAACCATTGCTATTGCCACGACATTTTCCTTTTACTTTAATCTCAAAAGTTACAATTAATCATAAAAATAATGATACCGAGGAATAGCAGTTCGGTGTTCAAATTTCTTTCTGTACACCATAGATATTAATTTGTCACGTGAAGAGGTGAATAAGGAAAATGTAAAATTATTTCACTTTCCATTTATATTCAAATTAACCATACCAATTTCGACGTGAATAAAATTAATAATGGAATGGTTTTGAAACACATTTTGTTAACATACTATCTACCTTAAACAATAAATTGGTTGTCATAAATTAATTGTATATTAGATCTCTACTTTTTAAAAAAATTGTGCAGTTTTTCAAACATGTCTAATAGAAAATTGCTTTCTTTTTAGGTCAATTTTCCACTCAATTTTTTACCTTAATGTTAATCATTATTTTTTCCGAGACCATCGTGTGCGTGCTATCGATTCATTCTTAACGTAATTTAAACTCTTCAGCTTTCAGTTTTCTCTTAACAATTTGGGATTTTATAACTAATGAAATGTAAATATACGATGTAGCTTCAGAACTGTTTCAAAGTATAATGATTGCTCATAGTGCAGACATTTCTAATAGTAAATTTAATTATAACATCAAGAAGTGGGTATTTCAAAGGGTGGAAATGAAATACAGAGCGTTGTGCGATTAGCATGTATAAATAATATTATGTAACTATTATTAGTTACATAGTAAACTTTGTAGTATTATGTAAGTACCACAGTACAAATAAATACTGTACATTTAACGCAATAAATTACATTATGTAATGCAAATTATAGCATTTAAATGCAACAACTATACTTAACAAAATATTAAACAAAGGCAGCAGTTTGAATAAAGCCTACAGATTAACTTTGTATTAATTTGATCAATTAATTAATTACTCGATTGAATTAATATGTGCTTACAAGATCAAACACCTCCACATAGTCTATTATATTCATTCAAACAATCTTTTATGTGGTAAACTTGGAATCTAAGTATAATTTTGTGTTTTCACTGTGACTGTGAGTTTTATTATACCACCCACAAGTTAGTAAGAAAAGCTCATAATACATATATTATAGTAGTTATTAATATGATTTCTTTAATTTCTATTGAGTCTTCATATAATAATTTATTAATAATTGCCATAACAAAGACTTAATGACGTATTATTATGGCAATTAAGAAGAACTTAGCAAGCAAAAGCTGTATAATCGTGCTGAGCGAATCAATTTATTTACCAAAAATACAATTACAACGTTGTTAATGGTTCGTTAAATAGAAACCTTGCAAGCATAAATTATTACGAGAGGTAAATTTTAACGAGAATAGGAAGAATACTTTCGTTGGATCCTTATTAACGGCTCTGTGAAATTTACAAATTTAGAAGCTGTTACCTCCTTTTACAAATTGCTCTGGGCTAGTCCATCGGAGAGCTTGAAATCGGATCTTCCGCTTAACCTCAGGTGGTGAATTCTACGACACTTCTTATGATAAGCAAAACACTGGAGTAAATAAAAGCCATTTGTTGTTAAAAATGGGATATAATAAAAAAATAAATAAAAACTATTTCTACACTAAATTAGAGATTACAATATTTTAACTAATGAAAATAAAATTATATGTCTTAATCTTGAAATAAACTAACTAGAAATAATCTTGAAATAAATATTAGAATTTAAAAATTACTAGCTAGGGCGTATATGGTACATTTCTAATTTTTATTATTTAGCGCACAATAATGTTTTTATTCAATTAGCTCACCCTTAATTGTTTATCACTATCCATAAGACGTGGTGCTGTTGATGATTTAAAGGTGATCTTCTAATGAATATCCAAAATGTGTCTAGGACCGCACTATTGCTAATTAATTGCACTAACGCGCACTTTACTATAGTTTTTATTGTTTATATCTATTATTAATCCTCCACTGCTTAACTACAACTTTTTTAAATATTGCTTACAGTAATTTTGAAGCCACTAAATAATTGTTTATTTATGATTTAGAATTTAGCATTAATAATTTGATAAATTGTGTTGTCAAAGTCGCTAAAAAATGTTTAAGTTCACTATATTTAATTGTTTTATAAATTGCACTTTAATACTCAAAATTAGACTAACTATCAAAAAACTCTCTACTATAACAATTGATCGCTTTACTATAAAAATTATCGACTCTCCAGTCGTAATTCTCTAAGGGAACTCTTCGGTCGTAATTCTCCAGGAGAACTGTTGAATTTTTTTTAATAAAAACTAACTATCCCTTAAAAATCCCCTCTACCTAATTATAAATTTACTAAATTTGTTTTTCCTAAAAATGGTCCAAAAATAAATTAAACGTTACGTTTGGAACCCGGTGTCTATTAAAATTGTCATTCTTAAATACTTTACGACCACTTCAAGTAGTCAGAAAATGATCGAGGTCAGGCGGGATCGATAGCAAACTTAATATGCATCCGCCGGTCTTTACTATACTAAGATGAAAAGTATCCTATTTAATTTTCGGTGTTTAGCATCAAAGTAAATTTCTAGAAATATAGCAAAACCCTCACAAGAAATTGTCACCTTCGATGCTTTACGATTATTTCTAATGATCTAAAATGATTTAGAACCGGCAGAATCGATATTGAACACATTAAGAAGTCGCCTCCCTTTCCTACACCAGGGTAAAAGTATTATATTTAACTTTCGGTTTGTGTACATCAAAGTAGACTTTGCCGAAACTAAAATTATTTTATTTTCTTTAAAATACTTCTAGTTACGGAAATCAACTTTTCGTAACAAAGCTTAAAATAGTCTTAATTCATTCTCATCTATCTAAATTTTAGATACAGATGTAACGATACAAAGATTACTTTGCAGCGTTCGAATATGTTTGTATAGTCTGGTAACTGCGATAGTTATTTTAAAATGTATAAAAATAATTGAATAGAAGAATAATTTCCAATGCACCAATTTAAATACTTTAGAAAATCCAAAAAATTCGCGCACACACTTTTTTGTGCATTTTTTGGGTTTTCCAAAATAATAGTATTGATATGGTTAATATGGAGTTCCACTACTTAAACCATGACTCCATCAATTATTTATTTTCAACTAAAGATGTTAAAGAATTTTAGTTGCTTTCTTTCAAAAGCTTTCTAATAAAACGTTAGCGCCTCTACCTCCAGAGTCATAAAATCACCAGACTTGCAGATATCTAAATAATTAAATCTATCTAGGGTTACAGTCATATTCTCCATTGTAAATTAAAATTGCTTTTTTTATCCTGTAAAAACTAAAATTTTCAAGTTTCAGACATAGAACATTAGATTTAAGACTTTAACTTCTAATCATCATTAATGAAAACCAAAAAGTTCAGCTTAACAGATTGTTTCTGACTTAACTCGTTGATAGGGACTAACTGGGATTGGTGAATCCGTTTATTAAACATACAGTAGAATCCGCTAATTGTGATCACTTTGGGCCAAGAACATTTCGATAACATTAACCGACTGATAACAATAAAGCAAATTTTAGAAAAAAAACGAATTTTAGAAGAATTAGGTAAATTTAGCAAGAATAAACTAAACTTAAATTAAAATGCATAAAACACAGTGCACATTTAGCAAAATAAAAATAGAAATAAGAATAGAATTAGTATTTGTATAGAAATTAAAACCTCTGACGTGTTTTGTAAAGATATATAAAATTTCAATGACAAATCAGAAAAAGATACTTAGAAAAAGAGATTATGTATAGGAAAAAAGGCGACGTAACAGCTCAAAAAAAAGCACTATAAAAGTTGTCAATGGCAGAAAAAGTGACATTAAAAAAAACCTTTTATTTAAAATTAAAAAATGTGCACTAAAAAGTAAAAAATAAAATAATTTTTTAAATAAAAACAAACAAATCTCCTTGAACACATCTATATAAAAGCGTGGGGCTATGAATTTTATACACAAATAGTATAATTGAAAAGCCCAACTAAATCAAAGAGTACATACAGAAATGGCTACAACATTTTCTTTTAATGACATCTTTGCTATGTAAGTGTATCCCAATACACAATTTAATATCAGTAATCCTTAGACGTGTAATAGCCCCACGCTTTTATATAGATGTTTTCAAGAAGCTTTGTTTGTTTTTATTTAATAACTTATTTTATTTTTTACTTTTTAGTGCACATTTTTTAATTTTAAATAAAAGGTTTCTTTTAAATTCTTAATTTTTTATTTAATTTTTAATTTTTTAGTCTTATTACACATTTCTTTTTGGTTGTAATTTATTAATAATTACCAGACTGCTTAGGTTGTGCGACCTAAAAGCCGCACTGTAGCTATTGTTAGATTTCCCTTGGGTAGTTAGCAAGCATTTTTCGAAATTAAACATATATTTTGAAATATGCATTTTTGAAATTAATATTCTATATAACTGCCCAGTCAGAATCATGTTCATGTTAACGTAATGTTAACGAACGGTAGCTTTGGATTGGTAGATCAGCAGAAACATAGCTTTAGATTGGAGCATTTGTTAACATTACGTTAACGTTAACATGATTCTGACAGGGCAGTAAAGAACGTTCATTAATTTCATGAGGAAAATTTTGCGATTTTTTGATCCCCCTTCTCCCCTGGTGAGATGTAGTAAGATTTGGATTGACCCCCCCCCCTCTAATCTCGCGCAATATTGTTTGTTTTACTTAATTTAACTCAGTTCTCTCGCAATTTTGCAATTTTTTTAGTAAAATAATTACATGATATTTTCCGAGACCCCCCTGTTTCCCCGAAACGCCTCACGTAATGAATGGAAGTCCCCTAATACTATTTGTCCCCTAATACGTTACTTTACGCCCTGTATTCTTTCATAGTTAGTATTTTGTTATTTTGTGTTTATTTTTCGTTTTTCTGTGACAAAGTGTGTTGATGGGGGATGGGCTAAAAAATGCTTAACATAGCGTAAATTTATAAAGGAACCAATCAGAACACTGCAATTCAAAATTTGAAATTCAAATAACAAATCAAATTTATGATTTGTTACTTGATTATTTATCGAACAGATTTGTATCCAATAGATATCTCGAGCAGGGTTGTAATGTTTAAAACATTTTGTTTTAAACAAGGTGTTTTAAACATGTTTAAAACAAAATTCTTTTAAAACAACATTTTGTTTAAAACATGTTTTAAATGCGTTTAAAACGAGTGTTTAATTTTGTGTAAGTTTAAAACATGTTTTTATTAAATTTTTCAATTTTTTTTAAGGTTATAAGTAATAATTTATTCAAAATTTAATAAAAAAATAGATTATAGGTGTCTTTTTCAAAAATTGAGGAATTTTGAGGAAGCAAGCTTCGATGCTTTTTTTGTTCCTAATCTATTACGGAGTTTACAGTTTACTGTGTACAAATCCAAATGATAAAAATAATCACTCAATTCCGGCATCAGAAGCTACTGCAGAATGCGGCTGAATTGCTAAATTATACATTTCTGGATTTACACTCCTTTGTAAAGAATTGCACCAAGCCAATGAGGTGTTACATTAACGACGGTATCTTCCATCGGATTATCCAATAATTATTCGATTATCCTTAGCTTAAGATAGATATTTTTTAGTTTTAAACATGGTTTAAAACATGTTTTTCTGTTTAAAACATGTTTTTTTTTCTAAGGTAATAAAAAACCGTTTTAAACATAAAAAACTGTTTTAAACATAAAAAAACCTTTTTCTCCAACCATATTAAAAGCAGTACATTTTTAATAGCATTACATCAAATGAAAGTTGATGTTTTTGTTACTAATATAAAAATGCGTACATTACTAAGCAACACTTTTTTTTACGTGCATTAATAGTATATTATACATTAAGGGAGAGAAACACATTATTATTCACTAGGTGCAAGTTTGTCGCCAGAGGGCGAAGCCCGAGGGCTACAATGCACCGAGGGAATAATGGTGTTCTCTCCTGTAGTGTATATACTATTTTTTACACGCCCGAAACCAAGAAGTAAATAAAAAACTAATTTTTAAATAATGACAGAGAATTGCAATTATTTTATTGTTTTATATTATTATTATTATTATATTATTGTATATATAGTATTATATTATTGCATTCTCTCGGCTCCGCTAGCGCTCCGCCTCGCAAATGCAAAAATTGCTTGCCAAACAAAGTTTCACTTTTAATCCGAATAAGACAATGTACTATTGTTTTGTTTTATTTAAAAAAAACATGTTTTTTTACAACCCTGATCTCGAGGTGAAGTAAACGGGCATAAGTAAACGTCAATATCTTAATAAATTTATACTGATATTTTATATCAAGCTTGGGAGGTTGCCTTTTACATTACTTTACGCCCTGTATGTTGAAAATGTTCAATGCACATAGACGCATGCGCTTTACCATTTTCAGTTTTTTTCCGATTTATCGCTTATTTTTCAAAATTTTTAAAAACCGAAATTAGAATATAAAAATTCGCCGCAAATGACAGTTATGTATGAAGTTGGTTAAAAATGACTTTAAAAAAGTCCATGCACACAGACGACGGTCAACGCTCACGCCAAGTTAAATAAAAGTTTTTAATAATAAAAAAAAGACATTATTGTATAGGAAATTCCTTGAAAGTGATGATAATAATAAGCGGTTTTTTGATTACTCTATTAGGTGCTTTTTGATGTAAACTAATTAAAGCGGCCTGTTCTCAGTCAAAATGATCGCAATAACCGACTGGATAACATTATCCGTGATCACATTAAGCAGATTCTACTGTATATTTATAATTAGTGGTTGGAAAGTCAAAACAGCTTTCTAGATCTAATCATTTTTAGAAACCATTAGAGCTAGCATAACCAGGGAGAAACACAGAAAGACAGAGGGAAAAGAAAGATTGGATTTCTATAGATGATCTTCCACCTAACTCTCAATACAAACAACAAAATATAACAAACATTAACTAAACTACTTATTATCTAATTTTCCATTTAAAACATTTTTTCTTAAAGCGATATTGGCAACTCTCTGATGCGGGCATAATTTTCAAGTTCGAACGGCTTCATAATTTTTTTTAATTTTTAGAGTTATTCAGAAATCTGCGTCTTTTTAGATCCATAATTTTTGAGTTGGAGCCGCTTTAAGAATAGTTTTAAGTTTAAGCTACTCAGAGTTTTCCATTTCTCTAAATTTTCCGTTTTCGAATGCAATTTATGCCCAAAAATGGTTAGAAATTTAAAAAATACTATATAGGGGCATTTCGCGGTAATCGACACCAGAGCCGGATAAACCATGGGTGCAATAGAGCCGTCGCACCCAGCGCCAAAATTCGAAAGTCTCCAAAATTGTGCGTTTTTAATATAATTTTTTATAAAATATTAAATTTTGAATAAAAAGAATATCTCATCGGCAGTCTCCATATGAAATCAATAACTCACAAAACGCTAAGCGAGAAGTCACGAATTGTGATTTAATTCATATTTTCTTTGATTTAATCGATAAAGTAAAATAAATAGGGGGCGGCCATTAATTACATGAGGCGATTTTTCCACCCCCTCTCCTCCTGGTGAGATGTCGTAAGATTTATTTTTTTTTTATTTTACAGTTCTTTTGCAATTTAAAGTTTCATGCGAAAGAAAATTACGTGATATTTACCGAGACTCCTCCACGTAAGATTGGGTGAGAATCGGCTCCATCCCCTCAACCACTAAACCCCTACGTAATTAATGGACGTCCACTAATGATAACACAGGTCTGTAAATCAAATTTTTTTTCGAGCCTTGATCTTATGTAAATTAACCTCCTGAATCCGAATATGACCTCCCTTTTCACCCATTATCCACCGCTTTCGGGGGATGCCCCCTATCTATTTTATTATTTTTTAAACAATTATTTTAGCCTTTACATTTCTTCTAGTAAACTAGAGACGTGAAAAGTTAATATTTGTAGCAGGAAAGTTGATTTGGATCATTAAAGATGATCGAATTTTCCGTTTTTCGACTTAATTTTTTCACTTATTATTGCTGTTTATTTCAACAAAAAATAACAGCAATCACACAGAACTTGTACATATATGCAAGTTTTCAGTTTTTATAACCGGGGGGTCTGGAAGGTGTGGAACACCCTCCTGTATACCTGTAAATGTGTTGAAAAACACAAATAGATGTACATTCTACCGAACTCTAATTCTAAATTTCCATTTTCGATTCCAGTTTTAAAGTTGTGATTCAACTGGTCATTACTGCAACTAGGTTACAAAAAACATTTGGAAAAAGCTATAGCAAGCTAGATTCTGGGACCAATTTTGTTTAGGTGTACTAGAGGGTGTTCCACACCTCCCAGACCCCCTGGTTTCAAAAACTGAAAACTTGTGTGTATGTTCAGTGATTGAGAGGTGAAGTTTTTATAATAACTGCTGATTCCATCATGATCCCACTCTGAAATTTGTATGAAGTATTCACCAAGTCACGATTATAAATATAAATTATTTTTATAATTTTCAAAAAACACTAACTCAAACATTTTTTCAAAAACACCTTTTGAGGTTTTCAAAAAAATTCAATTTTATTAGAAATAATCAAGATTAGTATGAAATTAAAGCCCTTTAAATCCTCTTTAAAATGAGCTATAGCACAGCTCTGTACGACTTATAGAACTGAAGTTATAACATTTTGTATGATTAAGCATGAGCCTTTTTGCGATTTTTACAATTAAATAACTCAATAACTATAAGAATTAGAATTTTTAAAAAATCATATTTTAAAATTCAGGATGCTAAGGAGTATAATTAACCAAAGTTTCAAAGAAATCTGGGATGGTAAATTTGAGTGACTAGTTGATTTGACATGGAATGACCCAGTTAACCAATCAACCAATTTATTGCAGTCGGTTCAGTTTATTTAGGAACTAAAATTTTTAATTTCTTCAGTTAATTTTGTTTGATTTAAATAAATATTTAAATATTGCACCAAAAATGTTTATATTAAACATAATTTCTTTGCACTCTGTTTCATTTGCACTTGTAACACCCGTCACAAATCTTGTAACACCCGTAACAAACTTTTCTTGAAAAAAAAAAGATGAAAAATAATTATATCCACAAAATACCGAGGTATTAGGTAGAAAGATTCCTTTAAATGTCTACTTAAAAAATTTTTAATTTAGATGAACTTTGATAATTAATTAACAAATTAGCATATTCCGTAGGAGTACTAGTAACATCCGTCACAGAGCTTAAATCCATTATTGCTTCAATACGCATTAATAATTCCTAATGTGTTTTATGTAGCTTAAAATTAAATAAAGTTTTGTAATGATTTTAATAAATTACACAAAATGTAGACATTTTTGTTCTATTTAGAAATTTTAACAGTTTGAAAGCGCACAAATGTAACACCCGTCACCGCGGAATGAGCCTATAGATAAGCTTCTTTTTGCTTTTTTAACTTTCTTGAAACGAAATTTTAAAGTAATCTAAGAGAATTATCCAGGGAAATCCTTAAGAAAATCCCGTAATAGAAAATCTAGTATTGTCTATCTATATTAATCTGTAAATCTACAGCTAAATCAGCTTATAAAATACCAAAAATTGATTCAAGTTTAAACTATTAACTTTACAATTCTTTTTCTTAAGCTATATTTAAGCAGGCTTTTGCTAACTTTTCAGTTTAATTCAACAGTAATAAATTGAGAAGGTAGTTTAATTTGTGGAACAAATGGGATTGGAGTGATTTGAGTGAATTTTGAATAAACCTTGAGAGCTTAACTAAGATGCCGCCCTTCGAAAACATAATAATATTTATACGGCATTAAAAGTTCCTTTTGAACACAATAACTATTATAATTCTTGGAGGGGAAAGCTATTTATAGAATACTCTTTCAATTCTTTGCTGTACTTCTCTACTAACAACGCTGAGAACTGTCAGAAAATTATTTTTCTGAGTGCATTTCGATCAATTGTCACTTTGTGTAAATTTCATTTCCATAAAGTTTAAAGCAAGTTTAAATGCGAATCGTTGTAACAATGCAAAAAATAAAATATGCAAATCTTACTGAAATGCTTATATTTACGGAGAAAGCTTTTTTAATAGGGATTAAGTTGAGGGTTTTTGAAATCAAAAATGTCCTAAATCATAACTATGTTATAAATAGGTTCTAGTCATATTTTTTTTAAAAAGATTATTGGACACTTTGGCGGTATTATGTAGAATTTTTAATAAAATATTCGAAAAATCGACTTACCTATCTATAGATATCGCCATAAGAGAGAAAACGGATGCACATATTGAAAGAACGGCTATGAATTGAGATATTTTGCAATAAAGTCTTCCGAAAGGCCAGTGGGAATTTAGCATGTAGACGTAATTGAATGTGACGTTTAAAGTAGACACCATGGTATCGGCAACAGAAAGGTTTACTGTAACAAACAAATATTTACTACCGATATAATAAGAAATTCCAACAGTAGATATTTTGCAGATATAAATATACGTTAACAACTGAAGGATAAATTCTCTTCCTTTGTATATTTTTCAATTTCGTTAACATTGAGCTACATCGTTTTTCATTTGAAAGTACACAGTCCGGAAACCTCAGAGTATGTTCTTGGGAATGGAAATAATTTAATTCGCCAGCAAAGTCGAGGTCGTGAAATAAAAAATGTAAACTCTTTACTTTCCATCAAATATAAGTGAATTACTAAATCAAATTTGGAAATAAATCTTTTTGCCAATATTTTATTTGAGAATTTTCCCATTAATTTTCTGCTTGTGGTGATGTTTTTTACTTATATTACTTACATAAAAAATAATTCGTTACAGTTCGCATTCTCTTGTGTGCAAGGACTATCCAAATTACTATTATGTTTCCACCGGTCGCTACCAAAACCATCCCAGCGTAGAGGATGCTCCATAGAATTTGTCTCCATACCGGTAAAATAAATTTGTTTGGATCTGAAATAGAAAAGTACCACAATTTAATTAAGGATGACAGGATGCGGTTCCAATTGGTATAATTACCTATAAAGGAATCGTTGGCTGATCCATTGTAGTGGTACCTAGTAAGATTGTAATCATCTATTTTGTAATTCCAGTTAGAAATTGTGCTTGCTACAGTTGCATTCATTGCTCGTTAAATTCCTAAATTTAAATTTTCACAGCTGATCATCTTCATACTTTTCAAATTATCGTGAATGTTGTGGTGGCATGGTAAAATTATGATTTAACCTGGAAATAATTGTATTTTGAAAAACTTTTCAATTTCGTGAAAATGTTTGAATTTTCTTGTTGAAAATAGACTTTATTGTTTATAATATAATTTTCAGTTAAAACTGAAATTAATAGGGTTGTGATTCAACTGCAGCATACTTGAGATGGTGAATCCATAAGTCATAATGTAGGTCAAGATAAGGAGAGATAATGTAAGATGTACGAATCCCTTAATATTAAATTAAATACCCTAGATTAGATTAGTTCTACGAACATGAAATTATTAAACTTTAATTCTAAAAGCTAACATTTATAGTGTTAATTGCATTATCCGACATTTAAAAATAGGCACCAAATTTTATCTCTCTTTTATCTATACCTTTTACCACATAATCAATTACTATTTTCTTAATATCCGCTTTGTATTCCCTAATGTCAATATTCTCAACCGTACAATAGCATTAATGCTCTTAAATAAAATTGTAAAAGCCACTCCCAATAAAAAAGTGTGTGTTTATTGAATAAGTAATTAAAAAAGTCTAATAAAATTAACTATTCACTCGTGGACTACAAATCTATCCACAATACATTGTTGGTTTTAAGTGTGAAAATTACTTTTTATTCCTTTTTTTATTTTTTAATTCATATCATTAGCTAAGCACCTTCCAGAAAATGTAACCACACTAGATATTCAAAAATGTAATTTGAAAATCGTGGAACACTCTAAAATATTAGTTATAATATTCAAAATCATTTCAACGAAGTAATTTCAATAATTATCCTTGATTAATGCGAATGTTTTCCTTCTATGATTATAATTTTATTTCCATGTTAATTTTATTTACCAATGTTTTAATATAATGAGTTTTCCTAATAAAAGTATGGTCTTGTGCCGTTTTTTTATTTAGTATATCTATTGCAGTGTTTTGCTTTTGCTTAAAATTGGGGTTGACGTTAATTTTCATTAAATTTCTATTTAACATTAAAATAATTTATTATAAAGTTGATAAAAACCATTGGATCAGCTTTACATCAATAGAAAATTACATATTTTAAGTTCTGTTTTAGATGAACCAAGAATTTAATTTTCACGCTGCTATACTCAGCTTTCAATTGAATCTCTCGACACAATAATTATCCAAAGAACATATAGTACTTTTTAGCAATTTGCACAACCCAGTGTAATATAATTTTAATTTATTAAATTATGTTAAAATTGTAAATATTAAAAGTTTTGTTGTTGTCACACTGTAAAGGTTGATAAATTAATTTGGCTAAAGCTAAGTGTTTCCTGATGCCTTACCCACATACTTCAGTTAATTTTCTCTTAATTCTGCCACTTAGTCTATGATTTCAATATAATTTATACAGTTACTCAAAACATTCCCACTTAGCTATCTTATACTGGTTTCATTGCATATCAGCTTACTGCATTTATTCTGATTGCATAAGATTTTTCGACAATCTATCTTTAGCTCTTTAAGCTGGTCCAGTGCAGAACAATTTGCTAATAATTATTTATTTAATAAAATATAATAAGCTAATAAAATTTAATTTTAACAGGATTATAGAACTAGATTGAAACAAAAATACACACAAAATAAACAAACCAAACAAAACACTATTGCAATTATTCTTTAAAATTATTAAACTACAAAAATGTTATTTCAAATTTATAACTTTTTAACATTCAATATCAGAAAATAATCTTTATTATTATAAAAGTGACTTACTATAAATTATTCATTTTATGATTCTTGTATTTTTTCTTTCCGTTTTTGTTTATTTTATTTATGTTTTAATTAATTCTTTAATTTTAGTTTCAAATATTTCAATAGAACTAAATGATTAAATTCGCAATTTAACCCAAAACGATTCAAATTGTTTTACCAAAGTTGTGGTGGCGGATGAGATAACTTCGACCCTTACATTTGCATGTTTAAAAAAATGTTTTATATCAAAATCCGTAAAGAAAAATAAGGTTTGCCATTTAAAAATTTTACGATGACGTAACAGCTCAAAATCAAAGCACTATAAAAATTGTTAATGACAGAAAAAGTGACATTAAAAAAGTAACGTTGACGTGATTTTTTAAATTTTTTTATCGAATTTGTTCTATAAGATAAGATATCCGAAGAAAGATAGAAAATTCTAAGATTTTGTTTTGCTTGATATTTTAGGAAATCTTAAGTTATCCAAGAAAATCTTAGGAAATTCTAAAAAATTCTGAGAAATCTTCAGGTGAGCTTGATTTACAATTTCAACTTTTCTAAAAGGAAAATTTAACCAATCCAGGAAAACATTAAGGGAATTCTTTAAGAAATCTTTAAAAAAAGAATATTAATTACAACTTTATTTATAACGTACGTTTACAACGATGGTAGTTTTCTGGTATTACGTCAAAACACTGAAACAAAAACACCGAAACCAAAAAAACCGAAAACAAAATCACCGAAAAACACCGACCTAGTATTTGAGCGACAAGGAAACTCCTTTTAGCGCGGGATTATTGATTACTCATTATACCGGGTGTTCATTTTAAAACTTCCAGCAATTAATATCTCAGAAACCAAGAGTCAGATAAAAAAATATTTCGGACAAAAGTTGTATAATAGCGAGGGGGAAAGAATACGGCATAATTGTTTTTTTACTTTATTGACCTTTTCAAGGAAATTTGAAGGTCAACTTTGTGTTTTTAAATGGCATCTTATATTTTTTTTTGCAGATTCATATTTTGTATAAGACAATAAACAACTTTTGTTTGAAAATTTTTTATATTTGACGTTAGGCTTTTCGAGTAAGATGCGTTGAAACAAAATAAAAACACAATTAACATTGTTAACCAAAATTTAATATTTACAAGTTTTAGATGACTTTTTATTAGTATAAACAGTGGAAAAAATGTTTGTAAAGGGTGTTACCATAACAAGTTTTGAAAATGTGCCTCATTTACAGCTTAAACAATGGTACAGCCTTTGTTGAAACTCGCTTCTAACGTTTTCAAAAGTTTTTTTGTCATATTTTTGCAAGCCACTGTGATTTGAAATTTTAACTATTCAATATTAGCTGGTATTGGTAAAAATAAATAAAAATAAAAACACACTGAAAATCACAAAACTAAGAATAGTTGAAGAAACTAATTTCAATTTATTTGTTTTATGTGACAGTGTTTTGTTTTGATTGTCATAAAATTATAAGTTGAATAATAATAAAAGCAATAACAGCCTTCGAATTTAAAAAAAATTAAATTTCGATTATAATCTGCTGCAGTTTATTAAAATGCTTTTGTTGTGTTTCTAATGCATTTTACTCAAAAAGTCTACGTCGAATAAAAAATTTTTTTGAACAAATGTTGTTTATTTATTCATGCAAATTATGAATCTGCTAAAAAAAAATATAAGGTGCTATTTCGAAAAATAAAGTTGACCTTCAAATGACCTTGAAAAGTTCAATTATTTAAAAAACAATTATGCCATATTCTTTCCCCCTTGAAGAACTCACTCTGATTGGTCGATTTTTAATCAAAACCGGGAAATTAAATTTTTTAATCAAAAATGGAGGAAATTTAACCTAGAAAGTTAGAAAAAATTAAAACTGGAAAGCATATTTATTTAATTACTCTTCTGCTCACGGAGTTTAGCAGCAACTTTCTGTATTGCTTTGCAAGTTAATTTTAAAAATATTTATAAAAATATAAAGTTAAAATTGCAAACCGGGGGGTCTGGGGGGTCGCATAAATATCGCAGAATTTCCACTCTTTTAGAATACTTGGAGAAAATAGAGAATTTATAATTTTACAAATTTCGCCAGGAAAAAACGGGAAATTTGAATTTTTAAGCAAAAATAAGAAAAATTTAAACCTTTGGAATTGAGAATATCAAAGCTTGGAAAAACATTTATTTAAGTGCCTTACTGCTCAGAGTTTAACAGCATCTTCTGCGTTACTTTGAAAGTTAACTGTCGAAAGTACAGTCAATGGTGTAAACCGGGGGGTCTGGAGGTGAACACCCTCCAGTACATATAATAAAATTCCCACCCTTCTAGAATACCTACAGAAGAATAATTATACAAATTTCGTCAGAAAAAACTGGGAAATTTTTTGTTTTTGGGCAAAATTGAGGGAAATAAAGAAAATTAGAATTTGAGGAACTTATTTATTTTGATATTATTATAAAAACAAATTTTAATTGTCATACGGCACATCAAGTATAGCAGCATAGCAGCTTTTTGCGTAATTTTGAAAATATAGAAAAACGGAGAATCCCCCAGTCGAGAGAAACGAAATGGAATGTTTAAATATTATACCGCATAAAAGAGATCTACCGTCTAGCTGCCCGTCCGCGGACGGCTTTCCTGTTAGTTTTGAATAAATTATCATCATTTTAGTTGCCTTAAAGCTCAAAGTTGTAAGCGATGCCAGTTAGATAACCCTTTAAGTTACTCTCACCATACATTTGATCCTGGATGTAACGTACTTTTACGGTACTGTAGCGGTACTTTTTCTTCTCTTGAGTTAATTCATGCATTGTTCTGTTTCGGTGTTTTTAACTTTCGATTGTTTTGTTTTTCGTGATTTTGGCTTATGGTGTTTTTGTTTTTGGCGATTTGACTTCGGAGTTTTTGCTTTTCGGTGTTTTGACGTGGAATCATATTTTTATCAATTCATCAATTGTTTTTTTAAAAACTTATAATTAATATTATATTATAATAGACGTCTTACTATACTTCGTATAGTAGCCTAAAAAGTATCAATAAAATATAAATAAAATGGCATTCTTGAAAACCAAAGTTTTAGTAAAACCTAATCAATTTTTACGTTTCTGGAAGTAAAGTAGTTACCTATACCTAACTTTCACATACGAGATAAAAAGTGTCTTTACTCCCTAAGCTTACAATATACTATTTTTAGAGCTCTGATCTACTATTAAAAATAGAAACGTACGAGTTATTAACATTTAGTAGTAGATTGATTACTAACTGTTGGTGAATAAATTTTTTTTTCTATTTAGTAATTTCAATAAACTCAAAAAATATTGAATTTGTATTTTTATAATAAAGTTTATACAATATTTAATTAAAAGTTTCACATTTCTTATTGAAATTTCTGTGTTGCCATGACCTGAATGCTGCTGTTGATTTTATAATTTCCCAAGATTTTCACATTGGAATTTACATAATACTTACTATGTGATAATTTCTATAGGCAATAACTTCGATACTTTCTAGTAGATTCAAACACTTTTTTCACACTAAGTAAATTAACTAGGTAGATTTCAACTTACTACGACTAACTATTCAATTGCTTTTATCTTCATTTCACATCGCAACCCTATTTCTTCAAAGAAAGTACTACCCTCTTTTAAGATAATAGTTTCTATTGGCTAATTAGAAATTCGACGGATACTAAAAATCTGGGCATCCTGTCATAACGATTCCCTTTGTCAAATGAACTTCCTTCCTGGAACTTCCTCAATAAAACTAAGTTTATGACTATAATACATTTTTATGGTCTCTTTGAACTGAGAATTAAATCGAAATTGCCATTTATCTATAACCGAACAAACTTTCGCAACCAATGGTTTCTCATAAATAAATAAAAAAAAGTTAATATGTATGAAATTACATCGTTACTCTACCTAGTAGAGTAGATATCTAGAAAATTAGACGGAACAGACAACCTCTCTCAGATTATACTAGCAATCAAATATAGTTTGCAAAAATTCAGTCGTTCGGAATTGTCTAACTCCAATCACTCCGATTTATACTTGGAAATAATGAGATGAAATTGTGTTTTAAATAGGGAATTGAGAGAAAACCAAACTATGATAACTATCCAAGCAAATGCGTAATATGTTCAATGACCGTTAAATCACATCATTCTGCTTCAAGATATACCAAGTGGAAAATGGTTCTATTAAGAAACTTTACTATCATAAATTTGCATACGGCAGATGCAGGAATTACAAAGAAAAGAATAACGATGTAAATTAATTAGAAATAAAAAAATTAGAATAAGTAAATAAAAAACGAATAAATATATAAATTAAATATTACTCCTACGAGTATCATCTAACGCTAAATTTAAGCTAAACTTTTCATTTTTAAATTTGAAATATTATTATGTTTATTTTACCGATACAATCGTGCAGGGTTATCCCTATACATCATCAGAAAACACTCCAGCTGGAAATTAATATTTTTATTTTATTCATGTAGGTAACTTGGGTATTACAGCTTTTATAATACGATAATGATAAATTTTCAATTTTTATTCGGTCCATGCAGGTTACTCCGATCTGCTACTTCTGCATTTTAGATTTTCTTCAAACGTTAAATTCGCATACTTTAAGTTATATATGGCAAAGAAAAGAAAAGAAAATATTAGTATAAAACGAAGTTTTAAGTAGTTCAACTGGTTCAACCAAGTAAACTATCCATAAGTGGCGTACGAGCACTTAGTAATAAAATTTAATACTTTATACTTTTTAAGCTCATACAAATTTGAAACTCCCTTAAGTGACACAAATACAGGGTGTGCTAAAATTGCCGACAAGTAGAACTACTAAATTTCGTATTCAATATTTTTGAAAATTTGTTTACTGCTCCCGGTATAAATTGTAAAATTGAGCCAGTCTGTGGTGAAATAAGCAAACAAGTGACTGGAGGGTGATTTACTCGAACTTGGATTTCAAGCTTAACAACATGTCGGGGAAACAAATTGACGGCGAAATAGATAAAATTCTAATACAGCTCTTAGAGAAATTCAATCGTGAAAATGAAATATTGTCAAATTGGTAATTTTTATGAGAATTCAAACACTGTGGTTTTCAAAAGTTTGTAATTTCTATAAAATTTGTTGATTTATTATGGTTTGTGGTGAAATTTTAAACGCTTAAAAGCTTTCATTAACAATGCAGGAAATTGTCGTGCTTTACCTACTATCCTTTGTATAGGACGGGGTTTGATCATCTGAAGCGACATATTTGCCTGTATAAATTTAATAACAATATTTACCCTCGAAAAGAATTTGCGATATTTAGGTGAAGGTTAAAATTAATATTTTCTAGATTAAAAAGGGCGTCAATCATAGAATAAATTAAAAAGCTTTAAAGTGGGACGCTTTCTTTGAATTATATTTGATTATTATAAATTTTCGATTTGAAAATTAGTGATATGGCTCGAAGATACAAATTTAAGTTGGAAACTGTAGATGCCATTAAGTTTCCAACGTTAAGGAACGACTCCGATTAATGCACTCATTTGAACTTGAGATTCGTATTGCTAATACATCTAAGAGCAAACTGAGAAGTTATTAAATCTCATTCTATCACTTTGAGTGGATGGAACTTAAGCTGAACCTAAAATTGAACTTCATGTCTACAAGTTTGCACGAAAATTTGTCGCAACCAGTTTTATCGACGTACCAGGATTATTTTGCTCTTTTAATTATATTTTGTTGACAGACTCAGTTTATTAATTTATCGTAAGTGATATCGTCTCTATTTACTGTGTATTTTAGTAAATTGGAAATATTCAATAGAATCGTGGAGCACGCTTCTAAAATAATGTGGCGCCAGCTTTTCTAAATTAAAAGAAAGTTTTAGGTTTGCCGTAAGAATTATTGGTAATTGCTATTTTTTTGTTCAAAGCTTTTAAAGCGTTGGAATAATTGGCAACACTCAAATTTAATTATTTCGGAAAACAAAGGCTCAGCAAAAACTTAATAATCAGAATAAAAAGCTTTCTTTGATCGAAAAAGGCAAATAAGCAGGTAGGAAAATAAAATTTTCAAAAAATCGATTTTGATTTTTCCTCTTACATTTTGTGAAAGCGCACGGAAAGCTTTTTAAATTACAAAGTAAATACGGAACCAACGGAATATCCCTCTGTCCATATGCATATTGTAATTCGAACGTCCCTTTTAGACAACCCAGCGTCTCAAATTCATTAAAAAATTCCCGAACTTGCGTTGGTCCCTTGTTTGACAAAATCAAATTTGCCTACGAAATCCTTTATCAGAAGAGACAACATTATACGAAACGCATTTTCGATTCTCACCTAAAGGGGGTGATCGGGTTTTAGTAAACATGAATTGTCTACAAAGCTTTAATGCACTGAAAAATCTCTGAAAATTAATTTACATTTTACTTATATAATACTCACGAACGTGTTTATTGAAATTAAGTCTATTTGTGCCCTTAATGAATAATAATTTTGTGCGATGACAAAGGAATCACTTCGTATAAATTTAAATCTTAGTTAAAATTTATCGGTAGATTTTATTGTGAACAACTAGCTTGTAACGATATCGGATTTCTTGGAATTAAAGTTTTTGTTCCTTTATAATATTTTAAATTTAGAAAATTAATTAGTTTGCTATTGAAACTTCTAGTATTTTAGAATTTTTATTGTAGCATAACCTAGGTATTACTTTTGATGTTTAAGACCGGGAGGTTTGGGGGAGGGGTATAGAATACCCTCAGTACCCTAGCAATAAGCATTATTGTATTTAAAATAAATAAATCATTACGCCCTAAAGGGTATTTCATATAATTGATGGCTATAGAACCATTTTGCTTTGAAGTTGGGAATTATCACAAAATCACATAAAACAATGCAGATAGAACATAGTAATTATTTTTAGCTCGCAAGCTATAAATTATTAAATTTCTTAGCTACTACATCTAAACTAGGAAATCCAATGCATGTGATTTTGGACATTCAAAAATTAATTAAAAATATTAATATTGTGGGGCTCTAGTTTTTTTTCCATGAAAACCACAATTATTAAATATTTCAACAGCAGCAATAACTAGAAACAAAACGAGAAGAAAATTTTTCTCAGAGGTTATTGTTGCCGGATAATGGCAGAGCTTCAAACATTATACGTAAGTGTAAATATGCAGACATGTAAAGATCTTGCAAAGAAAATAAAAATTGAAGTAGTACTGGGAGTTCTACAATAAAGTGCACTTAGAGTATGACACAAACAAAGAACAGTCAATCAAGAATATGAAGGAACAAAAGAGTCTATATATTGTCAAAGATTTGCAGTTCTCAAATGAAAATTTAAATTTTGAGATCAAAATTTCTGGAGCTCCAGCTTCCCCTATACGTGGTTGAATTAAATTATGAAATTTAATTTTGCAATTTTATTTTGTTCGGTATTAGAATTACCAACCTCATTTGTTAACGTTTTCGTTTCATACAAGATTTTGCTCTCCATATTGAAATTGGGAACTAATGAGCATACAAAGCACCTGTTGGTTTTCAACCAGCTTATGTTACAAACGCTAACCACAACAACATAATTTTTTTTTCATTCTTTACGCACAAAGAATAAAAAAGTAAGTTTATTTTCAAAAATTAAATTAGACGAGAATTATTAACTCTGAGGACAAGAAGACGTAATTTGAATAAAGTTTCTGTGAAAGCGAAAACCTTTTCGAGCTTAGAGTTTTCTTTTCATTTTCGAGCAAATTAAAGTGTTAAAAACAATTTATAAAAAATTATTTCGCTCAATTTGGTGTCTATCGGCCGATAATTCATTACCTTTCGTTCTTATACTTCAGTAAACTTTTCAGAAGTTCCAGATTAAATTTTCCGGCAGGCATTGTAGTTCATTATATAATTTTATATTTAAAAAATATATAATAAATTTTCGGATTTAGAATTTGCATTAATTGCAATTAAAAGTTGACGTTAATTTACGCGTGTGTTTTAGGGAAACTTTCGTATTCGAATTCGTTTTTTTCGTGTGCTTATAAGATTAAATTTTTACTGTTGACTCTGTAGAACACACGCAAAGCTTTGAATACGTTAACGATAAATAAACATAACATCAAAATTTTAAACACAATTTTTTGTGTGTCTATCATTAATTTTATTTTATTTCGTATATGTTCTAGCTGTATTCGACTAATTCAGATTTTATTAACTATAAAATTTACACATAAATAATTAAAATCTGTTATTCTGCAGTAAATAATAAATAATTACTCAAGTAATAAAAGGAACTTGCAGCTAAAACATAAAACTGTAAAATGCAAATTATTAACGAATCCGAGTGTTAGCAATAAAAATCTCTTCCTCTATAAATTCCAATTATTTTAACTGCATCTGGGTGCGTTAAACCATCTTCCATTATTGCAAGTTTTGTTTCTGTTTGCCATTGTTGTACTGTACTTTGTATGCAGACTGGTCTTGTTACCATTTACGACTCCATTTCACCTACAAAGTTTTGAATAAATACAGGATTTTATAAAAACTTCACGTACATTGCTGGCTGAGCTGATAAAAATTTTCAGATATATGAAGTTGAAGGATTTGTACTTTTTATCAACATATAAGGAATAAAAAATTTTTATGTCGCGCAATAATTTATTTATAAGTAACTTTTTTAAACTTTTTATGTTTCTTTGGGAATGAAAGAAACTGAAGGTAAGTGCTGTGCAAAGCTTTAAGATCTGGGGTTGGATTATCAATGAAAAGCAAGAAAACTACTGGATAAGCTAACATCAACTTCAAATATTAAGGAAAATGGCTTTATTTCTAAAGTAAACCGTCCCATATAACAGTAATTTTACAACTGCTTAATCTGTTCTTTGTTTGTTTTAGAGATCTAGGTATTGGAACATTTTCACATTTTGAATAAAATGCTGTAAGTAAAATACTAAAATTTATGTTAAGTATAAATTATTATTAATTTGTAAAAATTATTGGTATAAATATTTTTTAAATTTATAAGCTTCCAGTGATAGAAGCTCATTATCCACGGGAAAGGGGGTAATTTATTCAAATGTTAAGTTTGTTACTGCGGATGAATTTTTAGCTAATAACAAAAAATCATAATTTCATGGCTATTCTTGGATATTGTACAGGGTTGAACTGTGCATAAAAATGAGCATATTAATGATTATTAATGAAATGAATATTTCATTTGAATTGAGTCCTTAGTGAGTGGCTTTCAAGATTAAAATCAAATTGGAGATAATGTATACACTAACATATTATTAAGACAGACGAAAGTTGAACACAAAGAATTGCTAATTTTCATTCACACTACCCAATGTGGCTACAATACAGCATACATATCACCAGAAACCACAAATTGCAATACATGACCAAGCGGAATGCATTATTGAAGTGCCTTCAAGCGTTAGTGTTGATTTACAATTTCTGTAACAATGGTTTTAGGTAAATAAAAATAACAAAAAAAGCTTCAATTGTGTAGTAGAAAAGTTTAAAAAGCTTGCGTGAAAAGATTTTCAGGATAATTTATTTTTTCCTTAAATAGAACGGCTTTCGGTTCGATTACTAAAATATATTAATGGCATTCCTTTATAGGTTCGAAAATTTAATATTTAATTAATTGCTTGTCTAAAACATAAAGCTGGCGAACGTTTCGATTTGAATCTTAATGAAAGGCTATGTGATACGTTATAAAATAATAATGTAACCTTAACAGTTTTTGCTTCGGCGGTTCGGTTCTCATCATATTTTGACAGCAGCTCTTTAGAATTAAGTGCAATTAAAATATTCAATTTTGTATATTTTCAAATAACTCTACCAGAGTAATTTTGAAGGACTTGAAATTTTAAATCGGATTATTTTCTTAATATTAAAGCTTTTTCTTGAAATTATTTAAAAACAAATTTGTAACTTCATATTTTAAATTGATTAAGGATTAAGATAAATAGCATCTCTAAAATTAGAGTAAAAATTGGGTGGGAAATTGTATCAAGGCGTCGCATAGTACTCATTCTGCCAAGGGCAAGTACAAGTTATGTAAAAAACACAACATCCCCTTCCTGAAAGCTTTCAATTGTAAATAAGAAATTTGCATTAAATTTAATTTTTTTGTGCAGCTTAGAATTTTGCGCTCGTATGAAAGTCGTGCAAGAGAATCTTACTTTTTGTTTTAAAAAATTTCATAAATTTCAATTTTCGTTTAAAAAATCCAAGTTTATACGAAACACACTGTAATAGGTAATTTTCTACCTTAGGGACTCCAATAAGGAAATAACCTGTAATCTATGAGATTTTTATCTGTCCCAATGAAAGGATTGTCCAAATTGGGACACTAAAATGGTTAAACGTTATAACATCATTAATGTAATTCAATTTTATTTGATATAGGTGTTACCCGACTAAAATTTAAGTGACGGAATTTTTATCTGCGGTTCATAAATCCTTAATGTTATAAATCTTTTCTTCTATCCTATGGTACTTAAGGTTCCTCGTAAACTATGCTGTATCCTGACAGAGAACGCCAACGCCTGTAGGACGTGATCTGAGTTATTTACAAGCTTCTGCAAACTAAGTTATTAATATTTAACAGAGGTTCAATTTCATCTAATAACGTAAATTTTATATATAGGTACATATACAAAATTTCCAACATTAAATCAACTTCAGTTATGTTTTTCCAGAATTGAGATAAATTGAGCTGTTATTTTGTGACAGGCTGGGATTTTACTCATTAAGAAATTAAATTCAATATAAAATCCGTGCTTCTAAATTAAGATATGGCAAATGAAATTAATCAAGCACTAAAAAATTTTAATCTGCAACAGGTCGTTTCTAATGAAACGCTTTTCGAACAGCACAAATGAAAGATCAATAAATTTTTTTCTTACATAGTACTGAAAATAATAGAGTATGACTTTTCACATTCAATAGATTCCATTATTATCAACTCTCCGGGGTCTCTGAATATGTGATGGCATTCCAAATAGATTTGAAAATACGTACATGCATCTTTGTACGTATAAATGGAGAGATATTTGACAGTAGTTCTACTTCATTAAAAGTAACAAGCGTTTACGACAGTTCCAATAAAAAATGTAATTTTGTAAAATTGCTATCGATTAATTAAATTGAAATGACTGGATGAGCTGGTGCAGACTATCGTGTTAGAAGTTTCGCTTTAAGCACCTCAATAATGTTGAAACTTAAGTAATTACTGCATTTGAACAAACATTTCAAGGTAGTAAGTACCGATTATATTTTACAAGACGGAATGATTTGAATAAAAAGCAATTTGCGGTAATTTAGAGTATTTTCATGTAAAAACAATAAAAAGTGGTTTCAACCTTCTGTTACAACATAATAAAGAAGAAAAAAGTATACAGGAAGTAAAATCTGCTTTTGAAATTTTAGGGCATTCCTCGGGGAATTTGCAAAATGTCCAGAATAAAATAGACTACTACATAACTATAGAAGAAGTCGTTCGGCAATAATAAAGCTGGAAACCCTTATCGATTTAAAACAACAAAAAAGTGCAGTCTTTCATTCCGCTATATAAGATTTAAGACAGGATTACGAACAGATATTGAAAACGAAGATTTCTAATTACTCTTAAATTAATAAACCTAATTAAGATGCGTTCGAGATCTGTAGTTCTTTGATCAAGTATTTAGAACTTCCACCAAAGTGAAAATCTTCTCCATTAGTTAATTTACTATACAGAAACTGTATAGATCAGACACTCGGTAGATAGACGATTCAAACGATAGTGAATTTAAAAAGTTTTAGCTTTGATATTATGTTACGTAAACGGTAGCTAAATAGTAAATAATTAGTATCCACTCACATATGGGGTGTGACAAAATATTATTTCCTAAATGTAAGAGTTAATAACGGAAGCCACAATTTTTTAAATGATTAAAAAGTCATAATACAAAAAGTTTCTTGAAGCTCCAGACATAATTATTATCTTTCACGTTTAGTGGTTAAAGTTTTCAACAAATGACACTTTTAATTTGACCAAGTAAACCTTTACAAAATTTTCACTAACTTCAAGTTCTTCTGAAAGCTTAAAAGTTTGGTTCATATCTCAATACGGGTCAAATCACCTTTAGAACTGACTCGAAGAAGTGAATAATGTAAGAAAAGTTTTTTATTTGTAAATTTGCTCAAAGAAAGTATTTCTTTATGTACCTACATCGATGAGTTTCTGTTCATCAATTTCATCTCCAGAATATATGAAAGTAAAAGTTACTCTATTGTTTCCTGGGTAATAAAATGAAATTTACACTGCCAATAAATATAAAGCTAAAAGGCATTTAGCTAGAAGGCATATTTATTTAATAGAGCTTTAATTATGGAAGTATTACCTATATGTTATTAGTAACCCAATTAAATTTCAGTCACAATTTAAATTTTCACCTAATAACAAAAACAGCAGGGTTGCCGTTCTGTTATCTCTTTTACAGCTCTAGAGTAATTAATTTATTTTTATTATTTGTTTTTCAAAGAAAAAATAATAATAAACAGAACTACTTTTTAAGTTAATTATTGAGTTTAGATAATAAAGGGTTAGAGTTTCGGCGATTTGCTAATTAAGACAATAATTTTAGCTAAAAACTAAGTTCTCAGCTACTTAAAAGTGTTTGAATTCAGCTGTGATTAGATTTTCTCCTTCAAAGTAATTCAACTGTTATTTATTATTTTGTTGGTGAATTTCCTGTAAATGATCTTTTGTGTTACTTTCCTTTCTTATTTTATTTTCTCTAGAGTTATTTACCTGCAAGGTTGGACTTTTATTAATCCTGCAGTAATTGTAGATTAATATTAAGCTCCTAATAAAAATTATGATTTTTTAATAAGATGTCTGAAAGTAGTAACAGAGCTGACTCTCCATTAAAACGCTTACAATACTGAGACTAATAGCAGTACTACATTATTACGATACCTTAGTGTCATATAAGAACAACCAACTATATTACAATTCCATTAGCATCCTGGTGGTTGATTTAGATAACATTTAGTTGTCACACACACACATATCGTATTGTTGATCAAAATGTGAGCAAATTAAATTTAGCAGTAAATTTTTTAAATTTCCTCTATTTAAAAAGATATTGTATCAATTTTATTGTTTGAATCTGAAATCTTTATTTTTTGCGAAATATATATTGATATGTTTTTTTATTATGAATTCATGAAATACAATATTATTCTACTTGACACTTTTATCCCACTTAAATTATTAGCAATGCTATAACAACAGGATTATATAAATGTGGATTAGTTTTACTTTATTAATTTTTGAAATAAACACTAATTTTAGCTTTACAAGTTAGTTCCACTGCTATGCATTTGAATAAAGTTTGTCCAACGAAGTTAGTTCTCTCGAGATATTAAATGCACTTTATTGCGTTATAAGTTTATGTTTAATTATTAAGTTTATATTGTGACGGTAAAATATTTTACACAAAATTAAATTCTCCGAATGTATTCGCGAGTATTACAAAATACTATAATCAGAAGTCTAGAGAAGAAATGTAGAAAAGAGATACCAGTTGCTTAGAAATGTAGTTGATTGACGACGGTAAAAAATTATTTCCAATATAAAATTGGAATATCTCAGAAATGTAAACTTATTCACTATATGAAAGAAATGTAAACATTTTGTCATATCTGCCGACATGATGATGCCGGAAGTGGGCGCGTCAAGCACTCAATGGATTAGTTTGTCTTTGGACAGGATACGAAATTTTATCTCAGACTTTCAGTATATTTCTTTTGAATTTCCTTTTGTTGCTTTCTACACAAAAGCTTAAGCGTTTTCAAATTAGAAATACAATTTATAATACCTACTGGAAATTCTTTTAAATAAATTGAAGTCTAGCTTTTTATTTGAAAATTTGTAAAAGTATCCCACCAGAGGATATGCTGCCAAGTGGATACACATAGGTCATTCAAGTCAAAACTTAAGTATTGAATTCCACAACATTACTTTCATTTCCGATAGGAAATCTTTAAGAAAATTTTGAAATTAAGAAAAAAAATGAAAAATTTAAATAATGCTAAATTAAATTGGAATTTAAAAGAAACTTTAACAATATACTCGTATTGTAATCCTTTTTCAATCTCACTTTAAGTTATACATTTTTATTGAAAGATAGCAAAGTCCTTATTCTTTCAAGATTATCGGACTGGACCTTTTCTTTTTAAAAAATGTTTTTATGAAACTACATCGTCAAAAAATTGCACATAAATTGGTTTCTCCGACATAAGGATCCTTCAAATTGGAATGGAATGATTAATAGCTTCAACTTGAAACTTTTTAATATCAACACTCAACTTTCATAATATAACACAAAAACATGAACTGACAACGAAGTGGAGTAAACTAAAGATTTTTGAATTAAGATTTGCTTAATTTAATTAGGTAGTATAATAACCGAAGAAGTAAGTTTACAGTAACATCTTGTGTGGGATGCGCTTATCAAAGATCAGCAAAAAAATTGAATATTGTTGATGACAAATACCAGAGATCGTATATTACGACTTAATCCTTACGGCAAGCGCCTACTCCAAGTTTTATTTTTTTTTCTGATAATCCGTTTTTGCTGCTAATAAATAATTTGTCTTTAGAAACTTTGCTAAGATGAGTTTTATGTAGGTATAGAGTGAATTTTGAATAATAACGATTATATAATAAAATATGTCTGCTAGTAGAGAATTTAAGCAAAATTATATTGTCTATCTAATTCAAAAGAACATTCGTTACTATAATTAAACATATTTACATTATTTCTGCGGTTGACAGTTTTATTTGCATGATTGTATTCTTTGTTAACCATGATAGTTAGAATATGTATGTCTGGAGCTTTAATATTTATAGCATATTAAATACTCGACTATAATATATTGTAATGTAACTATGACATAAGCAATCAGTCTGTATTTTCTTCTTCAATTTTACCAATTGTGGAACAAAGAAAAATGCTAATTTACATTTTACGCGATATTCATATGGGCAAATTAATTAATTTTTTCGTGTTGGTATAAAGAGATACTGTAATATTGTGGGAAACTAGCGCTTATTTAAATGTTTGACATGAAACATGAATTTTGTAATATGGAAATGGAAACTGCTCAGAACAGAAAATATATTAGAAACTAGTCACGCATTCGTACGCTTAAAATATTCTAGTAACATTTTATAATAAACAGAGTTAGTTAAATTTTGTATTTTCACCGATAAATTTCGAATTAGAGAAGCACTAGCGGATCTATTATATAATGTTTGTCTGTATGTCTGTAATACTATTGTCGGTGCATTATTGTACTAACACTGGAGATAATACGCATAATTGACATAAACAGACACCTTTATTGAGCGGACAAATTTACTACAACCATGGATTGACACCAGAATGATAAAAATTATGTTTTTAGACCCAAATTAGTTCTGCAGCAGACTCAGCAAACATTTTGATCTAACAACATCAAATACAAAACTAATTTGTTTTTCTTCTAGCAGTAAATTTTTTTAAGAGCGTAAAAACTCTGACGTATTGGTATGTTATTCAATATTTAAAATTAGATTATATGAACATGAAATTTGACCTATCCTTAATTTACAATTAATTATTTAATGCTTAATTTTTCAGTAACTTCAGAGCATCTTACTCAACCGTAGACCCCCTGCGTAAACTTCTGATTCAAAATCATTGATAATAAAAATTTAAATTTTTAATTTAAATATGTAGGTACGAAATTTATTTAAATCTAAATTATAAAATGCTATCTTTAAAGAAATAAAATCGTCTTGTAACAATTTAATGCCCCGCAACATTGTTTGGTGCAGCGCCCTTGATTTTTGGTGCGCCTATGTCTCTTTGTGCATCGTATGCTAAGCCGGCGGTAAAACTACGAATGTGAGATTGGATTGGAATCTCGAGTAAGAAAGTAAAACTTCGTTTGTGTGTGGTGAAGTGATTCAATTTTTTTGTCTCGCCGATATTTTTGGGTAACTTTACTTATGTCGTTTGGTATTACCATTGCTTATTTATATTATCTATATTATATAGATAAACAATGGTATTACTTACTCTGATCGTGTTTACCACGGATTTGTTTGAAATAGAGGTTTTTTATTTCGTCGCAGCGTCGCAGTCTTTTGAAATGCAAGTGATTTGAATATTGCTGTTTTCTCCACTACATGTGTTTTTGAAACAAGTAATTTCTTTACTTTCGGTAGCCTACTCGTCTTTTTATGTTTCTCTATTAGTGATAATATTAAGGCAAGTTGCTACCAGTATATTTTTTGTTTAATCGTTGTAACCGATATTATATTTCAAAGAACGAAAGAGAAAGCAATTTCTTTGATTTTCCGAACCAGCGCTCTTTTTCCTCCGTATATAAAAGGAGAGCTAGTTTTTATTTATATCGGGGCATCGCCACTAAATTATTACTGGAGAAGATCAATTCTAGGTGTGGTGATAATTTTGCAATTAAGCAGAATTTCATTATACTCTTCCAGAAATATATGCCAAAGTAGAACGAGATGGAAACTTGGACCAGAGAAGTGGCCACAGCCGTAAATTATACCTATATGTTATATATATTGTCGTGCTTCAAAATGCAACATTTGAATATTTTTGAATTATTTTATTTATTTTGAAATGAATTTGTTTATTTTTGTTAATTTTTAATATTTACGTTTGATTTTGTAAATTATTTTTTTGAATTTCGCAATTATGCGCGAAACTGTTAAAGTTGGTAGGATTTTTAGAGGAGTGGGAGCTTTTTGCCGGCGTAGTTTTTGAGAGCGGACCCGTTCCGTTGCGCTCTTATAAAATTTGAAATTTTTGAACAGTTTTTGATATTTTTATGATATTATTTGAATTTGTGAGATTTGATTTGTTGATTCAACAAATAAAGAGATTATTTTGGTGAGAATTTTTGATTATTTTGATTCTTCGATTATTTTATTAAAGTTGATAATAATTTGGATATCAATAATTGGATTTTGATAGTTTGGATGTTAATTGATTAAATTAAAATTTGGATGTTGCAAGAATTGGTTTTTGGAAAAATTGGAATTATAAAAATTGTAAAGGCGTACAAGATTTGGATACGCGTGTCGCGCCTGGGGTGATAATGTACTCGCAATCACCGTTCCATTTACAAAACGAAAATTTTATTTTAAAGTCATTTGTAATTGAATTAGAATTGGAAAAATTATTTTATGGGTTGATTTTTGGTTTTTAAAAATAAATTCGTGCTGTTCGGGGCACACAGGAACCGACTATCTGAGCGTCTCGTGTTTACCGACAATTTTGAGCTAGTTGGGCAAACTTTTAGGATTGTGAAGGATAGGTAAATTTTTTATACAAAATCCCACAACAACTAAATTGGCGCCCAAGGTGGGGCTATAAATCGCAGAAAAATCTTTAAATTGGCAGTAAAATTTTTAAATTGGCTCGAAATATCATTGAAAATGGCATTAAATCGCTCGAAAATAGCATTGTAAATTGGAAAAATGGAAGGACGAAGTAAAAGAAAGACGGAGGATGATTGATTTGATTGGTTGCTTAGTGCTATACGTGAAGAATTACACGAGCAAACAAAACAGATTAATAATGCATTTAAAGAGCAAACAAAAATTTTGAAAGAAGATATCGGTAATTTGACAGAAGAAATGAATCAGAATTTTCAAGGCTTGCGTGAGGAATTGAAAAAAACAAATCATGTTGGTAATAATTTAAATTTGGAAAATGAAGATTTAGTAATTGGAAATAAAATGGAAAATTTTGGTATTATTTTGGAAAACAAAGATTTGGATTATGAAGACGAAAATGAAAGTTTTGAAAATTTAAACAATGAAAAATTAAATGATTTGGAGGAGAATAATTTTAAATTTAAAAATAAAAACTTATCTGAAATGTTTACAAATGACAATAAAATTCTGGAAATGGACTTTGGAAGTGGGGATTTGAATTATGGAATGGAAAAAGAAATTGGTTCCGAAATTGAGGATGACTTGAAGATGGAAGGATGGGAGGAGACAAGGAAGTGGAAGTTTAAAATTTTTATTTTAGTCAAGTTTTATGGAAGGTAGCATCCGTTTTCGCCAAGGATTGTCATATGGAAGTCCATTAGATGGAAGAAAATGCAGAAACCAGAAACACGACTTGGGAAGACTTTTTTTTATCATCTTTTTATCTCGACGGTGACCAAAAAAATCGGAGGAGTAAAGCTGTCGTGTTTCAAAATGCAAAATTGGAATATTTTGGAATTATTTTATTTATTTTAAAATTAATTTGTTTGCTTTTGTTAATTTTTAATATTTAAGTTTAATTTTATAAATAATTTTTGAATTTTCGCAATTATGCGCGAAAAAAAAAATATCGCCGTTCCATTTTACAACATTGAAATTTTGTTTGAACGTTATTTTTAATTAAATTTGAATTGGAAATTATTGTTGGATTGATTTTTGGATTTTTGAAAATAAAATTCGTGCGGTTCAAAGCACACGGGAACCGACTATCTGAGCGTCTCATGTTTACCGGCATATTGAGTTAGTTGGGAAAATTTAAAGTGTGGCAAAGGTTTCGTTGGGGTTAAATTTTCCCCAATTGAAAATACCACTACAATATATTTTTATAGACATAAACTTATCAAAATTTTATCTTGAGATTTCCTAGTGTGCATAAATTTATAAATTGTTCAACAAATGTTTTATTGCTAAACAAGCAAAAGACACATTTTCATTAAGCAATTGCAAATTTTATATTGTAAATTTTATATGTTTAAATAAATACAAAACGAATATTATACTAGATTTAAAAGCCATCTCTTCCTCGGTAATTTACTGAAAAGTGAAAGACAGTGCGGCCTTCAGGCCGCACAACCTGGGTAATCTATGTTCCCTCTTTCCCAAGTAACATTTTTTTTAAGTCTGGCAAAAACCTGGCAGCTACCAGCCAGGTAAAATTTCACAGGCACTTGTACCTGTGACAGGCTTCACTTCGGACCTACTTCAGAGATGCCTGCCAGATACCTGTATAGGCGCCAGCCAGAAACCGGTCAGAGTGTTTAAAAGATAATTATTTGCAAGTGAAAAAACAAAATTAATTATTATAATTTCAAATGAAAATATTAAATATTTAGTGATGGTTTTTGAATTTTTATTGTTTTGGCATGACATTATTATTTAATCATCTGTTAACTTGTAAACACAAAAGATTGTCAAAAAATTGATATGAACGAAATTTTTTTTTTTAAATACAAAGTTTGAAAATTGATTTCTATCTATACACAACGATTTTGCCATGTTGTTTAGTATTCTGGTAGAAGTTAATATAGTTATCTATATAGGAATGCTGATATAATTATCTGCTTCTGCCATAACACTACAAAATTCATACTAGCGAGAAACCATTTAACCCACATGATTACCACAACTTAAGCGGGATACCACATAGTCCCGATTAATACCCTGTTCAACCTGATATACTGCATTCGGGCTTTAACGCCAATATTATAATGTGAAAAAGTTATGACTTAAGTTAGACCGATTTAAAAACAGATTGAAATTATTCATAAGATGGAAAAAGGGAAAATTTTCCTCCTTAATTATAAAAACATTTAAGAAATACATGACACTTTTCCAGACACAATTCGGAAAACTGTTTAAATGAAACATCAATCATAATCAAGCTAAACTTTTATCTGTTGATAAGAAAGTATTAAATTGGTAAAACCAATTGAAAACGACAATTATATTATTACGATAATAGCTTTGTTTTTGTAGATTTTATCCGGCTTGTTTTCATTACAATGTAATTCCAGAAAACAGGAATGTAAGTCATGAAGTGGATATATTTTTCGCCAACATTAAAATATTATATGAAAACAATATAATTTTTAAAGCCATCTAAAAATCAACTAAAAATGTATATATTCATCTTTGATGTGAAAAACAGGAAAATGCTGACAATGTAAAATTTAAAGCAACGAGAAACTGATATCAAAAGCTTTTTATATTGTTGTGCTAAATTAACCATGAAAAGTCGTGATCGCAAAAAATATACCCTGGCGGCATTTTAGTTTAGGGGTAAATTTAGTCTTTAATATTTAGTATTTATTTTCTACATTGGATAATAATATACTATAACCTTTTTTATAAGTGGAGTCTCAATTATCAAAGCCGAATAAAGCTTCAATAATTTAAATTGTAATTGTACCTGACCTTCCGTTATAGACTCAGACGATGCGTCGATAAACCAACCCTAAGCTGGTTATAGTCATTCCATTATAGGAGGAAAGGTATACACACCCTATTAAAACTTGAAATAACGAAATGTATGGATAATAATTATAGAAAATCTAGATATGAAATTTGCAGTTAGTAGTTTATAAAATAATTGCTTGTTAATAATTTGATGAAAATTATGTTGAGTGGGTGAGTGCTGGCTTGTTCATAATTAGTCAAGCTTATAGGATCGTAAAAGTATATTAATACAATTTAGGTTTGAACAGATATTAATTACTGAACATTTCTATGTATTATTCGAAGTGAGGGCATCCTTTTGCTAAATTGGTTTAATCTAATCCCAAGTATTCTGAAGAGTATTTAGGTTGTGTTTACTTCCCAAATGAAAAGCCGAGAAATATCCCACATTAAAATTCAAAATATTAGCCCACTTCGTCAAAACATGTGTAGATATCTTTCGTTCTAAATTAAATTACTTTGAATATCATTAAAATATTTTCAAAATTAAATTCAAGTTGTGTAGCCTGCATTCGCTCCGTACACGGTCAGCGGGCGCAACAGACCACCCGTATATTTTAATTTAATTTTAAAATCCACTTATGAAAATCAAACAAATAATTTAATTTTTACGCCCAACTGTACGGGTGCGTGTCAATTTATAAATCTTTTATTAATTTTAAATGCCTGCATTTTAAAATAATCAGCAAACCGAAAGGAAGAGCATCAAACCAAAACCACGTACTAAATTAGGTGATAACTACAGCAAACATAAATTAATATCGAATTTTGCATTTTAATTGAAAACTTTTTACGAGCTTTATAATATATTTTAATGAACTCGAATGCATCAAAATTTTAATTTGACTGTGATATATTAGGTATCTTTAGAGCTTCGGGTTCATGTGAAATATATGTAAGATAGTTATTATTGCAAGTCATGCCGCAGTACACGTTGAAAATTTTAAAAAATCAATGAAAAATTATCGCTGAATTTTATCATGCATATACTAGCTTTACTGCTACACGAATAATTATACTCTATAGTGGGACCATAATCAAGATTAATTATTTTCGGGGTTCTTTGTACATACTTAATTTTTTTTGTGAAGTCTCAAGTAAATTAATAAATTGTAAAAAAATTTAATATTAGGACAGTTTTTATAATAAATGGTGGTATAGCTTTCGCACTTCAATGGTATTTTTCCTGAAAAACGATGGAAGATAATTTATTAATTCAGTGCAGTAAGTCGAAACATTGAAATATTACCACAGGCTTAACATGGACACGAAATATTATTTTCAATTTAAAAGTTATAATTTGCTTGTTTAGTTTAGCTGGACCGGCTATTTCTCATAATTTTTTTAATTAAAAATTATGCAATTTTTACTAAATATTTATTAGAAAAAGAACCCAAAATAAAAATTTTAAGTAAATTTGTGGAATTTTAGTATGTATTTATGGTTAAATTAAAAAAATATAAGAATAATACAATACGTAGAAAAACAAAATTCAAAAAATTCAAAAAAAGACAAAATTAACATATAAACAGGTCTGGATTAAAAATATTTGAAATTATGAAAAATTCAAAATACGATATTACAATATAACGTTATTTCATGGTTATTTCCAATCCTCAGTTGTAAATAATCGTTTAAATTTATTTAATAAGAAGAATATTCGAACTAATCAAAAGAAAAAACTATTTAAAGAGTACTGATTAACAAGCATAAAATTTGACTTACCATAACCCCAAAAATATGAAATCTGCACGTTGTCACATGTAGTAATGAACAATTTAAAATAATTTGAACTAAGAGATTCTTTTACCAAGCACTGCTTGTGTGAAATCTGAGAGCACTGCCCCCTTAATTTGATTTCTAAAAACTTTGAAAAAATTCAAAATTCAAAAATTTTACCACGTTTTTAACCGTAAGGTGTAAAACTAGAAAAAGAACCCAAAATAAAAATTTTAAGTAAATTTGTGGAATTTTAGTATGTATTTATGGTTAAATTAAAAAAATATAAGAATAATACAATACGTAGAAAAACAAAATTCAAAAAATTCAAAAAAAGACAAAATTAACATATAAACAGGTCTGGATTAAAAATATTTGAAATTATGAAAAATTCAAAATACGATATTACAATATAACGTTATTTCATGGTTATTTCCAATCCTCAGTTGTAAATAATCGTTTAAATTTATTTAATAAGAAGAATATTCGAACTAATCAAAAGAAAAAACTATTTAAAGAGTACTGATTAACAAGCATAAAATTTGACTTACCATAACCCCAAAAATATGAAATCTGCACGTTGTCACATGTAGTAATGAACAATTTAAAATAATTTGAACTAAGAGATTCTTTTACCAAGCACTGCTTGTGTGAAATCTGAGAGCACTGCCCCCTTAATTTGATTTCTAAAAACTTTGAAAAAATTCAAAATTCAAAAATTTTACCACGTTTTTAACCGTAAGGTGTAAAACTAGAAAAAGAACCCAAAATAAAAATTTTAAGTAAATTTGTGGAATTTTAGTATGTATTTATGGTTAAATTAAAAAAATATAAGAATAATACAATACGTAGAAAAACAAAATTCAAAAAATTCAAAAAAAGACAAAATTAACATATAAACAGGTCTGGATTAAAAATATTTGAAATTATGAAAAATTCAAAATACGATATTACAATATAACGTTATTTCATGGTTATTTCCAATCCAATCCAAACGATTATTTACAACTGAGGATTGGAAATAACCATGAAATAACGTTATATTGTAATATCGTATTTTGAATTTTTCATAATTTCAAATATTTTTAATCCAGACCTGTTTATATGTTAATTTTGTCTTTTTTTGAATTTTTTGAATTTTGTTTTTCTACGTATTGTATTATTCTTATATTTTTTTAATTTAACCATAAATACATACTAAAATTCCACAAATTTACTTAAAATTTTTATTTTGGGTTCTTTTTCTAGTTTTACACCTTACGGTTAAAAACGTGGTAAAATTTTTGAATTTTGAATTTTTTCAAAGTTTTTAGAAATCAAATTAAGGGGGCAGTGCTCTCAGATTTCACACAAGCAGTGCTTGGTAAAAGAATCTCTTAGTTCAAATTATTTTAAATTGTTCATTACTACATGTGACAACGTGCAGATTTCATATTTTTGGGGTTATGGTAAGTCAAATTTTATGCTTGTTAATCAGTACTCTTTAAATAGTTTTTTCTTTTGATTAGTTCGAATATTCTTCTTATTAAATAAATTTAAACGATTATTTACAACTGAGGATTGGAAATAACCATGAAATAACGTTATATTGTAATATCGTATTTTGAATTTTTCATAATTTCAAATATTTTTAATCCAGACCTGTTTATATGTTAATTTTGTCTTTTTTTGAATTTTTTGAATTTTGTTTTTCTACGTATTGTATTATTCTTATATTTTTTTAATTTAAATATTTATTGCTTTATTTCTAAAAATTTTAATGAAATTTAGTGTTTAATTTTTAGTTTTAGGAATATTAATTCTGTATAACAGGTGTTCCTAACTTCCACTTTATGTTACGGCATTGTTATTAAATTTCCCATAGTAGCAGACTATACAATTCGTTTCATGTATGCGTACGTTTACAAAGGGGTCCTCACTCTTTATTTTCTTGACTTTTCAAATTTTGTGAAGTATGAGCTATTTATTCTAGAGTTAAAATTTTCATACATAGTACAGCTAGTACATACATGGGCGGATAATACAGCGGATGAGGTAATCTTGCAGAAACGGCAAAGTTAACCTACCCTTTGTGTATGTAACTTTTCAGCTATTTAAAATTCATAATAAGGTAATTTTATTTTACAATTTACCGAAAAGTATCATACATAAATTAAACTATCTTTATATCGTCCTACAGGGCCGCGGTCTGGCCGACCCACATCATTTTTTGGAAACTTTTTCAGTTGACTTCTCGAGTTTAAGAATATTTTAAATATTTAAGGATTAAAGGACAGTTTTTCAGGTTACATGACTTTGTATGTACAGTCAAGGCAATATGAAAAGCCCAGGGTAGTTTTCAGGTAATATTTGGTTGAAATTATTTTCATATTGAAGGGTGGGGAATTTTTGAAAAAGGTACATAATCTTTAAGTGGTTTAGTTGTTAAATAAAATATAAAATATAGAAATAAAAAATGAATTAATTAGAATTTCGCGACCGGGCTTTTCATATTTCCCTGACTGTATTTCTAATGTATTTCCACGAAAAAATTGCATTGGCGTTTATCGAAACTTTGATGAAAAAAAATAATAAAAGATTAATTTCCATTGCTACTTTTTATTAAATTTTAATTTTGCATTTGATTTTCAAAAAATCCAGTCTACACATAAAGATATAAAGTGATTTGATTAATTTAAAAAATTTTTAATGAAATTATGGTAGATTACGGTGAAAATTGCAAATATTGCATTTTTCCCCATGGTTAGCTTCGTCTATAGCATGGTTTTATGTTACACAAAGATTTTTGAGCAAAAATTTAACTCGAAAATAGTAGATATAGTTAGAGAATAAATTTGTCTAAACATTAAAACCATTCCAGAAGCCACCCCAACTCGAAAATTGGGGACTAGAACAACGGGATCTTTGTTTTTAAATTAAATTTGTCTATAAATAATTGTCTAATTCTACTATATAGTTTTTAACCTAGATTAAAGCACAGTAAGCTGTAAACTACTTACATTAATTAATTCAGATTAGAAGTTACAGCTATTGAAGGTTAAACCGATGGTATACAACGAATATCGACTGCTTATCAAATCTATTTGCCCATTAATGAAACCTTCTGGGTTTTTCTTTAAAGGCTTAACTATCTCTATTATGCTTTCTAAGCGCTCCATTGCTGATCCTTTATAGCAAACTAACTGGAAAGCGCGTCTTCGGACGGAAATCTATACGATAGATCTCTTCTTTATCGGTATAATATTTAAATATTTAATTTCGTTTCCCGCTACTTGGAGATTCCCCGTTTTTCTATATTTTCAAAGTAAAGCAAAAAGTTTGCTGCAAAACTTGATGGTCGGTTGGGCAATTAAAAATTTATTTTATAATAATATATAAAAATAAATAAGTTTCTCAAATTCTAATTTTCCTTAGCTGAACGTTTTAATTTCCTTCACTTTTGGTCAAAAGCAAAAACTTTCCCAGCTTTTTCTGACGAAATTTGTATACTTATTGTTTTCTGTAAGTATTCTAGAAGAGTGGAAATTTTATTAAGCCCCCCGGCTTACACTTTTTTTTTAGTAGATATAATTTCAACAGTTAACATTCAAAGTAACGCAAAAGTTGCTGCTAAAATCTGAGCAGTAAGGCACTTAAATAAATGTTTTTCCAAGCTTTAATATATTCTCCAGCCAAAGGTTTAAACTTACCCCACTTTTGCTTACAAACTCAAATTTTCCGGTTTTTCCTGACAAAATATCTAAAATTATAAATTCTCTATCTTCTCCAAGTATTCTAAAATAGTGCAAATCCTACGATATGTACTGGAGGGTGTTCCACACCCCCCAGACCCCCCGGTTTACAATTTTGACTTTATATTTTGTATTATTTTTATAATTCATCTTCAAAGTAACACAGAAAGTTACTGCTAATCTCCGTGAATTAATATAATTTTTAATTAAAATTTTTTTTTAGTTTTAGTTTTTTCTAGCCGATGCGATGGTTAAATTTCCCTCATTTTTGCTTAAAAATTCAAATTTCGCGGTTTTTAGTCCTAGTCTTAGTTTTATTTTTTGGTTGGTAAAAAAATCGACCAGAGTGATTTTTCGTGCTGGGATTTTTTATATTAGGATATGCGCACATACCGTATATTACTTATAATCACAAATTTTGCAGTTTTCATCCAGCAAGTGGTCTGAAAATTGGATTTTCCTTTGCTTCTCAGTCTGCAGTGGGCTGCATGTTCTTTATAATTGGTTTTAAAATTACGTCCAGATTGTTCAATGTAATTCTTCCTGCAGCTGTTGTAACTCAACTCATATATTGCAACTTTTTAGATGTTTTTCTCTGGGGTCTTTTAGTTTACATAATAGGTCCGAGATGCTACTGAAGTATGGTGAGGAGAGGTAGGTTATATTGTTGTTCTTGATATAGTTGATTTGCAAATTTGCTGCCAATAGGCTATTCAATTTTTGCCGCCCCTACTGACCTCTAAAATTCGTTACCCTAGTTTTAGTAAATTCAAATTGTAATATTTGTCGCCCCCTAAAATCTGCCGCCCTAGGCTGTTTTTGCATTTTTTGTTAATTATCTCGATGCTACATATCTCGAAACGTTGATAACTGAATAACCCGTAAAGAAAGAGCAAATAATGTACTGGAGGGCATTCCATGCCCCCCAGACCCCCCGGATTATTCCTACCCTTTGTGTTTTAAAAGTTTCTGTTGCCATAGAATACGCTGGTGCAGTGGCTGATTTGCAGATTCATGATTAATAAAACAAAATGAGTAAAATTTACTAAATTTAAATTGTAATATTGAAAAACTAGAATATTATAAAAATTTATGATCACAAAAGTATATTTTACAGAGCTAGTAATTTTTCATATACAGACGTAAGATTTGCCGCCCCCTAAAATTTGCTGCCCTAGGCTTCAGCCTACTCAGCCTGTTGGTAAATCCACCACTGCAGTTAGGTATTATTTTTGATAGTATTTTTCTACTTCAATTTGTATATAAGTGAGTTGATGAATTCACTGAGGTAGCCGTTGTTGTTGGCAATACTTTTTATGGTGTTCATTTCCTCTTAGTGCGTTTATTCATTCGTTGGGTAGTTGCTGAATCTGAATCCCGTAAATTTACGGATTCACGGATAAAGGGAGTCTCCGAATATAATGACGTTTGATAGACTTCCCACTAAATTTTCTAAAGCAAATTTCCTGACTTTTCCAGGTTTTCCAGACGGATGGGAACCCCTGTTTGATATACGATGTTAAATTAATGATGTTAGCAGTATAACGACTAGAAATCAATTACAGTCAGCTCCGCCCACTATAACGCGCTAATGTACCTGTTTACGTCGAATATACGCACCGTCAACAGAATGGGCAAATCACCGACTATTATGTGAAAAGTCGAAAATTCAAAATCAAATATTCCCGAAATTTAAAGAAAAATTTAGCTTGATTCATAGTTTAATTTTTTCATATCAATGTAATTTGTCAAATTCTATAACATTTTTAATTGTATGTTCCAGTGTCGTAACTTTAAATATTCAAAATCAAATAACAAATAAATCAATCAAATAACTCGGGGGCAATAATTTTTAAATAAATAAAATTAAGATTACAGTTAATATTTTTGTAATTTCCTTGCTTTTACATTTAGTTCAATTGTTTTCTTACAAATACTTGTATTTTAAAAGCTCTATTAGCACACAACATTGTAAGAAAATCGGTTGAACATTTCCGGAGATACGATGACAATTTCAATTTTTTCATTTGTTTTATTGTGGTAGCCCTGGCAAAGATTTCTCTGCCAAAACCTTATTTTCACCACTAGAGCCCACCAGCCAAAATTAATTTCACCTATTCTGGATAAAGCTCTTCAAGGTCTTTAAAATAACCTATCATAAGACAAATTTTTTTTTTTAAATCTTGTCTTATTTTCTTGCAGTGGCACTTCTGATTGACAGATCGTGACGGAACCCTTATTTTCACCATTCTACCGCAAACAAAAGACAAAATTTGACGACCTACAGACCCGCACAGAAGAATTTTTTTAATTTTTGCAAATTTTTACGTTTCTGAACACGGTGATCTCGAAAATCTTACCTCAAAACAAAAATTTTTTTTGATTGGAGGTAATTGTGATTTTTAGAAAAGGTTAGCAGTTCAAATAAAAATTTAGCTTTTTGATCTTAAAAGTTCCTAGATTGATACCTCGCTCACTTGTATTAATTCAAATAGAAATCATTATAAAATCTCTCAAGACCCCCGGGGGTTTCCTTAATCTTGCGGCCCCGAGAGGTAGTTACGCCACTGGTATGTATAAAAACCTGTGAAGTCACTTTGCATGCTACACTTTGTATATTATGTGTTGGTTTTCTATTATTTATAAATTAATATAAACATCTGAGATTTCAGATATTATATCAGGATATATGCATTATAACGGAATTATTTAACAAAATATCGTAATAATACGATACGATATATTAGCAAAACCAATGTTTTCACTAAAATAAATTTTATAGTAAAATGCAAATCAAACTTACATAAGTATGTAATCCACTTTAACTAATAAATAACTATCTATTTGCTATTAATCATATATTATCATAGTCTTTTTGTTAAATTGCTACTGACCATGATTTGTTATAAAAGTGCCAACTGAAATAATTTAAGTTCCTATTAGTTTTGACGAAGGTTAACGCGGAATTTCTTAATTCCAATTAGTAACAAAGTAAACGATAATGCAGGCTATAATATAATTCTCATTATCCTGGGCGTTCCCAACATACCATAAAATCTTTTTTTTTGTTCATAATCAGTTTTGCATTTTTATTAATTTATTTTATTAGATCCCATAGCAGATTTACAATTAGCTTCCATACTACATCAAGGTCGACGGGCCCACCCGGGTAACTGCTGATGCATTTGATTGCTGTTAAAATCACACAACTTTTGATTTTTCTTAATTTGTTTGAGTGTGTTTTAGAATTAGTATCTATTGACATGAGATGATTTTTTTAAATCGTTAATTCGGACTTACAGTGTATGGGGCTCTTAAGAACTTCATTTATCACCTAATTACGGCGTAATCTATATTTAACTTCATAATTTTTCCCACTTTGTTTAACATTAAAAAGAAAGTGTTGAAAGGTTCTGGGAAAATTTTTTTCAATACTAAAATTAAGTTTTTTTAAAACATGCAATGAATAAAATTAGAACCATAATTATTAATAGAATATTGTACATGACAGTGTTGACAATAAACAGAACGATGACTCTCTTATTATCTTATTTTCGATTAACCGAAAAATAAAAACAAAAATTCTAGAGATATACGAGTAATCCACCAAATACACCTACATACATATTTTTTTCAAATTAATTTTCGGCAAATTGACCACAAACCACCCAAAAGTACCTTATCTAAATTTAATAATAATAAATTGATACATACTTGTTCTTTATTCAGTTTCCTTTCCATAGAATTTTCATTAAAGTTGTTGGCTATGTAGACAAGTATTTTCAAGAAATCCTGTAAAATTACCGAATTAATAGAATAATAATAAATTAATATTGTTCTAGTGTATAAGCGCCGGTATTTCAGTTGCAGTTTAAACTACGATCAGAGTTTTAACTCAATATCTGACCAATCAGGTAGCCATAAACGTAGTTTAAACCTTGAATTTAGTTTAACTAGCAATTGAATTACTGGACTTCAGTCAGAATTATATACCTACAGTAATTGTTTAACCAAGTTAAAAATGCGAAAAAATAACAAATACAAAATACTTCAGAGGAATTAAATGTAAATAAAATGTAAGATAACAATTAAAAGCCATCCTGTATATGAATGAGTGATGCTATTTTTACTATGTAAAGTAATTTAAATATTTAAATAAACAATTTTAATGTAAACTAAATTTGTAAAGTGTCACGCACACGCATCCCAATTGTAAATAAAGAACCCAATCATAAATCTTACGCGTGCAACATTATCAACAATAATTCTATAAACCTCGACTTAGATTTTATTCTACCAACATGGTGACTTCTGAGATCCAAGCCTAAAACTCGTTAGCGAGACTGCTAACTTTTAGAAGACAAAATAATTTATGTTTATCAAATTTTTATTAACAGAATAATATTCACAATTATAACAGTACAAAAAAATTATTTTTACATAATATTTGATCCTGTGTAATTTTACATTACTTATTCATGTAAATATTACATAATATACTTATTGTTAAAATTTTTTTTATTTTTTTCAGTGCAAATTGAATTGGAGCTTTGGCTTCGCCGAATGAAAAATTGAAGCTTGTTTTTATTAAGGGAACAACATATTAAATTGGTTCTGAATAGCAAGTTTGTCATAAATAAGGAAGAATGAGTTGCATATATTGAAGTTATAGTAGAATATAAACGAGAGTGCTTTGTGTTGTAGAAGGACCAGACTGAGAATCAAAGCAATCCATTATCCATTTATAACTTTAGTGTTCGTGACGTTCTCATAGTTAAATTGGTGTATATTCTGAACCAGGCTTGCTGCTTCTAACTTGAATTAAATTGGTTGGAAATATAATTATTAATTTTGAATGATTAAAGTGATATGGTTTACGAGCTTTTTGAATTTTGCAATATTTAATTAAATCTTGTTCAACACCAATTTACAACTATCCTTAGCTTTACTTCAACTTGTATTTAAAATGTTTTAATTGCATATTAATCGAAAGGGTACTTCAGTTTTTTTTTTATTTGCAATTAAAGATTTTTTGTTTAATTTAATTTATAATGGCTTTGTACTCCGTGAGATGTTATTAATTTGAAGGATTAAAACTTGAAAGTTTTTATAGTAGATAAATTTTTAACATAGTAATCAATTAAAAGTAGAAAAACTAATTTATTTTCCTCGTAAATTGCTTTTAATTGGCCTTGTTTCATTTAACTAAATAATGTATTATACTAAAGAAGATATAAAATTGCATTAACTGCGTCTATATTTGCAAACCAGCGGCACAAAGAATTTATTATTATGATTTAAATTTTATTTGGATAAAAAATAAAGACAATAATATATTATGAGGGGTTGTGTGATTCATTAAGCAATAAAAATGTTATTTATTAGAGTTAAAGAGAATTTGTACTATGTCTAACAAGATCTAGATTAACTAGGCATTTTAAGGTCCAATTGAAAAAATGAATAATTTTGCAAGTTTTATCCTTGATTATCCCGTAAGGTTTATACCTAACTTTAGTCTCTTGTTGCGTAATATACTACGATAAAAGGATAAAACGAGATAATCCTAATGTTTACCTATTGAAAATTAATATGATTATATTTTTATTATTAAGAACATAGCCTGATCTTGCGGTCTTCTGACCGTCTCTGTAGGCAGTGTGGTACACCACCGAGGAAATCTACATAGAAAACGCTTCTCGAATTGAAGTGTATTATACTTCCTGCGGTTACGATGTACATGAAAATACTTCAAACGCACATCACATGCCTGAAAGAGAATGGAGGATGTGGATTTATACATTGCAATCAATTAATGTCCATTATATTGGAAAATGCAGACCGAATTTTACAAAAAAAAACAGGTTGAAATCCGGAAATATTTTTATTTCGTTTTATTTATTTCTTCTTTTTGTAGCGGTTTGGACCTGATACGTAAATTAAAACTTGCATAATTATACAAATCCTTTTCATTAAAAATTTGTTACCCACTCATGTATATCATGTTTAGTATATTATTTTTTAATGTTGCATTGCTTGTAATACAATTTAATTAATCTAGAATTTTTAACATAAAAATGTTTGCTCCTTTTACCTTGCACGAAGTCGTAAAAATTTTAATTATTAAACTTTAATTAACCACCACACAGCAAAGTATTGCATTTCAATTGTGCCGTGTATGTAAAATCTTTGTTCTAATTCTTGCAGTCAGTTTGAAATTGTGGTGACGTAGTGTACAATAATACAAAAAAGTAAAAAGAAGTTCAATCAATAGTGTGCTAGAACTTTAAGCCTGAAAATAACAAGAAGAACATCAGCTTTCATTAAAAGTACCTATCGATGGATTCTACAAAATAAAATTAAATTTGATTTGGTAAAATTTGTATTTAGATTTTAGTTTTTGCGGCTTTCAAAACGGAAAAGAATTCAAATCAGTAGTGAATCCGATTTTTCGGTCTGTAACTTAAAACATTAAGTTTTAAATATTAATTAATGTAAAAATTTCTATTTTAATTGTTTATATAACCAGATAATTTTTAAGGTCCATTCCTCTCTCCCATTTAGAATTTTGGATCAAAAATAATATGAATGTTGTTTGTATAGTTGACGTTAGAACAGCTAGGTGGGAAAACTAGGCTTTTTGCCATTGAGATGGCCAAGTTTGAGTTTTTATATTTTTGCAAAAAAATAGTGATTTGTTTTGAATAAGTAATTTTTTTTTGAATCGGAGTTAGAAAATGATCCAATATTAATTTCTCATAGAAGAACTCCAAAATAAATTATAATAGATTGTTTCTGCAAATGAGGGCTATATTGGATTTATGGTGTCACACAGGCGACCTGCCACAAATTCAAGTAAAATACATGGTGAGGTATTAAATTTATGTTGCTATTAGATATTAAAAATTGCTTGCTGCCAGGAAGCTGCAACGATGCGCTAATAAGCCGCTAAATAGCTATGGAAAATTGCAAGCTGCAACAATGCGCTAATAAGACACTAAATAGCTATTCTTAAACACGCTATTTAGCTAGCTGAAAGTGCGGTATTAGCTGTCTGGCAGCAAGCAAATTGCTTTTAAATAGCTAGCAATTTGCTTAAAAATAGTGAGCCATTTTAGCAATATTGCTGCAATATGGATGCAATTTAAGCGCTATTTTGCTGGCTGCCGCAGCGGTAGTGTTGCCAAGTATAGCTAATTAGGTGCTATTTAGCTATTTTATAGCATCCAAATGCTACTTGGGTATGCAAAACCAAATTATTATTCAGCTTCTTCGTTTACTAACTGAAGGATGTTACAATAGAACCCCAGAACTATAACTAAGCGGAAATCAAACTGGTGACCACAAGGTTTGCAGCCCAAACACGTCCTGAACTATAAAGACAAATCACCAATTAAATTTTAACTTGACAGAGCAATGAGCAATTTATTGAGCAATGAACTTAAGTTTAGTAGATCAGCAAATTGTAATAATTAATATGTAACTATTACCGATATTAACGAAAACCTTAATATGTGTTCGGTAGTGTATAAGTACTTTGAAATGTAAATTGCCATGAAAGTGTCATTAGATATGTAAGCCTGAGTGTAAAGGGTTATTGAAAGTTGGGAGTTTGCCTTCAAATTACACATTTAAATTAGAAATTTAGAACTGTTAAAAACAATTAATTTTCTATAATATAAAAAAAATTTGTTATTTTGTTATTTTATGGGAAATTTTCAATATTATTCCATGCGTAGTAATCACGCAAAACTTTAATTGTTTTTTAAACTTTTAAGGCTACATCAAATGAAAAACATAAAGCGATTGGTTTTCCTTCTAAATATTTTGTTTTCAATGTTAATTGGAATTTTAGTTTCAATTATGGTAAGTTTGATCGGAAATTTTTAGTGGTCTCTAAGCACAAAGAGATAGGACTAAATTATAAATTTAATTAAAAGAGATAACTAAAAATATACAAAATCGATAGCCAGTAACTAATATAATTACTTCAATAACGCCTCTTGCACACTACAAAAGGATATAACAGAACAGGCAATAAATTTTCTGCAACGGTAATAATTTTGATATAATTATGAAGATGTATTATCGATCATTTGTTCATATTAATAAAATTAATACGTATTACCATATAAATTACGTCAATCGAAAATAGCATGACGTCAGGACTAATAAAATCAGCCATATATCAAAACGGAAAATCTTTTAAAAATGCATTAAAAGTTCATGTTTATGTAAATTTTAAATGACATTCATAGAATGGAAACACAATTGCATAAAAACTTTAAAAGTGCATATTAAATAATTAGATTGAATTCACATCAACAAATAAAAAAATTATAAAATATGAGATAACTTTTTGATCTAATTACGAACGTCTTGAGAAGATTTGAGAAGATTTGAGAAGATTGAGAAGAGAAAAAAATACAACATTGAGGAAGATTAGTTCAAAGCAGCTGAGAAGGTTTTAATTTCAATTGAACTCTGAAACATTAAGGACTATTAATTTTTTTAAATTTCAGGGTGTATGCTTTAAAATGAAATGCATTTCTCTTGAAACGTTTGACATTGCACAAATTAATTTACTGCTTTCGCAGAACAATATCTTGAGCGCAGCTCGGTTTCTGCAAAACTAATTTCTGTTGTAAACACTTAATTATGAAATTATTAGCTTATTACAAAGCTTCCAACTTCTTAATTCATATAAATGAGAAAATTATGATATTAAAATTATTGTGGAGGAGACCTTTGTAGTTTGCCTATTTCTAATATAGCGTTTATCCCGCAGAACAGTCAAGAATGTTTTCAAAATTAATATCAAATGAAAACCAAGTACAAATATTACGAAATTCAGAAAAACTGAAAAAATCCGAGAGCAATCCGTGATATATTATTCATATTACGAAATCTAACTAAATTGAATATATTTTTTATGAAAAAGTAAATAAGGTTCATAATAAACAAAGACGTGTTTTTGAAATGAAATGAAATTACTGGGACTTCAAAATTAATTGCTAGCAATACTCATTTCAGGTGTAATTGTCGCACCATTCGTGATTTTATAGATTTTCTGATTGAAATCCTGCTTGATACAACTAATTTGAGCTTTAAACAAGAGCAAAATTGCTTTAACTTTCATAGATCGATGTTCTCAGATTGTGGTAATTTATTTTATTTGGAAAGGTAAACTGAGGGAAACTAAACCCGATTAGAGGTCACATCTGCACTAGCTCAAATTATTCAGCATTGCACATTTTATCTTTCTAAAACGTTTTGGGTATTAATTTACCGTGGAAATTTGTATATTACCAGATAATCTCACTTTGTTGCTAAAAATGAAATAAATATTCAAAACATCCAAAGTTTCTTTCAGACCTTACATAAAGCTTTTTTTTATCTAAGAAAGCATTAAGTTTTAAATTTATTTTTAAAGATTGGCAACTTTTGCAAAGTTTTCAATAACACGCTTTACATTGTATGTATTACAATTTACATTTGAAATGTTATAATATTTTTTTATATGAATTTAAGTAACTTTTTAATAGCAGTCTCAGGATTTTATTTTTCAACATTTTTTTGATTGCCATCGAGCTATCTTGTAATTGACTTCTAACAAATAATTGGAAATTTTTGCGCATGTTCCAACACCATAAAAGTTTTCATTCGATGAATTTCCATCACGAATGGAAACTACTTTTATGAAAATCGCTGATGCAGCTCTTTCGGTTTTTTTTTTCTTTTAAATTTTTGGATTAGAACATTCCTCTACTGTTATCTCCAATTTCATGGGCTTCAATTTGTTTTTGTTGATATTTTAATATTTCAAAAACTGAGTTTCTAAGTTTTCTCCCGGCGATTACTGTCAAATCACGGAAGAACTGAAACGAATCGGTTACAACAGTGTGTAACGGTTATGCAACCACCTTAACTTGCGTTTATGTTAGTTGTTTTTTATTAGCATATAACAGTGAATACCAACAGCAGGTACCAATTTTTCCATTAAAAGTAAAATGATCTACAACATTGGGCAACAAAACTCTTGAAATTGCCGAATTTATAATAAAAAATGAAAAAAACCTATAAATAAACCTAATAATTCCCATTGGATCTTCATCAAATTTTATACTGTCTCGAAATCAATTCAATAAACTTTTATATGCACTCTTAAGATTTTGTTTATAGGAGAAACTTAGAGTATGCAGAGGCCAATATTGCCCTAGAAAACTATAAAAGCAATTGAAGAAACTGATAGGTACAAAAAGAAACAGCAGGAACTCATAAAATTCACGAAACGAAGTTATGTGCATGCGTTTGAATATTCTAGACAATAAATAATGTTGCAAGCTCTTTAAATTCTTTCTATTTCAATTTAAATTATAAATGAGTCTTAATATATAAAACTCAATTAATTTTAAGTAAATTAAAACCCTGTTGCAACTTCAAAAGAGAATAAAACATGCAGCTGTAACGAATTTATCAGGAAAATAATTAGTGAGCCAAATTGAAAAACAAAACCAAAAAATGCGAATTTTAAATTCAAACACAGGTTTCTTGTTCGGAAACTTAATCTTTTTGAGCTAATTTATCAATATCATTTTAAAATTCTTGCTGGTGGAAACAACAATGAACCATAGCAATAAGTTGTTTTCAATACCCTAAATTGTAAAATCTCAAAGTTGAACAATGCTCAACTTCAGAAATAAAAGTGATATTTCCAGACATTGACTGACGGTGATGCAAACCGAAAAAAAAAAATTCAAGTTAGAAAATGTATATCTCTGCTTCACGGCTATTTAATGCGAATTTTCGTTTCTAATAATTTTTTGAATGACGTGAGAACATCGTTTCAAATTTTTATTTTATCCGATTTTTTTCGCCAAATAAAAGTAACTACTTTAAATAATATATTATTAAATATGAAGTAAAAGCTTTTATGCAATTTTGTTTGGCTACTAATGGAATAATAGAAAATCTTAGATTCGACTTTGACCTCACTTTTGATTAAATTTTCCAAGACAATCAATAAAATTTAAATGTACAACTTTATCAAATGAAAATCTTACGTATGTAAATTATTTAGTTTTATGTCAGTCAGGAAACGCAATGACATCGCTTCATTTTCATTTACATCGTATTTAGATCGCGTTTTGTAGAGAGCCTTCACTGAAAGTACCTTTTCTAGGTTTTTTGCTTACAAATCAATCGCTTAGGTAATAAAATACGCCTGTAGATTTAAAAATTGCTAAGAATTTAATTTAAAGAAGAATCCATGAGGAACAGTTTATAAGCTTTCTAACGCCAATATATCTAAAAGCCTCCAGAGATTTTGCTTTCCAAATTCTGTCGCTTGATAGGTTACTGTCGTAAACTACCTAGTTTTTCCGACCTCAAAGAGAATAATCTGAAAAGGACATGAGAAACTAACAAAGTAGTTACAATTTGTTAAAAGTTTGCTACTTTTTTATCTTTTATCACTGATTTTGATTACTGATATTTGTTGCTGGCAATTAATCACCTACGCGATTCATCCGAATTTAGCAAACGAGTAAATCATGTTTAGTATAGCTGATTTGGGAATTGACCACAGTAGATTCGAAATATATTTATATGTAGACTAGGAAATGTTTCGACCAACCAACTGAGAGTAATAATTGAAATTTTGACAACTGTGGCCAATTTTAACAAATTGTATTGGAAAGAAAGTAATTAACGATATTTAATAAACTGCTGTGGGTATTGACAAAAAGGAAATTTTAATTGAATTCTTAAAATATTATGTAAAGCAGCCATTCATGCACGTAAACAAATTATTACAAACATTTATTTATTATTTATAGAAAAACTCACAGAAAAATAAAATAACAGCAATTTTGTGCGATAACATAAATTTCACTAAAATATATGAAGCGAGGGCTAATAAAAATGACTTACGATTCAAGTTTACAGATCGTTGCAGTTTTCATTCAATTACATATTCTACATTTTCTCTTAGTATATACTAGGTTTTCTTACAAATTTTTATTTTATTTTGCTAGTTTTCAAATCAATTTTTGATTTTATATTGTAATGTCAACAAATCTTATATATCTAACATTTATCATGTTTACAGTATCAGTTATTCGGATGCACGGTCGCATTTGTAAATTCTGTAGGTTTACACAAAATCAACTATTAAATATTCAATTTCCACGATAATTAATCAAAATTTAGTTTTCAGGCATAATTTTTGTAAAATTAAAAGTATACAAGTTTTTTACACAAAATAAAAAGTTGAAACTTTGGAAATAATTAATTATCTGAAAATTATATAACGAAAAGCTAAAGGCTAAACAATAAATATAAAAAAATTATATGTTTAAAGGTGTAATATACCAAAATATCACTGAGTTTCTAAAAGTTCCTTTTTGAACACTTTCTCGCAAGTGATTTATTGAGTTACGACTTTCAAGTTTACATTCTTGGTAAGTTTTCGAACAATACTAAATGAATAAAAGCAAATAAAATATAAAATATTCCAAATGACATAAAATTGTAAGTTTCAGTGTACCTACATGAAAACGAGAATTTATCTTAATATTTTCGCGAACAACATGTGCAACAGGGTAAGTCATCATCTGGTGGATGTTGGAGGTATCGGTAGTATCAATATTTCATTGACTTTATACACTTTTTCCAACAAGATTCATAATATCGTAACTTTAAAAACATTTTGTGTAATATACATGTTTTCTTCTATTCTGAAAAGGATAAATTCCGCAGTGGCAATCCATAAACAAAAGTGAGAACTACTGTAGCAACTTTTTATTGAACCTAATTTATTATTTGCGATTTCTTTTGTATATAAATTTTTAACAACATCTTCGATCAATTGACGAAAGTTACAAATTATCAGCTATTATTACTTTGACGTGATTATTTGTTAAATCGAGATTACCGATTACCTGGTTGTGAAATTTTAGAGGTGCAGCGATCAATTCACTTCCTTGAATTATTTTAGGTTTTTAAACATTTGACCCAAACCAAAATTTAAATAGAAGTTACCCTAAAATGCATTATATACCTTTATTGCATCATTAAAAATTTAATTAATAAAAATGAAATTTAATGCAAATATTTTTGTAATCATTTTTTTGTGATCTATGAAAAATTTCCTGTAAATGAGAATTTTTACAGCTAAAATAAGATATTCATGCAGTAAAGGGTTTTGAAAATTTAAATTTTAATATGCTAAAACATACTAGCATACTACAATTTATAACAATCATTTAACAATAAGGCTGTATTTATGGATAAACTAGCTGGACACCAGGCTTCGCCCGGGGTCTCACTAAAAGTAAAATACTTTGCCTTACCTTCAAAGTTCTACCCTCCAAACCGTAGTACGTAAGTGTTGGTGTTTTAATTCTGTTTATTATTATAGGGCTTTTGGATGCACAATATTTTTCGTTTTTCCATGTCCAAAATATCGTTCTAATTCAAAATAATGCGTTTTGAATCGGAACCTTCTTTTTATCACAAAAAGCAATTATTGTGTTATTTTATAAGTCAGACTATCAAAAGACACTTTTCCCCTGTGTAAATTTCTAAAGCTGTTAGTAAACGTGAAAAAGAAGTGATAATTGTGAAGTTTGCAAAAGCGAAAATTCAAATAAAATACAATGAATTTTACATTCAACATACAAATATTTTCATAAATTTTCGTGTTCGACAATAAATTATTATCCGCTATTTACGTATAAATACATTTTTATTAATAATTTTCAATGGAATTTTAAATACCTAGCTTTAAATTTTAAATTTCTAAGAAGAATTAATTTTCATTGTTAGCTCAATAATCCTGCCGTGGCGGTATTCTGTCGTTTAATTTGAGGGTAGCATTTAAAGGAATTAGCATCCAATATATGAACGCTCAAAGGCAAAACAGCAAAAATTGAAATTTACTACCACTCCGGTGGAGAATAACACCGGCTGATTGCAACTATTTGTATCAGCTGCAGCTAGTTAGAGGATACAAAGGAGGCCTAGCCTCCCCCGAAATCCTAGTTCATTAGTAGCTAGAGTACAAAATAGTACTAGCTGAAAAGCAGCTGCAAATAGCACCGAGTTAATTTTTTACAATTAAGAAAAAAGTTGAAATGATTCCCCACTGATTTGTATCTCTCTACATTTACCCCGACCGACATAGCAGAATAAATAAATAAAAATTCTTGTCTCCCATATTCAAGCTAAAATCAAAATGAAGTGTGTTACGTCAGGATTGAACAATCGATAAGTTGTTAAAAGTATCAATAATTTATTTAGAACTATGTAGCATGTTTAAATTCAATTTATTGTCTTCCATTCCGTTTCGTATGGTAGCTACACTTGTTTAAATTTTTCAAATTTAATTCCACAATCACAACATTATTTTTTAACTCAATCACGTCGAACTTAATAATTCTAAATGATCGAGTGGTGGTTTCCCGTTGGTTTCTTCAAACTTTTATTGATATCTGGGAATTGTCGGTTAATTAAACAGAAAATCTTACAGCAGATAAAAAAAGTTCTGGCAAATTTTTTATTATTAGCAACTTTCATTTCAAACCTGTAATGGAGTGTAAATATTTGCAATTAGACTTTCTTGTTCTTTTACAATAATAATTTGACGTTTTATTTGAGTTTGGAATTAAAATTTAATAAAGCAGTTTTGTTTTAATAGATCGAATTTTGATTGTAAGTTCATATTTAAGTTAGAAATAATCACATTTTCCAATTAAAACCAAATAATTTTTTTAAAGTGTAAATGTCTGAAGTTTGCTGAAAATGTTGAATCGAAAAACTTTTTTTAATTACTTGTAAGTTTGTGTAAAGGAAGAAAACTTTTAACTGTGTGAATGCAGTGTATTAGTGAAGAGTCAAAGTTTTGCCAACTCAAAAGAGGACAAAGGTTAATAAAATCCTTTGTGTGAAAATTCCTTTACGATTTCGTGTTTGTTATTATTTATTATACTAGCACGCAGACAAAAATACAACGTTAAAGTTTGTCAATCTTATTAAAAAATAATAGGAAATTATAAAATTGATGTATTTTTTGACATTAAACAAGAATCTAATTTAAGCTCGTAAGGGCAAGTTAATAGCGATGAAACTTAGGAAGTGTTTAAAAAGCGATCGCACTAAAAAGTTGGGAAAACTTTATAATTTTTAAGATTTCTTGTGGTCGTAAGATTATCTCATAAAGCTTTTCAGTTTTATTGACCCCATCTTTCCGGAATTTTATTGTGGTAAGTCTTCACGACACAAACATCTGCGTTTTTTTTATTAACAAGTGCTTGTTATTTTGATTCTAAGTTTGGTAGCTTCGGATACCATCAATCTTTGATTTACTCTTGAGTTCCGACTTTCGGCTTGACCTCCAGTTTAGTAATGATCTCCCTTTGTGCTACTAAGTGGAATTTGATACGAATGAATGACAAGAATAAAGTTGTGATAGTCCTAACAATTTCACATTAGTTTACAATTTCATCTCAATCAAATATGATTTACTAATGGGTAATATCATATGTTTAAGTGTTGTAGGTACAGAGTACAAAATTCACTTCCATTCCAAATTTTAGCCAGTCTTCCAATTGCGATATTTATTATTATTAGAAAACTTTTGTTGAGAAAATTTAATTAACACCTGCCGCTTCAAAATTTCTGATATAGATTAATTTATAATTTAGGTTTTCATCTTTGCGTAAGCATTGTACAAAGATTAAAAAGTTCTAAGAAGTCAAATATTTCTAAAATTTGTATAGAACATCAGTATAGGGAATTCTCGTTTGATCTATTTTCCAATTTTATTCTTGGAACCCTGACTCAATAATAATTGAAATTTGTTGCATTATTTGTGTATAATAATTTAGTGAGAGATTGCAAACGCGTCCAAAACAATATGCAAATTTAAAAATTTAAAGTAACTTTCGGTGTTTATAAACTTCGGGTATTGCCAAAACGTACATCTTTATCCATGTTAAAAGAATTTTCGAATCTTTTAGTGAAAGTAAAAAGTTTGTTGTTTGTTTATATTTGTAACAGATCTTCTATAATTTTTAATGTTTTTCTTGTTATCTTTTTCTTCTTATTAGTTAGTTTCACTAAAACTAGTGTTTTTTGGGAAAATTTTATTTTTGCAAATAAAAATGTGTTGATCATAGTCGTTTCTACAGATATTCAAGCCATTCAAAGCTAGTATACCACATTCGCAGAACGGTTTCGACGTTCTGCGGATACAATTGCTAAACCTCATTGCTATTAATTGATCCCATTGGGATTCCGCCGAAACCGACAGGAATGCATAGGGCTTCCGAGGGGACTTCCGACGGACTTCTACTTATCTAGAATTCAAGAATTCCGTGGGTGTTCCCCTAGGTGTCCCAATGGTTTCCTGTTGGTTTTCTTAACGGTGTTCCAATGGGATAATACTATTATCAGCAATCCGTTTCCCAACGGCACGGCTTGGTAATGAACAGATCATGTATTGACCGTACAATTATTTCTCAGAAACTGCGGACCACACGATTAACTCAAAGTTCTGGTTGTATATATGCAAGAATTTTCAGTTCCACTGTAGCAGAATGTGACAGTTCCAGTAATTTTATTTGAGGGTATGGAAATCCACCATCAATTTTACTAATAATGAAAAATCGAAAGTTAAAATTCCGTTGAAGTTGTAGACCAGTTTCAAAAAAAAACTTCAAGTGGTAGTAATACGATTTACTTACACGAAAAACTATGCCATAGTAAATTACGTCATCGATTTAATTATTCATCAACAATAATGAAACGAGTTTGGTAAGAATTTTGCAACCTTCTATACTTCTGTGAACTCTGTACTGCATGGTTTACCAGCAGTGAGCAACAAAGATATTATAAAATAGTGTATGTTCGTTTATTTACTTTGTGAAACTCAAATACAGTAGAATCCGCTTAATGTGATCACTTTGGGCCAAGAACATTTTGATAACATTAACCGACTGATAACAATAAGCAAATTTCAGAAAAAATGAATTTAAGAAGAATTAGGTAAATTTAGCAAGAATAAACTAAACTTAAATTAAAATACATAAAGCAAAGTGCATATTTATCAAAATAAAAATAGAAACACGCCATGAAACGGGAAACTTAATTCGTTTTTATATAGAAATTAAAACGAGTGACGTGTTTTGTAAAGATATATAAAATTTCAATGACCAATCAGAAAAAGATACTTCGAAAAAGACAATATTGTGTAGGAAATTCCTTGAAAGTGATAATAATAAGCGGCTTTTTGATCACATTATCCGGTGGTTTTTGTATGTAAAGTGATTAAAGCGGCCGGTTCCCAGTCAAAATGATCACAATAACCGACTGATAACATTATCCGTGATCACATTAAGCGGATTCTACTGTATTATGTTTCGATTATTATTGTACTTCCTTTAATCCTATTTGGGTCTTCCTTTAACTCTGAAAAAATGTTCTTGTAACTCATAAGTAAAGCTTTTCCGGTGTCTCTCACCGATTTAGATAACCTTTGGAGAGATTCAATATAAAAGCAGACAAAGAAGAAATAAAAAATTTAATAATTATTACAAACAGAAAAACAATAGAGAAAAACGAAGAAAACACAAAAAAAAAATAAAAAAAGGCAAGAACTTCAAACAAGTTTAAGAAATAATCCGGAATTAATAGAAAATTAGTCCAAGACGAAACTAAAACTTTAATAATTGAAAGTCAAAATGCAAACGATAAGAACAAAATAATAAAATGAAAATTGAAAACGACTCTTAAAAGCCATAAATCAAAATTTATTAAGTGCTATGCAGCCGCATTGAAAAACGAATTCAAAAGGAAACGGAAGATTTCAAAAGATAACAATTTTAAAACATTACCTACCACTCAATCCAGGAAGAAGAAATGAAAAGCTTGAACATGAAGAATGGAAAAAAAATTATTAATTACAAAAAAAATCAAGATTCAGAAAAATGAAAAAAAAATTAAACTTGAAAAGAAGTAAAATGAAAGTAAAATATAAAACGGTAAAACAAGGATTTAACTACGGTTCATAACTAAAACAAAAATACAAAAAAAAAAGAAGAAATCCAAAGAAGAAATGTAAAATGTAAAACTAAACATTATAAAACAAAGTCGGATAAATAATACATCACAAAATAACTAAATACAAATTTAAAATATGATGAAATAACAGAATTAACGTGCAAATAATGAACAAAATTATACAAAAAAAAATTCCAAATGCAGAGATTGAATACATTAACTATATAATTTAATTACCCCATGACTGATTTTTGAAAATACAATTTTACAAGGTGAATCTGATGAAATTGCAACTGCGTAACATAATTTCTATAATAATTAATAAATTGATAAGGACATAATAATTAAATTACATGAAAATTTATTGGAATTTTGGGCAAAGAAAAATTGTATAAAAATTTTAGATTGAGGTTTTCTAAAAGAGTAATAGCTGCTGATAAATGATAAAATAAATTTAGTATTTTGAAGATGATTTGAGATGATTTATGAAATGGTATTGATATGGAGATATAATTTAAAACTTAATGATTTGCATTGAAGATATAAGGTTACTATTTTATATTTTGAAGTATTCTGAAACGAAAATGTGTAAAAAATTGAGAGTGCATTGGAAATTTTTTAAAACAGCACATAATTTATTAGAAAAAAAAATTTTTTTTTTAAATTATAAAAATGGTTATTGTTTATATGTATTAGTGAAGCTGAGATCCAAAGTGTAAATCGTTTTGATTCGAAAGGTTATATTTAGTTGATTTAGTTGATTATTATAAAAGGGTAACTATTGTTTTGAATTGTGAAAATATTGTTGTAAAATTATTAGAATTTGGATTTGAAGTTATTTTGTTTGGAAATTGTAAAAATTAAAAAAGTTTATAATCATTAGTATTGTGAAAAATTCAAATGTATTAGAGAAAATTAAGGAATTTGGTTGTTTTTAAAAATTATAGAATGTAGGGGCATAAAGAGATATTATTTGATTTATTTTATTGAAAAGAAAATTAATATTATTTTGTTATTTTGAATATTAAAATTGTCATTTGTAACATTCAAAACAATGGGCAAATGTCATGTTATAAAATGCTTGATGAAATGTTTAATTATAAAATGAAAGGAAATTATTTGTAAAATTTAAAATTTTTAAAAAAATGTTATTTTATATTTAAATTTTGAAATTGTAATTTTGCCAAGAAAATTTGTTTTAGACGGGTCGATTTGAACAGAGGGGAGGAGAAATTTTCAAAAATGGTAGAAGTGGATGTCAGTTTTCGGTAAAAAAAAATTAAAAATTAATAGATTGTGGAGAAATAAATAGTAATTTTCAAAAATTAAAATTTGTTTTAATTTAAATTTAAAGGTGATTAGTTGCTCGAACAGCAAAGTGGTGATTTTAAGCAAGGTAGGACTTTGTATTTATTAAAGTGCTGAATGGTCGTTTTGGTATAAAAATTTGTTTAAAAAATTGTGCAATATGAAAAAAACATTAAATATATTGTGGGGGAGGGAAAACTGTAAGTTTGGTGTTTTTGGGTTTTCTCTAAAATTGTATTTGTATTATTAAATAAAGAAATAAAGGGTATAGCCGGGTTTATATGGGAAATCTGCCCTCGAGTTTTTCGAAAAAACCTCTTTTTTCGATTTTATTTTTTTTATATAGTAAAATTCAAAATTAATGAATGGTGATTTTTTTCCTAATTTTTAGGAGTAAAAGACATGAATAAATAATTTGGTCATGATTCTTAAACGAAAAGCCGATTTTTGGCGAAAGAAATAATATTTACATCTTATTTTTTAACGCCTTTCTGAAAAGTATCACTCACCAAATTTTATCAAAAAATGTCTTTTATACTCCCTTATAATAATGAATTTTTTCGATTTTTTTGAAGTGGTGGAACAATATGACAAAAATTAAAAATTATTTTTTTTCTGTAATCTTGCATTTAAACAAACTTATATATTTGTCACAATTCCGGGAGTAAAATGGTCACTTTACTCCCTTTTTTGCGGAAGTAAAGTACTATTTATTTTGATCTGAAATTTTGCATATTGATTCCTACGACAAATTTTTGGGCATTGAAGTAAATGGGGTGAGGTAAGAGGAAAAATTTTTTTGCTCGGTTTTTTGATATCTAGTGCCGTTTTCACGTTACTGTAAATTCAAAATCACAAATTGAGCTATTTACCAATGTAATTTATCATTTGCAGCGAAATTGTGAAAACTAGTAGGTATACAGGGTGACGAATGAGTTAGCCGAACATATACGAAATTAACATGTAAAAACTTATTTATGCAAATTCCTGCTTTACTAATTATTTTATTTATAATTATTTATTTATTTATTTATTTATTATAAAAATTTCAACTCAAAAGTAATGATGAAATATAAACTACGAATAAGATTTTAAAGCTCATACGAATGAGCATTACATTTCATCTAGCTTTTACTTAAAAAGTATAAAAATGCTTTTGAAATTGTAAAAAGTTTCATTTATCAGGCTGACCATGTAAGTTTCCAAAGTAAATATTTTTGAAAATTGAAATTAAATTGAATTTTTTAATACATGGCCAGTACGATAAATGAAAATTTTAACAATTTTAAAATCATTTTTTGACTTTTTAAGTAAAATTTAGATAAAACCTAATGCTCTTATCATTCGTAGTTTTTACTTGTTAATTTCCTATGTTCGGCTAACTCATTCAGTACCCGGTATACACCTCGGGACAAAAGTTCTTTTCATCCCGTGTTCGATTTTTGCATTCGGCTATCACCTTGTGCAGCAATCTTTGCACGCTGGATGAAAAGTAGTACCTTAGTCCCATGATGTATAATATACTAATTCTATGGTTAAAAAATGTATAAAAAATTTTTTTTACCCCAAATTAAGAATTACATTATTTAGAAAGCATTTTTAATCGTTTTACTGCAAAGTGATTGCATAAAGACCATTAGAAATTATATAATTTTAAAATAGTTTGAAAAAATTTCAAAGTATTGAAAAGACTAACCTTACTCACAGCAATATTTACGATCTATTTTGTATGGAATTATTAGGGTAGAGGCTTTCAGGTTGCCACTGCTTGCAAGTTGCCACCCCTGACGAATTTCGACATTCTAGCAGTGTCATCCCCTAAATTTCGACGGACATCGATGTCAAACGTGTAATTATCGCTTTTAATCTAATTTTGGTGCACTCGAACACATTAACAGGGTGTTTTTACTAAATAAAGTGTGAAATTTTATTTGTTAAAAAATGAAAAATTAAAGTTGTGGTTTTCTTTTGTGCTCTTAACTTGTACATTTATATCGACAATTTAAGGCAAATTGTTTTGCTATGTTGTTTTTTCATTCAATTTTCAATATTCTGAAAAAATTCTAAACATATCATGAGTTGGCAGTTTTCTTTCATGTATATTCTAAAGTGGTGTAAAAATGCAGGTTGCCATCTTTTTTGGCTTGCAGGTTGCCACCTCTCTTATTTTACATTGTGACGTATACTATAGTGACTGTATAGGGCCAGTGGCGACATGAGCCTCTAAATCGGCCCAGCACAGGTTCTCGTGCAAAGGGGGGGGTTTAACCCCCCAGTGCTTATTTTAATTAACTATTGACAATTATTGACGTAAAAGCTTTCAAAATATTTAAAAATTAATATAAATCTTAAGTTACTAATAATTGATGCATTTATTTTATATATTTTTAGATTTAAATTAAAATTTTTTTTTTTTTCAATTTTATCTTTTTTTTTCTTTGTCAATTTGCTCTGATTTTCATTTTGTTCAGAGCCACTCAGTGTAATTAATAAAAATCATATGATTTTACTTGAGTTTTTCTACATTTTCAACAATTTTTCAAGGGGTGGCAACCTGCAAGCCAAAATTTCAAGGTGTCGATTTTAGATACTTTTGAAAATTTGCTGTAAATTTTTAGTTTTTGAGTATTAAAATGATTTTTCAAACAGGATCGTTGCTTTATACTTTCCCTTTCTTGTGTAGGTTATTATATCAACAATACGTTGATTGTATGACGAGTTATGATCAAAAAAGCTAAGGGGTGGCAACCTGCAAGCCTTTCCCCTACATTTAATGTCAAGAATTTATGACAATTTTGTTAAACAGTATCGATAATATACTAAATATAATAACTTTTCTGATCGAAATTTTTGTTTCTATTGTTTTAAAACAGAAAAATTATTCCCAATAATAGGTACGGAAAAATTTTGAAAGTAGGTAAAGTATGGAAACAAAATTCATTTAACGTCTCTTTAATCATGTTTCACACTCTTAATTGTTTTAAGCAAGATAATTATGTCTTAATTTTCTATGGTTTTGTATGGTTTTGTTTTTTTTATGTTTTTTCTCTAGTGAGGAAGTATTTTCAGTAAAAAAAAATTTATACACTTTTTAACCATAGAAAACATAAAAGTTTGTTTATATGCAAGATTACAGAAAAAAATACTTTTTAAGTTTTGTCATATTGTTCCACCACTTCAAAAAAATCGAAAATATTTATCAGTATAAGGGAGTATAGAAGACATTTTTTGACAAAATTTGGTGAGCGACAATTTTCAGAAAGGCGTTAAAAAGTAAGATTTAAATTTTATTTCTTTCGTCAAAAATCAGGTTTTCGCTTAAGAATAATGACCAAAGTATTTTTTTATGTCTTTTACTCCTAAGAATTAGGAAAAAAATCACCATTCAATAATTTTGAATTTTACTATATAAAAAAAAAAAAAAATCTAAAAAATAGGTTTCTTTGAAAAACTCGAAAACCGTTTAAGATAAAGAGTTGAAAATTTGGCTGAATTACTTTTATTTGATACCAAAACGATCGCCCAAGTACGAGTCGAAAAAGCCGCAAGGGCAGATTTCCCATATGAAGCCGGCTATACCCTTTCAAAAAATTCAATAGATCGATTTTAATGTTTTTTTGCTTAAAAAGGATAAATCTGAATTGACGAAAACATTAGTGATTAGTATAATTTTTAATTGAGGTCCTTTAATGTGGTAATTTAATTTTTAATATTTGAAATCTTTAATAATCAAAAATAATCCATAATAAAATATTAAAATAAAAATTCACAATTAATATTTATTCACTGAAAAATTATATAAATTTAATTTTTTGCAAATCTCTTAAATAATATGATCATCTCTGTTGAAACCATCAGTACTTCGCATTCTATGATATTATTTTTCTAGAAATGGTACAAACTAATTAATCAAACACAAAAATGAAAATATTTTTAGATAGATTTTTATTTGCTTTCAATTCGATCCTGCCACATAGGTAAAGTTTAGTATTCGTAAATATCTTCAGAATGAAAAGATAGCTTTAAAGGATGAAATTCAAAAAATTTAGTTATGTTTAAATTATCACACGATTTCGTGAAATCTTTAAAAAAAATATTTTAATAAAGTAAATGCATATTCAAATAACTATGGCTGCACAGCCAGATTTTTTGAATTTTACCAACATAATCGAATGCATTTTTTTGTAATGAGTAATTTTTATTTCTTTAAGATTTTTATTACCAAAACCAGGTTAGCCTTAACCCACTAGCTTAGAAGTTATTTAAAGAATTTCAATAATGCCCGTCCAACCACTCTTAAGTTACCGCATTACTTTTCCAATATATTTTAATTATAATCCAGGTTAATGTGCACGAAATATTTACGATCCTAAATTTTCTAGAAAATTAGTGGAAGAAGAAGTATGAATTTTCCCACTTTATTTATGTATGTTATAATAAAATTAACCCCTGTTTCACCAGCTTACTTGTTGCCTATTACTATAAATATCAATTTTTATTTTTACCTTATTAACCATGCAAGCGTAATTATAATGAAAGTGTTAGTTACTAGTTTAAATAATTTTTGCTCAAATCATTATTTCACGTCAACGTCAATTAATGAACAATAATTATCACATTATATTTTCCACCGCGTTATTAATCTCATAAATTCAAGTTTAAATTTTGTTAAACCTTTAATTAAAACAACTTTGTAGAGAGAATAATAGAGAAAAAATCACATAATTACAATAAGGACAAGCAAAGTTAATTGAAAACGAAATTAAATATGCTGCCAGAAGTCATCAGAGACAATTTTAAATAATACAACGAAGGAAAACTTAATTTTATCTTAATTGAAAGTTCTTTTTGGAACAATAAAACCCAAATTAACAACTATTGGAATAACAAATTACGTTTTTTGGCTTTAATTAGCAATTCAAAATATATTTTAAATTAACGTCAGAAATGCGGATAATTGTATCGAAAATTTATTAAGTGGAATAATTACTACCTTTTATTAAAATTTGATCATCCGGCAAGATTGGAAATTATTGAAAGAGTTTCAAAAGAAAAATTTTCAGCTTTAATTAAATTTGGAAAGTTTTGAAGATGTTTAAATATAAAAGTTTTAATTACAAGGGTTTATAATTTACTGATTAAATTAATTAATTTGATATGTAGCTCTATTATGGACCGTAAATTAATATATATCCAATAAATATGTGAAAATTGATTCAAACATATTCGAGGCTAACATTCAATGCGTGTTTCTAGTTTCAAAACTTATTTATTATTCAAGTAAAACTTTTAAGCGGGTACAAATATTATAGAAAGGGTTTTTGATTGGCTAGGGATTTTCCATAATATTTATATAGATTTGGCTCTACTTATTAACCTGACTCGGACGGAATTTAAAATATAGAATTAATTGCATTAATTTATAGTAGTATAAGTAGAGTGGTCTTCTCCACTTCTCCAATTGATCTATTTAAAAATAAGTTAATAAGCTTTATTTAAAATAAAACATTGTAGACTTCCGAGTAACCATTTTGAGATCTTACTTGACACATCTTTGGATCAGATAATGTAAAATGACAAATTATTATTTACGATAGGACTTCCAGACGATAATTTTTGTATAACCACAAAATTTATGCAGAAATAAAAATGGAAGTTTTATTTATTATACGACGAAGTTTTATCGACATTTCTCTATTTCCTGCGTTTTAAAGCTTACTGGTGGTTTTATTATTAAGAATGTTGGATTTTCCACACTAACGTAAAATACTAAACATAAAATAAAAGTTTTTATAAAATGAAAATGCGCAGGAACTCTTAGTTATTATAAAAACTATAAAATTAGCAAAGTTATGATTTGCAAAGTTGGAATATTTATTGTAAAATACTTGCAAAAAAATTGCATTGCATTCAATATAGGTGGTTACTGAAAATGATTAATTTAGTTAATTAAAAGTTTAAAAAACCATTTTTATATTTTTTGGAGAATTCCGACTTCAGAAAATCATGGATTTTATTTAATTTATAGCTTAATAATACGTTACGCCAAGTGTAAACAAAAGATGTGGATTGGCAAAGGACATCTTAGGAATCCTAAGTAATTGTTTCCATTTTTTCCCCTTAATTTATTCCTCATTTCATCTATTTTCAATGCAGTCCAAACTCATAGACAGGTTAATTTTTTAGCAGCAGCATACGAATGGATTATTTCTAGATGTTTTATTTTAAATTTAGGAAAAGTTTTCCGGATTAGAATTTTCGAATTAATTTAATTTCTATTTTCTTATCCTAAAAAATAAATTTTTTTGATTACTTAGTGAATATTATTCTCAATTCAGACAAATTAATTAAATTCGTTAAAAGCATTATTGTGGTGGTGTTCCTCCGCATACTCCATGTTTTCATTTAATTGTTATCCTTACGGAATACATTGAAACTTAGCGGTCCTTTTTAATACTAAAATCCAAAATAATTTTGTTCGTGCAAAGTTTTGATTAGTTAGTGCTTTAACTTTTACATAGATGTTGCGATATATTTTAATCTATCGAGTTTTCGTTAAATTGGACGAGTTAACTAAATACGTCCAGCAACGGAGCTCAACTTTTGTATTTTTTGTATATTATGTTGCACGTGAATTCAGAGCACAATCTCTATACTTGTCTTTCATATTAAAAGTTTATGAAATTGGTTGGCTTAGCAGGGAATAGGGATTACAATACTCTGTTAGGATAACCAAAACTTGAAAACAGTTTATCTTTTTAGTCAGAATGAAATAAATTTTATAAGCAAAACTCTGTTTAGCTATCCACATATTATGTTCTTGAAACTTTCTTTGCCTATTTGAGGTAAACAGCTGAAAACTAAACAGAAACTAATTAACTTATTCTTTAATCTTTCAAGTAAATAGAATCTTAGAATAAACGAAGTAATAATTTATCAAAGCATTAATATAGTGGAAAATTAAATGTAAGTTTGTTAAAGCAACCTGCATTCTAGTTGCATGTTTTCAACCGCATTGTATTTAAATAAAGCATGTTATACTTGAAGGAATAAGCTGCATATGAAAGGCTTATCATTTTATATTAAAATATCATCTTGTGTTATGTTGCTCAGCCTGCATAAAAGTATTACTTTGTTAAATATTATTTAATAAGTCCAAAATTAAATTAAATCAAATTTTTGTATCTCGGCCATCCTTCCTTTCATTAATTGATAAATTCTGTAGCAACAGCTTGGGCAAATAGTATTTTCGCCTTTAAATTGTTACCTGTCCAAGTCCTATTAACGCTCAACGTCAATTAACTTCAATAAGGACTTCACACGAAAATGACAACGAGCATACTTTTTTTCAAAAGTATGGTTGATATTAACTTTACCAAATTAATTGGTATATGTAAACGCAAGAAAGAAAAAAGTCAAGTATAGCAAATATATTTCTAATAAAAATGAAATATTATATCAATACCGACAACTCAACAATACAGAAATATGAATTTCAATACCATCTTATTTAAAACCACAATTTAATATAAAAATGTAAAACTAATATTTCGTATTTTTGAAAAACGAAATAAAATTTCTTTCTGTTTATCTTCACTTCACGTTAACTGACATTTTTCATATGATGAAAAATAGTAAGTAAAGTTTGTTCAGCATTTCTCGCTTTGTTTTTGAATTGTAATTAAACCTACTGAAATAATATGGCCATATTGACTTTGATCTGTGTCCGCATTTCAGTTATACATTCCTTAAATACTAGCATAAAAAAAAACATTTTGTCAGTTTAAAAAATTAATACTTGCAAAATACTCATCAACACTGAAAGGGCATCGATAAAAATCTGAAGCAGTTTAATTTTATTTATTTACTTACTGAAATATCCAGGATTTCACTTAAACAAATTATTTATTTTTATTGCTTGAATATTACTCGAAATAAAATCCCTACTAGGTAAAACTTCTTGTCGGTCTTATTTTTTTGTATTGTTTCAGATTTTTTAAGCTGATAGCAAATCTCAAAGGAATGAAAGAGAACAAGAATTTTCAATATAAAATGTTCTAGCACTTTATTCGACAAAAAAAATTAAACTTTCAACCTTCTGCAAAAGAGCAGATTACAGTAAGTACCTCAATTTTAGAAAAGATATAAAAATATATCCCAATATTTTATTTGTTTTAATAAAAAAAATATGAATAATTGAAAGACTTTGCAAAAAGACTGGAAATCAAATGAATTATTTCATGTTTTCATATAATATTAAATGGCATTCATAAATATTTAAACATTCAGCCATCAGTGTCCCTAACCGCAGTTCTAATCCTGATCGCGCCAATTTATAGGCTTATGGTGAATGTAACTTAGTCTGTTTCTTATAAAAATCACTTTTTTTATTGTTGAAAACAACGATTTTGATGAAGAAATGTACTCTTTTGGTATTGCCTATAGTGCCGTTTTCTACTCAGTTAGCCAAATCAGAATAACTCAGATTTATGATTATTTTTACACAATTTTACACAATCAACACTTTGTATTTGTAGCATAGACCCACTGACGGAAGGAAACAGAAAGAAAAGTAGTTAACAACAAGGGTGTGCAAGCTACCTCTTCGCCGCAATAATGTTACCCCACTTTTATACCTTAATCTAGATTTGATTCAATGATATTAACAAATTGAAGCTGCTACTTCCATGTTCTTTCCTCAAGTTCAGAAGCACAGAAAATACAAATTAGTATATATGTACTAATATGTAATATGTACAAATACATATCATACATACATGAAGCTCTACTAAATGCAACTAAAAATATCTCCAATTTAAAATACAATTTCATTGAATTGTGATTAAACTATAATATATTTTTGTGTAGGTATGTATTTCATAGACAATAATATAATATTTCTATAATTTGGGTTATTTAACTCTTTGAACAAATATTTTAGCTTATATAAATATTGATAAATAGCTTTCGATTTGTGAACAATTTCGAATTAAACCAAATAAAAGCTATAGCTTTGTGATTTCAACTTTGATAGGTAGGTAAATTGTATAAAAACACATTATTTAATTTTTATTTTAAGCTTATTTATATTTATTTGATCTGGTTTATACGGTGATTAAACTCGCATTAATTCAAGTGGCTTTAAAGAGAAGAAAAACCAAATATCATAATAATGGCAGCTTATACAAGAAGTGGTTTATGAATTACGAGTTAGGTCAATAATATCAAATTTCTTGTGGTGTAAACGCTGTAATTCCGTCTAAAAATTTTGAATTTCTGAATGAAGTGACAAATTTCGAAATTATTCACTTAAAATTTTAAATCAAACTTTGTACGTAGTAGGTACTTATAACAAATTCCTGTGAACTCGAAAAGATTTTCTTTTTATTCGGTTATAGTATTTAACATTGAAATCAAGAAAACTTATGCTCGGTGTGACAAAAGTAATGAAAAAGTAATTTTGAAATCTGTAAAAATTTAAAATTTGTAAGCTTCCTTTTGAATAATTTAAATAACTTTTTGATGAGAAACCTTATTTATTGTTGCATAAAATGAAGTTGTAAATTTTGACTGACTTCCACGTTGGTAAGTTATTAAACTGTTACTAAATCCTGAAAATTAGTTTTTATGATGGTTTAATTAAATTTTTGAATTGAAATTTTGTATTTTAATAATTTTTTTGTACTGATAATTAAAATTTAATAATAATCGCTGTAAGCTTGTTATTGTGCGAAATAATTAAGCGTTAACTCAAGTTTATTTAAGCCAAACGTCGTTTTTACTAGAAAGCGAATTTGTAACTTTAATAATATGCAAAATAACAAACTGCTTCGGATTCCGATGGATGCGTTTGTATCAGAAAGAAGCTCTGTGGTAATAAACGTCGCTTAAGAGTTCTAAATGTGTTTCAATGCAATACAAACAATTTTAAATATAATAAATTACCCCAAACAGTTTTTTCTTTCGAGTAAATTTTCCTCCACAGCACAATATTATTATTTGTTTCTTTGCTGGATTATTTCATTTTACTACATTATCAATCTTTTTTTGGTATCTAGATTAAGCGTCTCAGCTCATTTATAAATTTTTGAGCCACACAACAGAGCGATAAATTTTTTACGAATGCAATAAAGTTGAGATAAAAAGTTTCCTACACTTGCAAGACGTGATAAATGAGAATGGAACGAGACATACCAAGATGTTCCAATTTATTAGAGCCATAAAATTATCTTACTTTTTAAGTGTGCAGCAGTTTTAATAATTAATTGCAAAATTTTTATTTCACTTTTTTCTTGTACAAATGAAGTATAATTTTTATGTTGCTTTCCCGAAGAAGAAGAAATTCGAAATTGATGTGGAATAAAATAAACTTAAACTAGAGAGCAAAAATCTTAGAATTTCATTACTCTCACGGCACTTCAAAAAGCACTGGAGCGACTAAGAGTTTTCCATGTAGTAAAAATTAAAGTAAACTTTCAAGTTTGTTTAGGATTGCATTGAATGACCGTAAAATGTATGAAACAAAAACTCGAAAAGTCAAATTATAGAAATTCTAGCTCTAGGTAGCTTCTTAGAATTCAAAATTTGCTTCGTAATTCTTTTTTATTTAACGTGACTTTTAAGTTTTCCAAATTTACATATAATTTATTACAGCTCAACAGAGATAAATTGTTTTCAACATTTTGGCACTTACTTACCTCCTTTGTGGTACAATACATCACGCTAATACGGCCAAATCCTGAGCAAACAATATTTTGGAAAACAATTAAAAATTATTAATTAAAATTAAATTTAAATTTAAATTTCGCTTCAAAAGCAGTTATAATAATTATGTAAAATATTAACAAATATCTTTCTAACTTATCCAAGTTGATTTAAACTTGAAATTTTCGGTTTTCTCTAAGCTGTTCTTTAACATATAAAATACTCCAGTATTTTCAAGATTTAATATTTAAATTGGTGTCATTAAAGCTGAATAATATGGCAAGCTGTAAAAATAGCTGCAATAACGTTTAAAAATTGAATTTGTTTTTGTTGCTGTTTTGATCTTTACGTTTTTATCGTGTTTTTACTTGAAAGGGAAGTGGTTACATAAAAACCAAGTTATCATGCAATAAAAAAATTACTTCAAAGACAAATTTGTAAAATAAAACATTTTTTCTCTTCAATTAAATTTAGTTTTGGGTGGTTTTAGTCTGTTTGGTAATGTAATAAAATATTTAAAACACAAATTCATCTACTGCCGTCCGGAAAAGTATACTTCCAACAGGTACTTGCTGTTGAAAGCGACGTACTTGTGTTGAAAGTAATTAATTGATTTTAATCTATTTAAAATAATAAATACCTACAATTTTATTAAAAGTACTTCTGGTAAATAAATTCCAAAAAGTACAAAAACAAGACAAGTTAAACACCGACAGCGAAATGAAGTACATCAAAAGAGATGAAGGGGTTACTAAGAGAAATAAAATTAAAAAGACGAAATAAGAGGAAGACTGGGATTATACACTTCGTAGGATAAAATAGATTGTCAACTGCTGACTGGTTTAGCCACCTCAATAGAATGAGACTCGATACGAGTTTGTGCGGTTGGGGAGAGCAACGTGACAACGGGTTCGGGTAGACCATCAAAAACATAAAATGAGAAGATTAGACAGATGCCCACAGAAAGAGAATCTCCTGAAGAGACCAAAGTGAAACTACTATGAATAGAAGCTTTGTAAATCAAGGGAAATCAACAGAAAAACCAATTACATCAACATTTTGAGCTATAACGAGGATTTTGATCAGCTACCTACTACATCATATTGCAAGTTCATAAATAAACTTTATTTCTAAATTAGTTTTATTTAAAAATTATTTATCCGTTTAAGTTTCTCGGTATATAGAAAATTGAAGTAGAAAACATTGTCATTGTCCCATTTATTGTGCTACAAATAACGTCGTTACAGCAGCGTTATCGTGCTTTAACGCAACATCAAACATTGCATTTTGCAATTTTATGCATCCGCAACAATCTTGCCAACAATACCGTAATGGATATTTTGATAACATTTTAAATTAAAATGTAAAATATAAAAGAAAATCATAAAATAATACTAAATTATTGGGATGAAATTTTCATCTTCTAAATTTTAAATTTTTATGGAGCCAAAAACAACGCATGTTAAGACTTCATCATAAAATTAAATTGGAATTAAATGTCTCGTAAGTTTAGATTTTCATTTCCGCAGAGAACATAAACAATAAAGTTGGGTAAAATTTTCAATTGATTTACTGGAAAACTAAAATCCAACTACTGCTAAGTAAATAACCCAAGAAATATTAACTTAATAATATTTAGCAACTTCCTAAATCAAAACTAAGTTGATTTATTATTTCAGACATAATTAAAAATTGAGTAAAGCAAATGGGTCTGACATTTTTAAAACTGCACCTGTTCATAAAAATATATCTCGAAAATTGAATTGTTTTATCAAATTGGTTGTCTCAAGTTAACACCACATCCGCATTAAAGAAAATACCCTTCTTTGGCGAGATGAGATATGTGCATTTCCCCTCGTCCATAGCCTGAGGAAATTAGGGTCACTGATTTATGGTACGTAAGCAGATAAAACGCTTAGGGGGGACTTGTTCTAAGTGTTGATGTTCATAGTTGGCCTAAAAATGAATTCAATAATTTTTAAGTACATTCCACGATTTTGTTAGAAATCGTGATAGAGAATTTTTCGCCCTACAGGAAGTTATTATTTTTAGGGTAGGTACTATGTGAAAAGTGGTCCAATTTGGAAATAAACTGGAGAAAGTAGACCACGGTAATATTTTTTATCAAATTTATAGTTTAAATTCCGAATGGAATAGTAAAATCCATTTCGTAAAATAGATTATTGTTTTATTCTTGTCAACAAACATTTTCATGCTGAATTATTCCTACTTGACAAAAACTGATTATTCTTAAATCGTAAAAATTTGTGTCCTACATACATTTATTAATTTAAAAAAATTTTCAATTGAAAACAACTCTTGGAGGATAATAATTATTTATTTTTACAACTTAGAATTTTACAATTATTATATGGATTTAGTACAATAACCGGGATATTGGTTTTAAATTATATTTAAAATAAATTTTAGATATGATGTTAACAGTTATTAAAACACACTGCTGCAACTGTTTACGTCGATAAAAATCGATTATTACCTGAATTAATCTAAAAATTTGATCTGTTTGTGGCAATTTTATAATTTTTTGATCACGAAATGGTCTCCAAGAAAATTTTAAAACACAACTGCATATAAAATTTACCACAACAAAGCTGTTATACTTAAATGCTCATACTATTATCCGATTATTACTATTAAACAAGAAATTACGCGGTTTTCATTATTTATCTAGTGAGATTTCCAACCAAAACTTCCGCTGGGATAATCTCAGCAGGTTTAACCTCATAAGTTATGCTGGCTAAAATTTGAAAGTCATCAATTTAAATTTTTTACAGCCTCTTCCTTTGGATATAATATGATAGATCTCAATTAATTTTAAGCCGAAGTCAACCAGCATAATTTGTTTTAATAAGCTCAAATTGCCATCAGGTCATTTGACAAAATTTAACCAGAAACTTCCACTTGTTCTAGATTAAAGAAAAAGTTTGTCAACGTACAAACTCTTTAACTATTTTTTGAAAGGTTTCTGTCTCTTTGCACAAGCTTATTAATATTAAACAATAATATATTTAGTTTAAACAAGAATAACCTGCAACCTTCGAACCCTGGAAAATTAATTGTAAAAATTAAACAACCTCAATTAATTTAATATTGAATCTCTAAATATTTTCAATTTTCTGAAACTTTCCATCCGATCAGTTTAATTTAATACTAGGACGAACATTAAACTTAGCGTAAAAGAATTTCCACTTAAAAATTTTATATCAATTGGTTTGCGCCGGAAAAGGTCTATATAATGAGAAACCATAAACTCGACGTTAAACAATACTGAAGAAAAATTTTTATTTATTTTCTAATTTTTCATCCCAAGTGTAATTCGTTGACACGTTAATAGAAAAACAAATAGTAAACTTTTTGTTGGTGCCTTTGTTCATGACGTTTCCTTGGTGTATCATACTTTCTGGTTATCTTTTTATCTCGTTAAATTTCCACATGCCTTTTTATGTTAAAAAATAAATAATAAATGATGCATTCTTTCGAAACTTTTCTTTCGTGTAATTTAATCTTATATTTTTCTTAATAAATGTGCTCCAAATATTTTGCACGCTTTTTTAGCTTTTTACTTCGGAAAACAATTTTAGGGACAAAGGACACTGACGAAGTGATTTTAAATCCTGCGAAATATTTTTAAACTGAAAAGATGTTCGACTTTCTTGGACATTTAAAATTTATGAAGGTAGACTTATTCGATTTCTTTTACGAATTACAACAATCTCTTTGCCGATACATTTGATGTGACTTTATAATGATTTTCAATCTTAAAGATAATAAAAAGAGTTGTTGACTTGAAATACAAATGAAATAGTAAAATGTACGACTAGAGTTTTAGCGAATATGTAATAATATGAAAAATTTATTTATTTCTTTTTGTGGGATACATAAAATGCATTTTTGTGCTGTAACTTGTGAGTGGTTCCACTTACGCGAAATATAAATTTCTTTTTATCTAATATGCAATGAAATTTAATTATCATGGAAGGGTAGTTTTACAACTTTTTTAAATGAAATAAAGTGAGGAATCTGGCATTTTATATTCACAAGGGTTTAAGGAAAAGTCGGAGATCTCTCTTAGCTTAAATACTTTAAAAGTGAAAGTCTACTTTCTTACATCTTTTTCATCGAAAATAATAATGAAGCTAAGCAGGAAATTTAGATAAATTTTTCGCAAAAGTATAATAATAATCTGCCTGTGTTTGAAGTTAACCGCGGAAATAGAGCAAGCAAATTTTACTATTTTAAAACTGACCTTTTGTTAGCTTTAGACAAATTATTATTTATTTATTATGGAGAATAGTATGGAATAGTATACTTAAATTTTAATTCTCTGTAGTTATCTTTCAGTAAGTATTCTCTTTGAGCAATTTTCACTTTGTAATTTTTTTTATTTAATTAATTATTATTATGTTTAAATTTATTATTAAATTATAATTTAAATAAAAAACCCGAATTGCGATGTTAACTACTTGAACAAAACTTAAAGGTAATGGAGGTTGGTCCATACTTAATGGCCAAATTACAAATTTTAAATTACAATTACAGCCAAATTTGGCGGTAGAGACATAGTTTTGTTTCCTAAATTTATTTGAAATTTATTTGAAAATTTGTAGTTCGGCGAAGAAATCGTTTGAGTGAGCAGTATTTTTTTGATTGTTTTGATATTGATTTTGTCCTATTTTGGACAAAATTTGGATACTTTGGGCAAGTTTTGGAATGTTGCAGATTGAAGAGATATTGGAAAAATTAAGAATATTGGAAAGTAATAAGTAATTATTTCGTGGAAATTGTGAAGTTGAAGTTAAATGGAAGGCAGAGAGGTGCGGATTTGATAATGGCAAACTAAATTGACATCCCAACTGAGATGGGGCACATTTTTAGAAACTCGCCATTGCCCCTGAGATTTTCTCACATGCTCTTGGTAGAATATAAAAGTTATAAAATAGAAATAAAAGTCGATTGTCAATTCTGGCAATTTTGCCGGAATAACAGAAGAGTTGGAAAAGAGAACTCAAATTTTGGAAAATGAAAAATTAATTAAAAATAATAATTTGGTCCTTGAAAATGAAAACTTAAGTTGGGAAAATAGAATTTTAATCAATCTTTAAAAAATGAAAATTTAATAAATAAATTACGTCACACGATTTTTAAGGTGTTTAGACCCCTCCCTCCCCCTATGTTACATTTAATCACATTTTCATAGAACCCTCCCCGCCAAGTGACGTCATACCTACCCTATAAAATTTCATAATTCGATCAAAAACTATATTTTTGAAAGATTTGACTTTGTGACATCACACCAATTAAAATCGCCCGGACCCCCTGTCACATTTTTGTCACAAATCTGAGATGACCCCCCTACCCCCTAACCCTAACGTGTGACGTAATTTATGAATGACCCCAAAGATAGGTTTTAGAAAATATAAATTTTTACTTAAATAATAAAAATTTGGTTTCTAAAGATAAAAATGAAAGTCTGGAAAGCGAAAACATTTTGCATAGAACAAGCAAGAAAAGGAATGTTATAAAAAATTTAAAAGAGATTTCAAATTTTGGAAAAAAAGAAACAAGAAATGATCTACACAGAACAGCTTGAAATGGGAAATGAGATATTAGAAATCTCACTAGACATTTTGGACGATATTGTTAAAAATTTAAATTTAAATTGAAATCCAGAAAATAATTATGGATAATTTGAACAATAAAAATTTAATTGATTTAGAAAATTTGGAGTTAAAAAACAAAATTGAAAATAAGGTTTCTAAAGATACAAATTTAAATTTGGTAGGAGAAAATATTGGTCGCAATCTGGAAAATAGGGATTTGGTAATTGAAAATAAAATGGAAAATTTGAATAATTTGGTTGTTTTCGAGAATAAAAGTTTGGAAATCCAGGAAGTAATGGCAGATTTGGATAATTCTGGTATTATGAAAAATAAAGATTTGGTAAAGAAGTTTTGAAAGGAAATAATTTTGTATGGAATTAAGATTTGGATTTGGATATTTAAAATATAGTCAGGAAGCAATTTTTCTTAAAATTTGTTTTTCTGGAACATTCAATTTGAGATTTTCTGAGCTGGCCGGCAAAACAAATTAAGGTTTGGAAGACGAAGTCAAAAAATTAATTTTTTTCGGGCGTTCCACCATAATGCTTACTGATATGTTACAAATTTGCTCTCTGTAATAATATAAATTTCATAAATTTGCTTATTACAATACTGCACGATTTATAAGATTCGTAAATTTCCCTTCCTTCATATGGAGCAAACACACATTTTTTTTAAATTATTAAAATATACTTTGAAAAATCATTTGGCACACAGTTAAGTAGATCTATTTATTTTATTTTTTGAACTGCATTACCCAGTTTTCTCAGAAATTCGTAAATGTCTCTTAACCGGTCATGCCCAAATGTTTAATGTCACACGTGGTATTTCGTCAATAAACTGCATTCAAATTTTTATTTTGATATGTGTCTAAAAATATTATCAAGTCTTGGCGATACACAGTGGGACCGATTCATAAATTTCTGGCCAAAAGTAAAATTACACGATTTTAGCAAAAAAATTTAGTCTGATTCATACGCAGAATTCGCAAAGGTACTTTTGATGCTAAAAATGTGTTTTACATTGCTTTACATCTGATGCAGCTAGCTGGGCTTGTCTCAGATGTGCCTCAGATGTGTGTTTTATATACAATGCTTTCATTGTACTAACGTTTGACAGTATACAATTCATACAATTCAATACTTCTACTTACTGCTATTTACTGTCGATACTGATATTTACTGTTCATACTGACACATACTAGTGCCTACTGCCAGTATTGTCATTTATTTTGACAGTATTGTCACTGCCCTTTACTATTTAATACTACTATATACTGTCATCCACTGCTACCTACTTCCACTTACTGCTAATACTGCCTATACTACTGCTCAGTGTACACTATACTGCCGCAGTGATTAACTCCCGATTTACCCCAGTTCACAAGGAGCGACGCGATGTGGTTGAATAGCTAGTTGCTATTCGAAGATATTTGTACAATTTTATCTAATATTTCAATCCGCAACTTATAAGAGGTTAAGGTAAGCAGTGCTTTTGAAGCGGTCTTCCATCCAATTGCAAACTACTACTAGCATTGCTTGAAAAAGATCATAGAAGATCAAAGTTTTAGTTTTTTTTTAATTACGAACAAAAATACATTACATTTACAAACTTTGCTTGTTTCAATATTATCCCAAATAAAGAAACATAGAATGACAAGTAGGCTACACCAGCAGTAAAAATAATTACTTGTTTTAAATTCAACATCGCTGGAATTATTGCAAGCAAAGATATAATTTTTATCGTTTGAAAATGGCTTACCAAATGCGTTTGATTTCAATTAAGTTGCGGAATTTCAAATGATTTAAAGTAATTTTGCAACAAAATTGGTGGCGAATAAAAAGTTAAAAAAAGGATGGTGAAAAAAGGTGTTTCCCACAAAGTTTACAGCCAAAAAGCAAAACTACGTTCCAAAATGCCCTCCCCTTGCGTTCCAAAATCCAAATTTGTTCCCCAAATCAGATCTTTGCATGCGCACCATTCATCTAGGCAGGTACGTACTCGGGTAAAATAATAAAAAGTACTAAAATTTGTTACAGAAGATCCTCCTAAATTATGTCTAAAGTGATTAAGGTGATTAGTGATAAGTAATTAAGGACTTATTGATTTATTTAATAAAACCGCAGCATCTTTTCCCATTCCAATCCAATAATATTAGATAATTTATTGTATTAAATGCCTTAAAGAAAACAAATATTTCAGTTTTCTAATTAGAATCTGATTTAATAATCGTTGATTAAATTTAAGTTAGTTTGTCTATATAATTCACCCAATTGTGCAGAAAGAGTACGCAATTGTGTAGATTAGTAACACAAATTTGTCTCTGTGTGATTAAAAATATTTTTATTAACTAAAATACTTATAGAATCCTGATCGGTTAAAGGAAATCTTATAGGAAAATTATATTCCTTATAAGAGAAAATAGAATTTTCAAGTTCTGCTACTGCAGGAGATGTTTAAATCCTTAGCATTACTGGTGTCTCCAATGACTTTGAATAAAGAAATAAATTTGCTGTAAAGTTGGACTACACAATGCATAGTAACTTCAGTTAATAGAAAATAATAACAAATTGAAGAAACATTTGTAAAAGATATATATTATTAAAATTTAATTAAATATGAATATCTTAACGTGTTTGTACACCGAAAAGTAAACAAACATAGGACAAAAGTTCGTTCAGAACCGTTTTTTAAATTAATAAACTAAGCAAACACAATAAAGAGATTCCAGAAGCTTTCTACAATAAGCGATTGCATTATTCAGTTATTTTTTGTTGTCCTTCCTTATAGGTATTATAAATTTTACAATTTTAATTTGATATTAAAATAACATTGGCTACCAAAATGTTTACAGCAGTTTAGACACGCCTCGAAGTTTTATATACTGCAAAAGCACTTGTTGAGCTGCACGAGCAAGTCTATATTATTTGTTGTGCAATGAAAGCATCAAATTATGATTTCAAAATTTAAAAAGTTTTATTGTTGGCAAATAATCCGGATGCTTTGTAAAATCCTACAAAGAACGAATTATAAAATTGGATTTTTAAGATAGCTTTTTTTATTTTTCAAAAAATTATGGATGAAGATTTCGCAGTGATTGCTTCCTTTCTTTATCCTTCTGTAGCCGCTTTGACGACTATGTTTGATTGTATTGAGTTGTATTTTATTTAACCACGTAAGCAAATATTCAAACCCGAATTTAAAACCTGAATATATTGAAACATTGCAATCATTGGAAATTAAGGATTATTCCGATGTGTAATGGAAATTAGTGGTGTCCAAATTTGTAACTCAATTTAAAAAAGCGTTCAAGCAGTGAAGATTACATGCAATGCTATGTAATAAAATAAGTACGTAACAAGAGGGTTGAATCCAAATAGCGGTACCTAAATATCTACTGACACAGAAAGCAATCACAACCGAAATAACCGTTTCGATATTCTGATGATTGTGCGGATTAACTTGGTGTAAAACCGTGTAATCACAGTTTGCTCTGTGAATATTTTCAATTCTGCAAATTTAACAAAATGCGCTGTTAAACATTTTCTCTCAAAGTAATTTCTCACACCCTACACCTATTAAGAAATTCGTTTGACACCTCACACTTGGATAGCAGTTTTATCTTTCCAACAAACACAATAAGACAAACTGTAAACATACCCTTAGGGATAAAGACCATCTCACCAAGCTTTATGAGCTTAAAAGTTTTTGTAAGTGTGTGATTTGGTCATCAATCGAAAGATTTGACCTAATTTACCCTTACTAAGTTCGACTTGAATCCTTACGAATTTGTGTCGTACCTTACTTAATGCTATCGATTAGTCTGAGATAACGCAGATAAGAAATTTCAATTAAACTGTAATTTTTATGGAGATTTTGCACGCAGAACTCAATTTTATTGAGTTTTCCAAGCTTTTACATTTGAACTTATTCTTATTTTATATTCACATTTATGTTACATTTTGAAATTGTAGATTCGATTTAAAATTTGCATGTTTTAATTATTAAATTACGCGCGTATATAAAGAACATTTTCTTTCAAACCGGAGTCGAAAAGTTCATTTGGGACATTTCTTGAAAATTTAATTTGTATATTAATTTACAGCAATCCGAAGCAGAGGCGTGCTAAGTTTTTTAAATGCGAGGAGCAGAAAATTATCTTGAAAATTTTACTCTTATTATCCTGAGTTCTGTGGTTTTGTTTTTGATTTAATTTCTAGCACAAGTTCAAAATTACCATACGTCATATCTGGTCTGAAATTAATGATTTAGTTTACAATCGTTTCTTGCAATTGTATATTCATTAAAACAGCCGGAAGTATCTAATTATTCATGACTTAAAAACGCGATTTAGTAATTATATGTAGTACAAAAATAATAAGAAATTGCTAAGTACATTAATATAAAAAAAAGTTTTTAGGCTTCTCCGAGTCATTAATTTTTCAATTTTCTAGAAAGACTACAAATTTTTCGCAGTATTAAATTTCCTTTCGGTAGATATGATTAAACTTCCAATATTGTTTAGCTTAATTATAATATGAACTTACCTGAATGGTTAATTAGAAGACATTGTAATGTAATCTGATGTCAGTCGATTTCGGTAACTTATCTGTTAACATAAGATCATAATTACATCTAGTTGTACTCATAACAAAATATCAATTAAAATTAACTGTTTTGAAAATATGAATTTTATTTTCGTTTGTAATTTCAGTTGCTTTTTTTTTCCTTATTACACAAAGTCGGACGACCTTTTTAAATTTACCCAAATTTTATTTACTGGGTTTTCTACACTTTGGGAGGCTCATAAAAACCTTTGAAGTGAAAGAATTAATTAAGAATAGAGACGTTCAATTACCAAAGGAACATGCAATATTACGTTTTTACCGAGGCATCTAAAAAGAAAAGAAATTTAACTTTAATTAAGCATTATCGATTTCCGGTTTTTGCATTACTTACCTACTTTGCTAGGTATTTACGTATATTTGAAACGCTATTGTCAATTATGGAAGCAGGGTCTATTGTTATGCACTTTAATTGCTTCTAATAATCTTGAAGAATTTTTAATAAGAAATAATATAATTTCAAAAACTCTTAAGGCTATAAAAGTAAATTACAAAGTTGGAAGTCAACCCATATTATTATAAAATGTTTGTAATGCAAGTTTCGATTCTTTAAAAAAACCTAATTTAAATGAAACTAAATAAAAAGAATGAAAAACTACGAGCTCGATTTAATTTGAATCAAACTTAATAACTTAAAAATAATAAAAAAAAGTCTAAGTCGTATTTTTTTCAGAATAATGAAGCAAATTGTACAAAAAACTTTTACTAAGGAAGTTTTCAGTCGGATTTCGGAAATGTAAAGCAAAACCAGAGCCGCTTTCAAGTTTTGAAAATCAAATTTAAAAATTTTACGGATAAATAATTAATAGGCCAATTAAGTAAGTAAAAAAAATGAAATTATCCTGTAGAGAAGATTTAATCTTACTTTATATTCTTTGTACCGCAAACTGAAACTGTAAACCGTAAACTGAATGAATTAAAAATAATAATTTCCATAGAAGAAAATATGTATTTATTTGAAATTTGATAACTATGGAACAAGCTGTTGGTTGTTAACTTCTAGGAACAAGTGCAAACTTGTATCTAGTACCCTGTTAGTACTTTCTGTAGAATTGACCTGAGGGTGATAATTAGTAACAGATCTTGTTGACTATTATATTTCGTCGATAACTTTTAAACAATTTAGCGATAAACGGTAGCTTCATGCTACCCATATAGTTTTAACTTTACTTGCTTTATGTTATCATTTATCCCAATTAAGAAATTGAAAAATAGAAAATGTACACCATGCAATGAGAAAATGCGAGATCGGAATGGAACTGTGCCGAGCTAAACGTATTTTACACCACTTGTTTGTTAAAAGGTAAAAGCTTTTAAAAAGCTGCAACCATAAAATGAAAACTTAGCGTGCAAGTCAGGATTTTGCGTGTTTGCGCTGAAGCTAAGAATGTTTAAAAAATAGCTTTGCAACAATTACTTTGTGAACATTCTTAAAATGTATTTAAATCAAATTGTACAACGTCGGCTTAGTTGTAAAATTTAGCTCATTATCTTTCCAAACTAAATTTGTGTCACGTAAAAGACGTTAGTCATCGTATTTTTAACGGTAACTAACGTTCTTAATTACTTTGCAAACTACATTAATAAAGTACAAGAACACTTTTATTAGTAATAAATTGTTAATCTTACTTTAGGTCCCCAGGAAGGAAAGCCAAAAGAAAAATTTTAAATTTAAATAGTTTTCAATGTAAACCCTTGCGTGACTGGGCTGCATAAAATAACAAAATGCAGCTGTAAACACTTATAAATAGTAGTTTATGCCCAAAATAGCAAATCGAATTTTTAAAGAGTAATCGAGCACAGAAGTGTGATAAAGTCGTTTTATGTGGGTTAACGGAAATTCAATTTAAGGATTAACGAAGTGACACACTTTAATTGTTACACTTCAACATTTTAAATTGGTTTTAAATTTTATTATTTTCAACTAAAAATTTTTCATGAAAGCACGTACATGAAGCACGTACTTTTCAGTTTCTCGTAACTTTTGATTTAATCACTTATCGGTACTTTAAAGGATTATTATTTATTGATAACGTCGTGTAAGGTACATTAAAGCGCACATCCCGGTATAGCATTCAATAGAACTCTCTGCGGCAACAGTAACTGCAACAATTTTTAAATTGTCAGGGATGTTCGTGTAGAAACTTATTTATTTTTGATGTCGGATTTCATAAATGATTCGTTTCACTCCGATTTGGTTTAATTTTTTTTTATAAACACCGAATTGAATAGCGTCAGCGCTCGTTGCATTGTTCCCACGGATAAAAGCAAAATTATTCATAATAAGTTTGTCATAAATTACATGAATTTTATCAATATAATAATGGTATTTTAATTACTAACAATTTTATTATATTATTGGATAAAATATTATCATATCATATACTCCATGGCTTCGTATCCATGTACTATCTGCAAACGTCCATAAATTTTTTATGAGTATATAAATAAAAAACATTTATGTATCTTTTTATATTTTCGGAAAAGTAGTTATGTAAATTATATTCCGAAATACCTAATGCACATATTTTATGCTGATATAAAAATTCACGTTTTGTTGTTAAAACACTGCATAATCCCATTTTCTACATTTTATAGATGCTCGACACTATGAAGTTGACTAAGTTACTCCAAAGTGAAAATCTGGTATTCAGCTTTAAAAATAATTAAAAATGGGATTAATTTAAAAAACCATAATCTTCTCGTGGTTGTCGTGATTCAGCTTAAGCGTTAAGTGGGATAAAGTTCCCATTAATGTAATTCAAATTTTATAATTTGGCAATAATTTATAAAACTTCATAAACTCAAGACTCAATTTGTGGTGGTGCGATATGTACTGGCTTAGGGCAAGAGAAATTTTTCAAAAGAAGTGGTTAGGATATTTCTAACGTAATTAAAGTATCTCTTTACATTTTCTGTTACAATAAAATTAGGTTACACCGCGAACATCTGACAAAATTTAAATTTCAAATTTCTACAAATTATCCTAATATAATTAGAAGTAAGTCTGGAAGATGAAATAAAGCAACTGATTAAAAAACAATAACTCACCTTTTCTCGAGAAAATCTAAATATTGATAGAGAATAAACTAAATTCAAAACAAAGCATCAGCTGCCGTTTGCAAAAATGATTACATTTTCATGTATCTGCTTGCTTTACGTAATCCTAAATAATTGTGTTGCTTTCAGGTAAACTAAACAATTCCATTTATCGCTTCGCTAAAGCTTATGCAAGAAAATGAGCAGATTGTTTATTTAAACATTTTCTAAATATAAAATGAAGTTTAAGAATGGGGTATGTCAGTGAAACAGATTTGTGCAAAAGGAAAATGAATCGTAAGGGTATTTTCATGCAATAATAATTCTGAAACACGATTTTATCCATGTTAGTGGAACCGGGAATATTAAATGAATATGTGTAACGATCTCCACACGTCTATTTCACTTTTTAGTATTTTTATTGCTACAAACTTTGTAACAGTAACTTCACATATTTATAAACCTTCGAATTTACCTTTACGCCGGCACCGCTTCTTGTGTGTATTAGCACGCAGTTAATAGGAAATTTAAAAAATTATTGTTTTAATATGATAATGAACAGTCATGTTCAAACAACCTCCAATATTATGCTAAGCCATTCTACGTTATTTGGTTGAAGATTTCACGAAAACGTAATTATCTGGAAAAAAGTGTAAAAAACAAGAAAGGCAGAAAAAAAATTGATTTCTGATCAATTAATAAACATTTTACGGCTGATGTATGCTCTAAATAAGATAGAATCAAAACAGATAGAATTTTTGAAATCGGCGGAATCGATTGTGCTGAAACTCATGTGACAATTTAAAAATGTTACGGGGGATGAATTTTTAATAAATGGCAAGAAATCAAAGCTTGATGGCAACCAATGTATGGAGTAATTAAAAGTATACCTTATTGATTGTACTTTTCAATTTGAAAAGTCAAAGTCTTTCAATACCACCACTGACTTCTAAAGTTACATGGCTGATTGCAAAAGTCAAAAATACATTTAATATTTAAAATTTACATGTATAATAGAATTTTGTTCTTTTATAAAGTAAAATCAATTAGGTAAACTAAATTTAATTACGGAAATTAATTTAATACACGTGGAAACCGTAAAAATCAAATCTAGCAAGGCAATGACAAATTTTATATTGAAAGCTATCGAAACCCATAGAAACGCAAAAATAAATTGGTTATTCTTCAAACACAATTATTAATAATTTTCTTCTCATATAATTAGAAAATGGTAAGAAACAAAACTATATGTTTTATCAACGTTAAAATCCAATATTATTTTCAGCGTGAAGTACTATCAATACATATTGGACAGGCTGGTGTACAAGAAGGTAACGCATGCTGGGAACTATACTGTTTGGAGCATGGAATTCAACCAGATGGCCAAATGCCATCAGATAAAACTGTCGGTGGTGGCGATGACAGTTTCAGCACATTCTTTAACGAAACTGGTGCTGGAAAACATGTACCTAGAGCAGTGATGGTCGATTTGGAACCAACGGTAATTGATGAAGTACGCACTGGAATGTATCGACAGCTATATCATCCCGAACAACTAATTACTGGTAAAGAAGATGCTGCAAATAATTACGCCCGTGGTCATTACACAGTTGGAAAAGAAATCGTTGACATAGTGCTCGACCGAGTAAGAAAACTAGCAGATCAATGCACTGGAATGCAAGGTTTCCTGCTTTTCCATTCATATGGTGGTGGCACTGGATCGGGATTTGCTTCTTTGCTTCTAGAACGTCTTTCTGTCGATTATGGAAAAAAATCCAAACTAGAATTTGCAATTTATCCTGCTCCTCAGATTGCTACAGCTGTAGTGGAACCATATAACGCTATTTTATGTACCCATACAACCTTGGAACATTCAGATTGCGCTTTTATGGTAGATAACGAAGCGCTTTATGATATTTGTAGAAGAAATTTGGATATTGAGAGACCAACTTACACAAACTTAAATAGATTACTTGCACAAATAGTCAGTTCTATCACAGCATCACTGCGGTTCGATGGTGCTCTGAATGTTGATCTAACTGAATTTCAAACCAATTTAGTACCTTATCCACGAATACATTTTCCACTTGCTACGTACGCACCTGTGGTTTCTGCCGAAAAAGCATACCATGAACTGTTATCAGTGGCCGACATTACCAACGCTTGTTTTGAGCCCGCAAATCAGCTGATGAAATGTGATCCACGGCATGGGAAATATATGTCGTGTTGCGTTTTGTATCGTGGAGACGTAGTGCCAAAAGACGTAAGCTCTGCTATCGGTACCATTAAAACCAAAAGAACAATACAATTTGTTGATTGGTGCCCAACTGGATTTAAAGTTGGAATAAATTATCAACCTCCTACTGTTGTTCCAGGAGGTGATTTGGCAAAAGTGCAACGAGCTTGCTGCATGCTATCTAATACTACAGCGATTGCTGAAGCTTGGGCTCGCTTAGATCACAAATTCGATTTAATGTATGCCAAACGAGCGTTTGTTCACTGGTACGTGGGCGAAGGAATGGAAGAAGGTGAGTTTTCAGAAGCTCGTGAAGATACTGCAGCGCTTGAAAAGGATTATGAAGAAGTTGGAATGGATTCTGGGGAAGGAGAAGGCGAAGAAGGGGAAGACTGATTTATCTATTATAAATTTTTATACTATAAACTGTTATCATTTGTTAATTGTGAAAATCGAACGAATCAAGTTATTTTTACTTATAAGTTGGATTTTAAAAACTTCAGGTTTCTTTGAAAAAAAAGGGAAATTAAATAAAACAAGTTTAATAAAATTATTAATTATTATTTTCCATTAATTTTTCATATTTTTGATGCAATTCAGAGTCAAAAATTAAAGCTTTATAGGGAAATCCCAGGGTTAACTCTAGTTTTGGTTACTCTGATTACATCAACAATGGGTTACCACTAGGTTAACTTTTACTCTAGTTTTATACTACTGATCCTTATCGAAGTAAAACAAATGAAATTCGGAAGGTCTGGGTCTGAAAAGTCTGAAAAAATGGATTTCTTCTTTATTCTGAAAAGCTTTCTATTTTATGCAATTGTATTTGATCAATTATAATTCAAAAACTAAAAAGAAATTAAGAATTTAAGCTAAAAACAGAAGAGTAGAAAAATATTAGAAAATTAATTGTTTACTGTCGAGGGTCGAACCACCACTATAAACGGTAATTACAAGGTTAAGGCGACCAGATGCATTGTAGTAATCTATTAACAAATCTACACCTCAAACTGCAGACATCAGAATGTAGATTTTACATTTTCATGGATTGAGCTCCGAAGGCTGGAACCGAAAGTTGAAGTCTAAAAATATTTTCCGAGTAGAGCTGGATAAACCATGGGTGCAATGGAGCCTCCGCACCCAGCGCCAAAGTTCAAAAGGCCCCTAAATTGTGCGTTTTTAATTAATTTAAAATTGGACTGCACATAGTTCTTTTCTCGTGTTGCTGAAATATAAAAATATATTTATTTTGAAAGAGAGAAATTTATCTTAAACAATATTAATTATGCAGTAAATGCGTACAAACTATCGGTTTGTGAGACCGGGGGGTCTGGGGGGTATGGAATACCCTCCAGTAGAAAAAGAGAAGCTTGTATGTAGATAAAGCGCTGTGCTTCCTGTGAAATAAAATGTTATGTGGTTCAGCCACAGAACATTGGATGTTTTATATTTACGACGTTAAGGTCCTCCCCCGATCCTCTAATGCTTCCCAAAAATTTTGCAATACAGCTCTTGAATATTGGGTGGTTTTATATATTTATTATCGAAAGGAATAATAAAAAGCATGATCTCTATTTTAAAAATATTAAGTTAATAAAAAATACGTACAGTTGGTATAGAAAGTTTTGTTTAAAACCAAACGTTTGCATCTTTTGATATTTTATTTTATATTTTTATTTCTTTTATATTTTTCTATTTTATATTATTTTGTGAATTATCATTTCACTGCGATTTTACGATATAAAATAAATCAAAATAACATCAATTAGGTCAATTTATTAGAGAATATATGGGCAGGTAGCCCTTTAAAATTGCAAAAACGTTACTTTTTTGGCTCGCACTCAACGATACAAAATGTTCTAAAGGGCACTTCACATTATATGATTTCTCTTATGATTTATCATATGACAAACCATAAAGTACAGTTTACACTGTAAATATTATTACATTCTTAGTTAAAATTATAAAAGATATCGTGTAAACCACATTTTATGCTTTTCCTATGATAAATCATAAAAGCAATCATATAATATGAAGTACCCTCAACTTCAGTTCTATAAGTCCTACAGAGTTGTGTGATAAGTCATTTTAAAGAGTATTTAATGGGCTTCAATTTGATACTAATCTTGACCACTTTTTAATAAAAATGAATTTTTTTGAAAATTTCAAAAAAAAATTTTGAAAAATTTTTTGATATAGTGTTTTTTGAAAATTATAAAAATAAAGTATATTTATATTGGTGGCTTGGTTAATATTTCATAAAAATTTCAGAGTGGGAACATGATGAGATCAGCAGTTCTGATAAAAAAATGCAACTGTATCGTTGAGTGCAAGCCAAAAATGTATTCTTTTTACGATTTTTAAAAATAAATAACTGAAAAACTATAAGAGTTAGTTAATTCAAGATGTTAAAGAGTATAATTAACCAAAATTTCAAGAAAATCTGTGTAAGTCAAATTGAGTGACTTGTTGGTTGGACATGGAATGACCGAATTGTACGTAATAAAGCCGCCATGTTCTTAATATTTGGTAGCGTCATAGGCGCCACTAACGGCAACGTAAATCGCGAATATTTTAACATAATAGTTAGTACTTCAAGAAAAACTATCCATACAATGAAAATAAAAAAATAGAAAAAACTAAACTAATATTTGCATGAAATATATATTCTTAGTTTAACAAAAATTTATGTTCAACTATTTGATGTAGGTAGGTATTACGTTTCCAAATTTTAAAACTATGTTAACAGTATCAGTTTGCTATCTGTTAGTTTTTGGACATTTTGCAGCCACTAGAGATGAAAGCATTAAGTAACTTGTTACTCTAGCTATAGCTGTCAGGTTAACAATGTAATTACTTTTATTTCATTATAAATGTAGGCCAAGTAAAAGCAATTAAAATAATTTTTCTGAACAAATCCTAAAGCAATACCTTGGGTTGATCCCCAGTTGAGTTAAAAAAACCAATTTAAATCTCGCATTACAATCGAAAGTTGAATAATAAAAAAATTTCATTTATTCTCTTCAAACCGAATTATTGTTGTTTGTTGTTTACAATCGAACAAATCCGGAGTGCGGTATAACCTATTGAATGTTCATAGTTCAATTGACATCTAAGAAGGACAGTGACGGAATAGCATAAAAAATGCTGCAAGGTAAGCATAATCAGACTTCTTTTCAAACAAACAAATGTTTAAAATTTAATTTTCTGGGGATATAAAAGCAATTATTTTCGAGCAATACTGATGATTGATATCGTGATGTTAATCTTAGGTAAAATTGATAAAGTACCTACCCCAAGAATTTTATATCGCAGAATGTTTATTTTATTTTTATTGTAAAATTTTCCAGACATCGAAAATTTATTACTCCTCTCACTGACGGTAAGTGCATAACGACAAAGTTCTTTCATAGAAACGGATTCGATGTTAAATTACTAATCAGAAAATGCAATTTTTGATTAAATTAAGAATGCCATTCACGCACAGTTCGTTTTAAAGTGCTTTTAACAGCAATTTTAGGATAACTTAAAAAATTTACATCTACCTTATTACATGAACCGATTTCATTTAGTTAAATCTTCCATTCGAGTTCTTTTAAATGATTTAAAAGTCATTGAATATTAAATAAAAAGATTTAACTTTCCTCGTCATTTTCGATGTATTGCGTTCAGATGTAATAAAAAAATATGTAAAAATTTAAATAAATTCAAGTGGATCAAGTAGGCAATTGAAAGTTATTTTATAATATACTGATCAAATACTTAAAAGAAAGCGATTTTATTTTTCAATTGTTAGCGGGAGCTTTTCAATCCGGTTTTGATTACTAGGGATCGAAAGCTCAAGGATTGGAAATATCCTAATTAAACAAATTTTATCGGCTGTCCCAAAAATAATGAAAACCGTTTACTAAAACATTTTTGAATTTAAAAATTGTAATTAAGCTCATGAATAAATAACAATATTATGTAAATTTTAACTAGACACTTCAAAGTTTTACTAAATTAAAATCCTTACGGCGTAGTAAATTATCTGATTAGATAATCTTTTGGAATATTTTAATTTATAAGTCGGAAAACTTTACTCGTATTAGGTATAATTTTCTCGAAATTTAACTAATTAAGTGCAAGTAATCCTTTCCAAAAAATTTCAACTTACGATTGCTGACATTCTAGGTAAGTCGACATATTTGGCACATCCACGATAAAATACTTAAATTTAATGTATTAGCCGTGGAAATCAATAAAATAATACATTTTCACCACAAATTGATATTTTAGCTGTCGCTTTATTTATATAACGCTATAATCACTTAACGATCAATTACGATTTTCTTTAATTGGTTAACAAACATTACATCGCATTGTTCATCAGTTAATAATATCTGAGGGAGTTAATGTCAAAAAGTGAAACCTGAGCCGAAGTAATTATAGTAGATGAACTTTTAAAGCAAAATAACATAGTTTTAAGAAAATCGTAAAATACTCGAGTGCAGTTATAATAAAACGTATAAAACATAATATACAGCAAAGTTATAATATTATAGCTCAGACAGCGTACACGGTGAGCAATTTGGAAAGTGTTAAATATTTAACAAGGATTTTAGACAAAAATTTACCTTATAAATGCAAGTCACCCCAAGGTACAAAGAGAATATCCGTGCAGGAATGCTAGTTAGTTACAACCCTCGCGAATTACTGTGGTTAAAAGTTTACCTCAAGTTAACTACTAATCCGGTTAAAGCGTCAAATCACAATCCGCAACTTTATTTCTGGATAGTATTAACCGTATGCAGTATTTCAAACATAAAAATTCCAAGTATCATACTATAAAATTGGCATTCAAATTTGTTTTCTTTAAACCAAACTTTTTTTCGGAAATTGAGAAAATGTTATCTTAGAAAGTTGTATTTTTATTGACTCAAAATGTAATATGACTCGACGACAGAGCAAATAAGAAATATAGAAATTCTTATTGGTCGTAAACGTCAAAATTTTTTTGTTAAAGTAACTTAAGGAAGATTTAAAAAAATTACTTCATAATATAAAAATCCAAGAAAATTAAATTAATAAAAATTGGAAATTGCATTATTTTTAAGTTTAGTGCTACGAGAAATTTTAATTTTAATCAGGATTTTCATTAAGTCTTACATTTAATTATAAAGATTTAACATGCGTTAACAATTAGTAACTGACATAATGGAATACTTACTTAAAAATGTTAGCCCGATTTTCATCTGAAATGTAAAATTGCTTAGCGTAATTGAATTTTACTACAGTATTAAAGAGCTTTTAGAATTAAGAATAAATAATGAGCCAAACCTACTGAAAAATATATGTTCTTCCATCTGAATTCGAGTGTAAGAGCAATAATTAAAATGTACGTGCGCTTTTCATCACTCTACTACATATAAGCTAAAATGTATTATACATTGAGGTATGCTAGTGCTAACAGATACCCAATATTTATGTATTTATGGTTTGTATTTATAGAAATTTCTATCAGTAGTGTTGATACTACTAAACGCAAAGATTTGGAAACATTGTTCATTCTGTTTGTCGTCATTCATTCATGTCATTCACCAGTTCTTATTGAGCTGCTTTATTTAGATAGTAATTTATTTACACTAAATGTAGAATTTTTTTACAGCGTAAATATAATTTATAAATTAATAACAATAACTGAAATAACAAGTTACAAATTCGTCCATATATGCCCCTGTAGGCATAGAATGTGCAATTATTATATTGAATTATTTCCTGTGCTTCTCCGCGACTTGCAGTATGACTGCTTAAAACCAATCATAGGGTTTCATTCCAGGTTTACTAAATCCAATTCCAATTTGTCCTCCAAGAAGGGACAAATCTATTAATCCTTTAGTTTCCATTATTTTTGTAACTTTCGGCAAGGTTTAGGTTAGTTCGTTAATTTTCTTTTACAAAGGCACAAAGATGATCAAAACAAAAGAACGAAGCGATACCCAAGTAACATTTTCCCTGGAAATTACCTGGCAATACCCAAATATCGCTAGCCGGAGGAGACTCAATATCGACCGCGTACGTAGAACTCCACACAACGCAACAATACTCGAGTCTAGGTCGCACCAAAGCATTGAACAAGCCCATCAGAACATCCTTTCTCCCGAAACTCTTGGTGCACCTGACAACAAAGCCCAATAATCTTCTCGCGTCAGACGCAGTCCTCATAATATGATCACGGAATGTCAATCTGGAGTTATACCATACTCTTAAGTCTTTGATTATGGCAGGTCGGCATAAGACACTGCCATGCATTTTATAGTCAAACTTCACAAAAGCAGTCCTCGAGAAGCTAAAACAATTACACTTCGATATGCTAAACTCCAGCTTGTTCAAACTACTCCACTCAAGCACATTATCGATATCAGCTTGCAGTCGATGAAAATCTTGCAACGATTCAATTTTTAAATAAAATTTTAAATCATCTGCATATAGTAAATACATTGAGTACACAAAGCAATCTCCAATATCATTAATGAACAGTAAAAATAGTAGAGGACCAAGATTACTACCCTGTGGGACGCCAGAATTGATTTTAAAGGCATTCGACAAATATCCATTAAAACAAACTGTAAAGGACTTCCCTCTCAAATATGAGGCAATCAGCGGGAGCAATAACTTTAATCCAAATCCATACAGCTTTCAGAGCAAGACATCGTGATGCACCCGATCAAAAGCCTTTTTAAAGTCAGTATAAATAACATCAATCTGCACGCCTCCGTCAAGACCGTCGTAGATATGCCGAGTAAATAGGACTTCCTGGGCAAAAAGCCGTGTTGGTTTTCATCCATTTTGACATGGTGAAATATACGATTATACAAAATCTGTTCCAATACTTTACTTGGGGCAGCCAAAACGGATATAGGTCTATAGTTTTCTCTCTTGGTTTTATCACCAGACTTCTGCACGGGACATACTTTCGCAATTTTCTATAATGATGGGTAGCAACTCTGCGTCAGGATGAGGTTGAAAATATAGAGCAAGGGGTAACATATCCATTCTATAAGACCTTTCAGTACAAATGGTGGAAATTTATCAACTCCGCAGGACTTGCCAGGCTTCATTCTTCTCACCGCAGAAAGAATCTCAGTCTTAGTGATTTGGGGGACAATCAAGACATCCTGGAGAGGCAGCACTTCAAGGTCATCAAGCTGGAGATCATAGACACCAGCTTCGCTGTGAAATGTAGAACAGAAGTATTCACCAAACTTTTCTGCTTGATCTTTAACGCCAATCTCATTATCGGAGTCATCAATTATTACAGTCGATTTAGTACTGGAGTTCTTCCTTCCATTAACGTAATTCCAAAAATTGTTGGGATCCTTTTTACTAATATTAGAAGTATGATTCAGATACTCTCTGTGTTTAATTCTGGTGAGACTCTTGACGTATTTTCTTTTATTTTTTTTCTTTCTTTTTTTCCTTTCTTTTTTTCCTTAAGATTCAATTCCCTAATAATTTCCGCATCAAACCATACAGGATATGGTTTCATCTTATTATGTTTTATTCTTGGTACATGGCGGTCAAAAGCACCGTACATTCTTAAGCAAAATTCTTCAACAGCAACATCTACATCCGTAATATCATATAATGCTTCCCATTCAATATCTCTGACATCTTCAACAAGCTCCGTGAAATTAGCTCTCCTAAAGTTATAAGAATCATTCACAGCGCAATTCTTAATAATGACACTCGGCATGATATCCACATGCAGTAGCAGAGCAGGGTGATACAAATCCTCACGCACAAACGGTAGCTCCTCCCTAGAAACAATGCAATTAGTGCTAACAAATACCAAATCAAGTATATTTCCTGGACCATTTAAAATACCATTAGATTGGTGGAGATTGTATATATCTATGAACTCCGATAAAATTCTAGTATTGGGAGGTCCCGTATTGAAATCATATGCTTTGCTCGAGACATGACTTAAATTGAAATTGCCAACAACAACAACATTGTCATTGATTTTGCCCAAGTTAGTCTCAAAGAAGTCAACAAAATCAGTGTAAACTGTGGTAGGTGATCTAGGAGGTATGTAAACAGTTATAATAGTCAACACAGATCCAGCCCCCATTCCAAATGTGACACCAACAGCATCAAACACATCATCAGAGGCAAACACAGCTTTAACAATGAACTTATTTTTCAAAACAATAAATACGCCACCCCCTCTTGTCATCCCACCCCGCATCTCCCTTCTGTCACTTCGAAAGATGTTCCATTCTTTACCGCATACGAGCTCTCCATCATAGTATTTGCTATTATTATATGCTACATATTAGTTCAATAATGATTATAAATTCCGCAATTAAGTTCCCACAATGAAAAAAAATTAACATGCAAAAACAATCACAGAAAATTCAAATTTTCATTTCTAATAAATCACAGTATTAAATAATTTTTTTTTGCATATGTAAATCATTACCTGTTAAACACCCTGTGCCATTCCCTGCCTGTCCTGTCACAAGTTTGTGATAAGCCTGTTACAGGTACGGGTACTTGTGAGATTTTACCTGACAGGTGGTTGCCAGGCTTTCGCCTGTCTTAAAATTCGTTAACGATGTTAACGCTTGTTCAATTAAGAATCCACATCACACATGGGCCCGAAGCTGAAGATACAATGTCTGAAAAGGAACAAATAAAAGCAGAATAGCAATTCTCTTGTTTGGAATAAGCGTTTGTGACAAAACAAAGTGTTTCGAAAGAACACTAAGAAAAAAAATACTGGATACAACAGGTAAAGGACTAAATTGCTGCTCCATGGAGTACTTAAGTAATACCAGTGAAAAAAAAGACTAATTTAAGAAATCAGAAATTTGTTATAAGGTTCAAATAATTTTAATTTCAACAATTAAAAAAAACAATTCATTTTGTAGCAGGCTAGTACCTTGTATCGATTAACTTTTAAGAAAATTAGCAATAAAATTACTATTATCCACCCAGATAAAATTCATGTTAAGTTATTTTTGTTGTTGCAACAAATTTTAAACTTCCACAACAAAATTTTTCTATTTTTATTCTATTCATCATGAATAGGAAAAACTTTGTTATAGCAACAAAAAATTTGTTGTAGCAGCAAAAAACTCAGTTGATACTACTAAAATTATGTTAGGGTAACAAATTCATTATCACAGTGCGCAAAAAGGGTGAAACTAAATTGAATGAATTTAAAATAATATAGGTAAGTACCGATGGCAGTAACGCGAATTTCCAGGCCCATTGCTCTTCTATTATTATTTCAATTTCATATTTTTATTTTGATTTAATTAGTTTAAATTACTTGAAAATAATATTTCAACCACAGAGTAAGTTTTACTCTAAATTGAGAATAACAACTTTCAAATTTCGTTCATCGTTTAATTTTTAATGTTTCCAATGTGCGAAAACATGTATATTTATTAATTTTTTGATATTAAATTTTTTCCGTTGAACGTAAAAGTGGTACAACCAACTTCCTAGCAAGAATGTACATGTTAAACTCTCTTGCTTTAATAATTCATTTTAGTATAACCTAAATATTTACTTAAGCGGTTGCCTAAATCATAAATTTTATTACTGTTAATGTTAATTTAAAATGCTATAATCGTAAGATGGCAAATATTTAATAATATTTAAAATTTTATACTAACAACAAGAGTACATATCATTTTCGAAAAGGTAAGCAAATATTAGGTGCGTGCGTATTCAACAATGTGAAAAGCGTGCGGATTGCTTTCTTCGCTGAGCTTGAAGCTTTAGTTTTCCTTGATTACGAATATTTAAGTGGTTAAATGGATTAAAGTCGAATTGTTTGTAACAATTATACTAAATTTCAGAATTATAATTTTAAGTTAACCGATTGCAAAGACATAACAACCAGTATCCCTAGGCAGGATTAACATAAGGATAATTTATTAATACTTTCCCCAAACGCGTTATTTATGCAAATATACTGGGAAAATTCATAAGTAATATGATTTTTATTTGTTAATCAAGAAAATTTCTACAATAATATTTTTTAATTTTTAGAATCTATTTTATTTAGCTATGTAAGTTTAAAAATTTATTATTAATTTTAACAGAAAATATTTCAAATAGAATGCTACTTTCATTTGTATAGATACAATGATACTTATAAAACTTATTAGTAAAATTAAAAAGTATCAACCTATTCAATTTATATGCCTTTGACAATAATGTATTGTTTATTTACGGTTGTATAACACATTGTGTACTGTTTTAAAAATAGCTGAAGAAGACAATAAAGCATTGTAAAAAGTTTATAACATGAATTGAATGTTATTGTGTTTGCTTAGCTTGCTAAGTTTTAATTTTCAAGTTTAAATATTGTATACTTAAAAACTTCAAGACGAATAAAAGTGCTAAGAATAACAAATATTTTAAATTGATTTAAAAAACCATCTGTTAGTCAAAAAATATTTTACATTTATAGCACATAAAGTTATGTCTAAACAGAAAGTTTTTTGAATTGATTAACCTACCTCGGAATATATCAGCTCTGCAATTTATTTTCAAAATGTGATTAATTATAACAAAGTATTTAAAAAGCAAAGCGGTTTATAAAAAAATATCGATTATTCACGTAAACATTACAATTTACCATCTAAACATGTTTTCGTCATTAACTGGCTCTGTTGCTTCATCAGTTATATCCAATTAATGGGTAGTAGCATGCCACAACAATAATTATTATCATTTGTTAATTTTAAAAAAATAAAACGAAACTAAATCAACGTAAATTCGGAAAAAAAATATCTATTTAGTTGCTAAAAAATTTGGTTTTCCTTACACTAGTGTTGTTGAATTCGTTAGTACTTTTTAACTAAAAACTGGAAACTTGGAACCTATTCACAGCATATATAATTTGGGAGTAACTGAAAATCAAACTTCCTAATATGCACTATACATGAGTGCACATTATAGCTTCATTATAATATATTCCTAATTATACAATATTACAATTTATTATTAAGCTGATAATATCAATAGTAGTTATTATTATTATTATTATTTAATTAAATTCTCAAGTAGAGCTAATAAGATACCAAACTATCTCATTTTGATCATTAGTATTTAATTAACACTATTAGATGAGGATAATAAAATTATGTGACAACTTGAGAGGTTAAGGGATGGTGTTATCGTTAATAAAATGTTTTGATGGAAGAGAGGGGTTCATTAACAAAACTATCTCTAATGTTGAATGGTAAGTTTATCGAGAGGCTAAACCGGAACTACTGCATGTTTTAAAATAAATTAGGCGCACTTAATGATTGTAAAATTTATATTGATTCTGGAAATTCATTCAGTTGTAAGCCTATATAAATAGTCGTTACAAAGTGATATAGTTAACTGTTGAATTAATTTCTTAGGATCATTTTAAGACCGTATTCGAGTTTATGGCGCTTTTGGTACCAATGCCAACTCGTTGGTACCAAAAGAGTTGCAGTTTGGTGTTTTTAACAATTTGGTGAAAAATTACAGCGACCGGAATGTCGCGACTCGTAACATCGAGATCTTCCATCTAATAAGACTTGGGTTTTAAATACATTATTCAAAAAAGGCAGAGAATTTTGCAAATAAATTTGGACAAATTACAAATTTTCGAGATTAGAGAGAATCAGACAAAATCATAAACGAAAGGAATCACAAAGTATACAATAATGTAAGAATTCCAAAAGTCCGCATGTAATAATTTATTGTGAATTTTTAAAATTAATAATGAAATGCCCAACATAATAAAACATTTTAGTAAGTATAGTATATTAAATATTTCAAACAATTTTGAATTAAACTTCAACTGTAAGTTATAAAGAAATGAACAAAGGATATTATTATATTGTAATTCATAATGGAGCCAACAACGTCTACTGACTTTTTAGTTTTAATTAATACAAATTTTTGTATTAATTTCGATGGTATTCCAGTTAAAATAGTTGAATGGAAAAGAGTGGGGAAGAATGGTAGACGAAAATTGTTATTGAAACTCAATAGTTTGCCTGTATCATAGGGTTGAACTTGAGTATGCATATGTATGCCAACGTCAATTTTTTAATCAATTTTAATCTAGCATTAAAATAATTAATCTGTCGATTTTCGCCCATGAAATATTTATAGTACAAAATATGACAATATAAAATTCTATATAAAACTAATCGAATTCTAATAATTTCATCTCCCGATACTTCAAATTCTGAAATACAAGTCTGATCAATTTGAAGCTACCACTTCTAAATTTGTATTTGTATCGAAGATAACATCTTAATTTGCATCAAATACTTTTTAAATCTTATTTTCTGTAAATAAAAACATAATTATTTTGAAACAATATAGGTTTTATTATTTTGCAAGCTTATTTCCATTACTTTTGCTTAATCTTCTTATATATTGCAAATTTGGTTGCAAGACTGTAGTCATAGCTATATTGTAAATTCTCTATGAAGTTTCATGATCAGATTTCATCAAGGAATAATAATTGAACTATCGACTGCTACTACTATTTAAATTCGAAAGTTATCTAAACAAAATGTTCAAAGTATATTTATCTTATTCGTATAACTGTAAGAAATAATAAATAATTAGAAATCCATATTTACAAGATAAAATGGGTAAAGATTTCAAACATTCGGTAGGTTAACAACTGGCGTCTATGTGCTCTTTGAACAGAAAGTAACATCATAAAAATCATAAGAAGTATAATCTAATAGCTAATCATAAAAAGTTGATTAGCTGTAGTTCTGCAAAATAATGCATTAAATGGGAAGTTAACATTGCCAACATCAGATAAAAGCTTTCTTGGATTATTCGAATAACTGTAACTGTTTTAATAGAAGATAGCTAATTCCGCCTATTTAGTGTCATTCTTGAAATGGATTAGACTAAAATGAGAGAGGTACAATGATTAAACCCCAATTGTTGGTATTGTCATATCGAATTGATTAAGCATATTTTCGAATTTCTGTTTAATTTCAATTGCTTATGATAGAGAAACCATGCAGAAACCACGTCTGTGTGTAATGGAAAGCTTTCTTCACATTTTTTTTACCTTCATAATGAGGAGTCCTTAAATACTTAACCAAAGTTTAGGCCAATATAATAAATTAAGATGAAACTAAATTAGTTTTATTTCCCTTACAAAACTGACTGGCCATGCAATAAACTCAATTTAAAAAATAATTACCTAGGAAACTTATATGGCCAGTTTGATAAATGAAACTTTTAACTATTTCTAAAGCATATTTTAAATTTTTCAGTAAAAGCTAGACGAAATCTAATGCTCTTATCATTCGTAGTTATATATTTCTGAATTATTTTTGTGTCTTTCATTTTTTCTCTAAAATAATTAGGGAAGCAGGAATTTGCATAAATAAGTATAAAAATGTCCCTCCCCCTATATTCTCCTTATAGTATGGTTAATAGAAGTTTATTATCAATTATATAATTTTATATTTTAATATTAATTATTTAAATTTAGAAATCCAATTATTACCCATTCTATTTGAATTTGATTAAAATTATAAAAAGCTGTGTTTTAGTAGTTTGTTGAAGTTTGTAGGTTAACGTTAATTTGTATGGAAATACTTTCATTTCGTACTGTTATTACTTAAAAAAATTTTATACTTTAATTGGATGTTGGAATTATTTTTTCGAATTTAACTTTTAAAAATAGGAAACCTCAAAGAGTTAAATTTATTTAAAATTTTTATTCTAAATTAGCATTTAATTTATTGCAAAAAGATTTTTGCAGCATATTCCACCTTATGTCAGACACAAAATACTCATTTATATTAGTGATGATAATCTCATTAATTAGTGGTACGAATATATTATATCTATCTAATCAAGGGTTTGACGATTTTAGTTATTTGCAAAAAATATATCTTAATTTGGGTTTGGATTATTACCAAATTAAGGTAGCTAGATCGAGTTTGCGACATGTGTCACCATATACTTACATGGAATCCAAAAAATATCAGAATAAAATCAAACCAGCGGCATCTGACCAGTGTAGTAGGTACAGATTTTTTGGTGAGCTTTCCTCAACCTCTGTATAATTTTTGTCATTACGGTCAAAATATTTGATTTGGTGGTGATATAATTTTAGTTCAACAAATTATCGCGTTCCGTAACCAAAGATAAGAAGAAAGTCAGCTTAACTAATTTTAAATTTGTTTGCTTGAATTAGAATAAAATGATGGCCTTGAAATTTATTACAATATTTGTGAAGGAAACAGATACAGGGGCGGAACTACCGGGGTGCGGTAGATGTGTCGCAAGCGGGCCCCCTGCTAAAAGGGCCCCCAGTTGTACTGTGCCTTTTCAAATCTTTAAAAAAAAAATTGAAACCATTAAAAATATAATAAAATAATCTAGTATTTCGAAAAATCAGAAAATAAAAAGGCAACAAAATCTTAATATAAAAATTAAATTAAAATCAGTAATTTTGATTAAAATTTAAATACAAATTTATTTTAATAGTAAAAAAAATTTTTAAATAAAACTGTTTTCCTTGACTGAAAATTGAATTTCCTTGAGACTTGGCAAATATGAAATCGAGAGATATGCAGAAAACTGCAGAAAGTTTTAGGAAATTCTAGAAAATGGAAAATTCTAAGGTATTTTAAGATATATCAAAAAATCCAGAAAATTTTAAAGGCAATGAAATCTCAGAAAATGGAAAAAGCAAAAAAAAGATAGTCAATACATATAATATTCTAGATTTCCTCAAATTTCCCCTGATTTTTCTTTAGATTTGCATATGACAATTTCTCCATCAGGTTTCCACTAATCCACTAAATAATCTTAAGGAAATCAAGAAAATCTCAGAATATTGAAATTGCCCCTTGACCTCCTTGACCTCTTGACCCCTTGACCTCCACAATAGAAATCCGTGCAAACCACATCAGTATGTTCCACTGTCATTCTACGTAATTAATTGTATAAATAACGTTATACTCAGTGGCGGTGATATCAATAAGCGAATGTAGGCAATGCTAAGGGGCCCGGAACCATAAAGGGTAGTAAATCCCAAAAAAAGAGCTAGGGCTTGCAGGCCTAGGGATATCTCCCTGCCCTCCTACCTAAAATCCAAAAATCAGAAAAGTGCATTGGGGGGTATTCCATACCCCCCAGACCCCCCGGATTACACCAATTATTTTGTGATTTAAATAATATGTATAGACTATTACTCCCTGATGAGCAAAAATAACATTACTTTTGGAGCAGCGAAACCAGTTTTTTCGGTCTCCAAAGCTCTAATAATATTATTTAAGTCACAAAACAATTGGTGTAATCCGGGCGGTCTGGGGGGTATGGAGGGGGTATAACAGACTGAATTTTAAGAAAAACAAATAAAACTATATTAAGAGCCGATTTTACAAAAATCGCATAAACTTCCATAAATCGCATAAATGTGTCCGATTTAGTGGCCTCAGTGCGCGTAGGGATATCTCCCTACCCTCCTACCTAAAATCCAAAAATCAGAAAAGTGTAAGAAATGTCTTAGGTCGATGGAATACCCCCCCCCCCCCAGTGCACTCTTCTGGATTCTGGATTTTAGGTAGGAGGCTAGGGAGATATCTCTACGCGCACTTAGGCCACTAAATTGGACCCATTTTGGTCTAGGACATTTTGCCGTCGCCTTTTTGCCGTTGCCATTTCGTTTGGAGTTTCGACATTTTTGACTTTCATCTATAGCTCAAAAGTTATAAAAAAAAACTATAACATTTTGACTGCAAAAATTAATATTTTCGGGGCTATTGGAAATTTATAAATAATCAAGCCGAAGCAGCCCATCGAAGGCTACAAACTAAATTAGGCGTTTGTAGGCGTTTCTACATTATGGAGATTCATCGACGGTCTTCGATCACCTCAAAAAAGCCGTTACATTTATTACGAACAGCTTGTAGCTAAAGTAGAACCTCCTAAAAAATTTTAAAAATACAAGAACGCGGATACAGAATATTGCGTATAGTTAACCGTTTTGACGAATACGATAACTTAGAGGAATACCTCCGTGGTATTGCTCACAATTACCAAATGTGGCAATAAGTACTTCTTTTATTAGGTTATATTTTTTATTTAATTTGTATCCTTATTAATTTTTTTATTTAATTTTATATATAATTTAATAAAACTTTAATTGTAACTTTTGATTTATACTTTTTAATTAACGACGCCGTAATGGGCGACGGCGAAACGGCACGGAGAAACGTCCCATTCCGCTTAAAATTATAGTTATATATCTATTATTTTCTTTTATTTTTGTCTTTTATAAAGGCAGGTCTCCCGTTAACAACTTCGCACACGGGTCCGTCACCTGCTTGTTACGCCACTGAACAGATATGCTTCGGTATTTATATTTATATAATTATTAATATCAATAAAAAAAATTCTCATCCAATAATAATGATATGAACGAAAGGAGATCAGGTTGATTGGACCAGTAAATCGAACAAATATTACTTGTAATTTACACGTTTTCGTAAAAATTGTTTAAATGTTAACAATGTTATTTATCTCCTTGTTTTCATCTGTATAAAATCAAACAATTTAACATCCATATTTGTTTGTTTTGAGAATGGAAGAATAAATGCTCCGAAACGTCGGCATAACAAGTAATATTTGTTTGATTTACTGGTCCAATCAACCAGGTATTCTTTCGTTTATATATAATTGTTACGTCCTCGCTACTGAACGTAAACTAATATTATAATTATAATAATATAAAATAATAACACGGTAACTCGTGTTATGAGCCAACTTAATACTTTGCTAATGTAAGAAACTAACTGCCTTTATTGATACAATACGAGTCCTTACATAGATAATAGTTCCTTTGAAGTTATTACCAACTGTATGGTAACAACTTCCAAAAGACTTTGTGACACCCTGTATTATTATGATACAAGGTGTAATAAGGTTACAACTAATTACACAAATTATAGAGATACAGGGCGGTTGCTGAAGTCTGTTGTCTGCTACAACATCTCCCCTTTTTAGGTTGAAACGAAATCGCCATACCTTTGTGGTGGTCTTGTGATTCTTACGGGTCTAGAACGTCTTGTTTCGCCTTGAGTAGTTGTCACGGAATTTTGATCAGTATGTGCTTCAATTTCGTCAACTGCTTGTTGTTCATTTGCGTTGTTTAATTCTGTTGCTGATTCACGTATGTTTCTGGCTATGGAGTCATTCAATGCTAACGTTGGGATTTTGAAATCATTCAATATTACATGAAGGGGAGAAAGAGTTTTGGTTTCGTTATTTTCAAAACGTGGTCGAAGTTGGTTGATGTGTGATCGTATGAGCTGATTTCCTAGAAATATGTTGTACATCACTTCTCCTACTTTTTCTATTACTGTGCCCATAACCCAGTGTGAGGAATTTGATTTATATCGCTTCACATATACTAGATCCTTTGCTTTGAAAGATCTTGAGGTTGCACCATGTTTGAGATTAAATTGATTTTCCATCTTGATGTTCCTTGATGTATCGTCTCTCTCTGTTTTTGGTAAGATGAGGTCTAGAGTTGTTCGAATTTTTCTTCCAATTAGTAATTCTGAAGGGGACTTTCCATTTGGAGCATTTTTGTTCGGAGTGGTTCGGTATACGAATAAAAATGTTTGAAGAATTTCTGATATGTTTCCTTCTTCTTTTAATTTCTTTAACGATCTTTTCAAAGTGTCCACAAATCTTTCGGCTTGTCCATTTGATTGTGGATGAAATGGTGCGCTGGTGATGTGTTCGATTCCGTTTTTCAAACAAAATTCTTGAAATTGATGACTTGTAAATTGAGTGCCATTGTCAGATACTATTGTTTTTGGTATACCGAATCTTGAAAAACTTTCTGTTAGCCTTGATATTGTGGCTGTGGTTGTAATTTGAGCCATTTTGAATATTTCGGGCCATTTTGAATGTGAGTCAATTAATATGAAGAAATACATTCCTTCAAAAGGTCCTGCAAAATCAACGTGTAGTCTTCCCAAGGTTCTTTTGTAATTGGCCATGAGCTTAACGTATGCTTAACTGGATTTTTCGCTACTGAAGAACATCTTGTACATTCTCTAACAAAATTTTCAACGTCTTTATCTATGCTAGGCCAATAAACATCATTTCTGGTGATTGATTTCATACGTTCCATACCTGGGTGGCCTTTATGAAGAATCACGACACGGGTACCGTACAAAATACTATCGTCTATAACAGATAACGAATCTTTACGCAGATAGAATTGTTTTACTTCTAAATCTTTTATTTTGTGGAAATGGGACCAGTTTGATTTGATTTCTCTTATTACTGACTGCAGCACGTTGCTCTTCTTTGATTCATTGTTTATCATCGTAAATGTTACAGGTAATCCTTGAAGAGAATCTGATACTACTTGTCGAACTTCATTCTCAAATTTGTTTACTGTAGCAATAACATACTCTTCTTTTGGACGTGGATGAGAATTGATAAGTTTTGATAAAACATCCGCGTGCCCAAAATCGTTAGTTGAAATATACTCGAAAGCCAACGTATGAGAAACAGAGAAAAAAACGTGTTCCGCTCAAATTATGTCTACGTTAATTACGTAAATATTGAACAAAAACGCAGATATATTACAATAGGTGTAAACAACGTACAAATCATTTTTCAAATTGATACAGGTTCCGATTTAACGATTGTGTCAGAAGAGAGATGGAAAGAATTAGGAAAACCTCAGGGACAGTCACCTACAATAGTACCTAAATCCGCTTCAGGGGACAAATTATTATTTACCACAGAATTTAAATGCAAATTTTCATTTCAGGACCAAATTACAGATGGAAACTGCTTTGTGTCTTCAACAACAACAAACTTATTAGGAACGGATCTGATAGACTCGTTTAATTTATGGAACGTACCACTCAATACGGTATGTAATCAAATTACTACCAAAATACCAAGTTCGATAGAAGATGTAAAAGAAAAATTTCCTAAATTGTTCCAAAATAATCTTGGCTTATGTACGTCGTATCTGTTGTACCATACATCAAATGTGAAACCATTTTAAGGATCATACGCAAATTCTGTTATGTTATTTGCTAACGAGTTCATGATTTCGGTATTATCACCACAAGTTGGTTTAGTATTCTGCTGTAACTTGACTTGACTTTTGATTTCTTCGAGATTTGCTTGCAGTGTACTAATCATTTGGTTTTGTTGTTGGAATAATTGTAAAAATTGTGCTTCCATTATGATTCGATTAAATACTTTTATTTCAATGCCACGTGCTGTTCAAAATAAAATCCTCGTCGCCACTGTTACGTCCTCGCTACTGAACGTAAACTAATATTATAATTATAATAATATAAAATTATAACACGGTAACTCGTGTTATGAGCCAACTTAATACTTTGCTAATGTAAGAAACTAACTGCCTTAATTGATACAATACGAGTCCTTATATAGATAATAGTTCCTTTGAAGTTATTACCAACTGTATGGTAACAACTTCCAAAAGACTTTGTGACACCCTGTATTATTATGATACAAGGTGTAATAAGGTTACAACTAATTACACAAATTATAGAGATACAGGGCGGTTGCTGAAGTCTGTTGTCTGCTACAACAATAATTATTATTTAATAATAACCAATTTTTTTAAGAGGAAAAATAAACGTGGAACGATCAAAACAGGGATAGAGTTAGAACAAACCGTGTCTATGTCTTAACCCTTGATGATGATGATGATGATGACGATGATTTGTATCATTAAATTTAAATATAAATTAAAACATCAGTAATTAGGTAGGTCTAATATAAATATTATTATCAGTAATATGACGTTTTCATTGATTTCGTATTATAAAGAATCACAATTTTTCTTATACGATATATTTCAAAACATTTTATATTGGCAATGTAATGTTTGCTATAATACAAAATTTAAATATAAAAATTTTAAGATCCCATTTAAGCTTTTTTGCAATTTTAACATATTTAACGATGTCGGTACCTAGTGAATATTGGCGTGACATTATAATGTCTTCTATAAACTTTCCATCTTCCTTAACAACAATTTTAAAACTTTTTGTACCTTCATATAATCGCATTTATTACACAAAGTCTACCTTCACACTTACGTCACGTAAAGTAAAATTTTTACGTGATTGTAAAAATTCTCGAAAATATTTGATAGGGAATAAAGGTTCCCGTTTCGTTAAATTTGCTAGATATTGTTTTCAAATTTCAGGAATTTATTGAAAGGAAGCCATTAATTTTCAGATCATTGTCTTACCGTATTGTTTATCAAAAATGTATACGAGACTACAAATCTTCGTTGGCGAATAAAAAATTAAAGGAAAATCCCAGTCGAGTCATAACATTCCGTGCAATTTAAGAAAACTAATGAATCTTAAGCTCAGACGTCTTATATAAAAGAGTTTTAAATAAGATCACGTCCGAGTTAACTATGATTACGTACTTGAGTAATTCATTATTTATGAGATACACAAGAAAAGAATTCATAGAAACAAAAATTAAGAAGATAATTCCAAAAATAATATTCGGGAGCTGCTTATTGGGTTCTGTAATTTATTATCATGGCATTGTTGTGTTTCTAAAATAACCACTTAGCAATGTTCCAGTGAACTTTAGAACCGGAAGAAAGTAACAAAACTGATGAATCTATGCAAATTATGTTTTTCGTGCATGATCTCGCTTATTAGTGAGAGCTAAAGCCTTATTATGAATTTTGGGGTGAGATTGACCCTACAACTAAATTTTTCTTTCTGTCGAAAGATTATCGTTTTCATTTTGTATCGCAAGTGTTATTTTAGTTATTACGTAATTACCGCGGTATCTCCCAAAAATAGTCCTTTGGCATTGAAATCTAATGCGTTTTGAATAAAAATGCCAAATTTCAGATAGAAAACAAAAACAAAAAAATATTTTAGTACTGAACAAAAAATTATGCCCACTGGTACTATTTATCTGAAAGCTTTCTGAATTAGTAAAAAATTATATTTGTACAAAACGCCTGCGTCGTTCAGTTTCTCAAGCAAGAAGCACAATTTATGTTTGCAACTGTGAAATATACCTACTACGTAAACTTATTTATTTCTCTATTTAATTTTTCGAGTGACAATTTTTCTGATATTGCTTCAGCATTGCGCGCCTTCCTGATGCTAAGCTCCGTTCGTTCAGCTTAATCTTTTCAGACGCCTCCTTTATTACTTTCACATTTTGTGTTACTTTTTGCATAAAAATCCTATAGCAATTATGAATTTCAGCAATTGATAATTTAAATTGAAGTGTAATTATATTATTTAAAAGCGTTTTTGCGTAAATCCAAAATTTGTCAAAAGAGTAATTAATTACTGTTTAAATTTTGGAGGAACTTTAATAATTCATAATATCTGCGGAAGCTCTTTGAGTATTACGCGGATAAAATTGTATTTATTTTTGAGAAAAAATAAATAAAACAAAATTGTGAGCCGGTTTTTGGAAACCTGCCTTGCGGCTTATCACCGTGACCACTATGGCTGATCAAACAAACAATTTACCAAATTGCAATAACTTTGTTAAGTAGGAAAAGTAAAATTGATGATAACGATGCATTTGGTTTATTTAGTGGGTCTCTCATATTTATTTAATGAAATTTATTTGGGTAATAGGAAAGTAAATGAGTTTGGAAGCCAAAAATTTGTTAACAAATTAGTTACATGTGATGATCGCTATACATTTCCTTACGGGAATCCAACTCATTAGTAATTTGAAATTTTAGCAAACATTAGGTTGTACTCAAACATCAATCATAAAATTAATTTCGTATTGCGTGATATTCCTTGTTTTTGGGTTAGATGACTTCTGTCGAACAGTTTTTTAAAATAAATTTTCAGTAATTACAAATTTCCTAAGGGCATAAAATAAGGACTTTAAAATTGAAATCTAGAAAAAGATACTCGTAACGACGAATTTAATTGGATTCGTTATAATTTTTTCTGTAATTATCAAATTTTTGTAAAAGTAATTAGAACTGAAAGTTAGTTATTTTTAAATTACGTGTCATCCTTGTATGTTATATTGCAGTGACCTTAAATTAAAAATAACAAATATTATAAAATTTCACGTTTCGCTTAATTACGTAATAATTTCAATTAGTTTTATACATTCCGATAAAAATATTTCTAATAATTTAGCTAAACACGTAGTGCCTTGGGTTGATTAAATTACGTCAGGTTATTAGTCGACATAAAAGCTTATAATTTAATGTTTAGCAGCAAATATGACTCGATCCAGCGAAAGCAGTTACGTATGCACAACAATTAATTTTATATTAATTTAATTTATTGTGGACCTTACATAAATTTTGTTGGGGCAACGCAAGCATTTGCGGTATCTTAAAACGCTACAAACAACTACTGAAAAGTCGCTTTTCATTTTCTTTTCAAATTTTGTCAAAGTAAGATTGGACGTTTAAACTTTTTATTTAACTTAAAAACTCTCATGATAACTAAAAATATTTTAATTCTGTTTGAAAATTAACTTACAGAAACTTTCGTTAACTTTAAATTAAATGAAAGGCCAGTCAATGTAACCGGTTTTCACTTAATTGCATTGAAAAACAACTTTTAGAAAAGTTCTGTTTTCTTTTGAGTTTTATGATAAACTTGCGACTTTTATGCAGTCCACAAAATGAAAATTGTAAGTTGGAGTTGCACCACCTTGCAGCACGACGCGCTTAAAACTGACGCTAACGCTGTACCACCAAGCTCAATCGTTTTCTAAGTTTCCACCCCACTTTTCACGCACGCCTTAGCATAAAGTTTTTTTATTTTAATTTTCTTCTGCAGGGTGTCTTCTTTGAAACTTTTTCATGTTCTCTTGTCTTTTCTTTTTGATGTTATACTTCGGGTAGGTTATAAACTGGCGACATTACGCTCCAAAAATTTGAATACCTAAAATTATTGATTAATACATTTTTGTTTTAATAAATACCCACGCTTAATGTATCTGACGTTAATTCAGTTAAAATACTAAATCGGTGTTGACCTGACAATTCCCATTGTGTTAGATCGCAAGGACAACGGAGTGTTGATTTCAATAATTTTGTCATTTCACTGAACAAGCTACACCCAATTATGTATCGGATGTCGTCAATAAAGAACATAAATTGGAGTCTTTCTTTGTCATTCACACTAGGTCAAGAAATCCTATTTACTTTTAAGTGGTCATCACACGAATGATTACACGGGGAGCGAATCGACGTGAATTTTATTCCTTCTTAAATTTCAATAATTTTTCCATTGTCGTCGCCAATTTGTTATCTTAAGAGAATTTCTTTAGCGAAGAAATATTATATTTTTGTAAACGACAGAGTACATTTAGATATTACTGTCACAAAAATTAAAATTGTAGAAAGTATATGTGCTTGTAATTTGTCCCCGTCCATCAATTTTGACAGATTCTTATTTATCCTCAAATATTTTGACAATAATTTGATTTGAAAGTTAACTGAAGTTACCCAAAGTTTTTCCATCGGATATAAAAAATAAAAATGACAGAGCAACTCGTATACATAATTCTTGTTTACACATCTTTATGAATGCGTCTTACGAGCTTTTCCATCTAGAAGGATTACATTTAGACCAGTATTTACGATGTCAATTCCTTAACGTAGGAAATGCACTTTTTTTGTAAAAAAAAATATTAACTGACGAAATCGGTCGACACTTTTTGAATACAAGATAGAAAATAGGGTGCACCATTTCCTTTTAACATCTTCATGACACGAAATGTTTATTTCGTGCTTGTTAATATAAATCCCTCTTGAAGTAACCCACTTGATTAATTTAAAGTTGGAGGTACTTTACGACGCAGGGTTCCAGTTAAATAAGGTAAAAATTTAATGCAGCTAAGAATTTAAAAACTGTAGTTAATAACCTACGTTCGTTATCCTTGTAAACATTTCCAGATTACGAACTTAACAGTCAAGGAAAACTTTCAACCCTCAGTTTTCTATAAATAAAGTGGTATGTTTTGCATAAATTCCAAAGTTTCATATTGTATCTTCAGTCAGTTTGCTTAAATAACTCAGAAAATTATATTTTGCGGTTCTTCGGGCAGTTGTGCGGTTAGACAGTATACTTTCGTGTTGTTGTACTTTTAATAAGAAACTATAACTTACAACGTAAACAAAAGGAAAGCAAACAAACTTTTACCATTTTGCATCGGTAGCCTAGTTTTAAAATTTATTTTTAACGGGAATTGAAAGAAAAATAACTAATTATGCGAAGTTATCGGCATTTACGTCAAAATATGTCAAAACCACAAACTCCACAATTATTGGAAATAATTTAGCTACCAAAATTTATTATCCAATAAGTAGGGTTTAATGAATATATCTACTCTTCGATTAAAAGTGTAGGCATTTAAGAGTACATTAAACTTCAAATTGAAAACAAATTATTCAGAGCTTGCCAATTTATCTGCATATAATAAACATGTTAACTTCTATTCTCGTTCGACTTACTTAATTTCTATAGTTCAGAAATGTGCATCTCGTGAATTGTATTTAATTATTGATTTTCTTAAAACAGTAGATTCATTATACTTAATTTTGGTATTGTTAAGATAATTCACTGCAATTGACTAGTTTACCATGAGCCTGATTAGACCAAATTGTTCTAACGGGTCATCTTGACGACAAAAACAAGAAGTAAATTTATTTTTCATATTTAATAAATTATTATTACTGTTTTTTGAGAAAATAAATCTATTTTATTGGAAGCGTAACCGATCCCTAGTTTCCGCACAACTTCAAATTAGCTTATACGAAGATCGAGGGTTACACACAAATTTAACCAAAGCATTTAAGCCACTGTGGAAGTAATATAAGATTTTCCTCACACTATCATTACAGATACTTATCTCTGATCTGATCTTATCACTGATAAGTGATTAATAAATGATTGAATTTATTCCAAATTCTACAAAAATTTTAACATATTGTTAAATTTAACTAGTAAATAAAAAATATCTGTTAATTTTAACGGCTTCTAAAAAGGTTTAAAAAATATTTTATAATTATTGGGAATACAAATTAAATCGTATTTTGAAGGTAAATTACTGTATTAAATAATAAAACTACGTTTGTTAGTAGTTTACACTCCAGGGCTTCCAGAATGACAGAAGCTAATTTAACTCGTGTAGTCATTTTCAATTTGGAAGTATTCTGGCAATCAGGTTTTTCTTAATTATTTTTTATGTTCCTTTTTACGACATCCAAATTATCAGGTAGACTCTTAACAAATCGATTTGTAACTTCAAATTTTGGTTGAACTACAAAACATTATATGTTTGTTCATTCGTGTAGTACATATTAGAGGCTGGTGATTGTTACGACGTTTAAATTGGTTGTAATTAACAACATTTACAAAAACTAGTTGACATAATTATTTTCTGATTTCAAATTATTTTTTCCGATCTTACTGAAATCTGATGGAACATTCAATAATCCCCCAAAACGTCTTTATACCAAGTCTTTAAATTCTGTGATTTTCGTAAAATTATCTTCACAACTTGCTGGTCATTTTGTCACCAGCCTTCTCATTGAAAGCTGGTTTTCTCACAAATTATGCGGCCCGAAGGTCGCACTGGCCCGACATAAACTCCCAATTAAAAGTAAACTAATCGAAGATGCTTTATGGAAGATATGACAAATTGCAGCTCTTTAGATTGTTATAATTTTGTCTTTAAATTTAAAGAATCAAAATCAAAATTTATTAAATTTATAAAATTAAGTTATAATAAGTTTTCACTTAAGTCTTAAAGTAAAATGTTTCTCGCCAGTAAGGTAAACAAAATTTGTTTATTTATTTTAAGTTTGTTAACATAACAAAACGTTTATTTGAAAATTGTATCTTTGATCTACACTAAAAATATCTGTCGAACAATTTTATAAACTTACATTATAATACAATTTAGTAACTTTGAAGTTGATTTTTAATATCAATTTATCAATTTAACAGTAACACAAATTTATGTGTATAATAATAACCTTCTGATTTTTACAAATTTATGCAATTCGATTATTTATGCATTAAATTCAAAATATAAGAAAAAGTATAAAACATTTAATATAAAAAAACTAAAACTGATGACCAAGACTGAAGGTTGAGTCACATTAATGGACTATTTATTTTAATTGAGTACAACCTAGTTTAGGCCTAAATAGATCCTTATCGGACACTAAAATGGAAGCTAAAAAAATTTTAATATTTTAAATAGCAGAAATATTTATATTATTTAATTTATTCGGGAACTTCTGAATGACAGTGGTTAATTAACTATCTGGAATTAAATTGAAGAACAAAAGAAAATAATTTTGAGTTGATAATGGAAAGGTTAATCACCAATAAAGACAGAAGAGAAAGATTGCACTGAGCAGGATGAACAAATCATTTTCAGTTTCGGTTAAATTTTTCGCAATCTTCGAAAGTATGGAACCAACCTCAAGAAGAGAAATGGAAATCTTAAGTTTTATTTTTAATATTAAAATTATTAATTAATATCTTTTTTTTATAATTTACTTAAGAGAAAAAATTACAAAAATACTAAAAGTAGGTAGGTACTTTTAGTCCAACTTTAACACTTAAGATACTGCTAAATCTTAAGTAGGTAACTAACAAAATATACATAAACACATAAGTACACAAAAGTAACTATAACAAACGAATTTGTTGCACGCAACATCACACCACATACTTTTACCAAGTTATTTATTTCACGAAAATCAAGAAAAAAAATTTAAAAATGATTATAATATAATAAACAACATTGCAGATTAAATTTTAAAATATCTTTGTGAAACCCACAATGAATGTTTTAAAAGATAAATTTTAAAAATTTTATCAAAAAATTTATGAAAGACTTCTGCATTACAATGTATTGGCACAAATCTAAGAATCTATCCCTGTCAGTAAACTAAAAAAATTAAAATTAATAAATAAAGGAAATCTTTGCGAAACACACTATCTATTTGTACAGATAATTCCCTACAGCTACATACTTTTTGTATTGGCTATGAAAAGCACTAAAAAGTTTTGTGGTGATTGGAATTAACAAATTTATTTCGACAGATCTAAAAGCTATACGAGAGAAATTTTTCGTTTAGAGGAAATTACGTCCCTAAATTAAGATAACGACAAAGTGATGTCGGTGCAGGCCTAAACCATTCACGGTTTAAGGAAATCAAATAAAATAATTTAATTTGTGTGTTTAGTGTTTGCTTACAGTACTAACTTTAAGTAAATTGAGAAATTGTTTTGTGTACTATTTAATTAACGCAAATGTACGTATAATCCACTTAAATAAATAAGACAACACAAAAATTTAGATTATAAAATAGCATAGTAAAAGTTAAAAATTATTTTTTTGCTTCTACTCGTACAAAGATAAGTTTTTTCTTATCATATTTTTTATCAAGACTGAAGTTTTTAAAAAATTAATTTTCAAAGTTTGCACTGTTTTAGGGTTGGTCACGCAAAAACCCTTAAGAGTAACAGTGATATATTTTCTAATCAAAATTGCCTATAGAAATATTAACAAGCTCATTAAGATAATTTCAAGTATAATTAAAGCAACCAACGAAATTATTTACTTTGTCATAATTAATTTAAAATATTAGTTTTTGAATTTTATTTACTTTTTTTCGTTAAGGATATACTATTTTGGTTCCTTCCAACTTAATGTGATAATAATTATTGTAGAAGATGAGTTTTTTTTCTTGACGCACTTCAATTTTCAAGATAATTTATGACGTCATTAAATATTTGGGTTAAAATTTAACTAAAGTGAATAATTTAGAAATTGCGTGACTTCAGAGAATCTTTTTCTATTGTGCATCTAGAAAATCTTTAATTCTTATATTTGTGTACCTATTCCGAAAATAGAACTTCCAACTGTAGTAATTGATATTATACAAAAGAAAATAAAAATAATTTATAGTAATTTTGGTATAAAACAAAAAGGAAATTTTTATTTAATAGCAACAGGTTGGTCGTAGCCGCAGCTAATACGAAAATTATTTCTACTAAATTCAACTGAGCCATCAAAATTTTGTAAATCGCGGTTTACTTGCAATTTTATTCAATGGAGATAATATCGTACAATTTCTTATATTCTCACACTATTGTGAAGAATACTGGGGTCGCTAATGATCACGCGACAACAAAATGTTCAAAAAGAATTCCTACCTAGAAAGTCTTAGACTGAATAAAATTCTGAATAGAGACAGAATAAAGACTGGATAAAGAAGCAATTTAAACATTCAATTACATAATAAAAATGACGGATTTTTAAGAATCACTTAGGATAATAGAACCTATTTTATTATTTTTATTGCTAAATCGTCTTCCGTAAGATTTACCTGGTACCTACCGATAATTTGAACGGATTTGTTGCACTGAATGCACCCATTTGTGCAAATGCATATTGGTGAATTTGTCTTAATTCCCAAGTGTAATTGAATGCACAAGAAGGTATTATCAGTACTATATTATATAGAATGATATTTGTAAACAACAATATTGTTGTAAACAACAAAAACACCCAAATTATGAACAATTGTGATGGCATGTAAAATTGGTTTGGAAACTTTTTGCAAATTGCGCACACAGAATGTAATAAGGTTTGACCAGCCACTTTGTAAAAGTTCAAGTTATGCATAATTTCACAGAAATATTTTAGAAGGCATCCGATTAAGTGTCGAATAGAACACATGCTTAAAGCTTGAACCACAACAATTATTCATATGTAAACAAAGATTATCCACGAGCGACCCTGCCTAATGCAAGTAGATCCATTTAAACTAGATGTTAAATTAAAAGACTCATTATGCAATTATGCAGAGATGTTCTAAACATTTTATATAAAATGTATAGTGTAATTAGTTGTACAGAATTGATAGCTGTTGGTTAAATAAAATGAATACAGATAAATCGTTTCACCAGGAACCTTAGTAAGTAAAACCCTGAATGTACTTTAGAATTTTTATAAATAAAGATAAATAAAGATAAATAAAAATAATGTAAACTTGGAATTACAGTCGTTTTTATTACTGGTATTACAAATATACGAAACAAAAATTAGATTAGGTTCAGGTTAGGTTCAGGTTAGGTTCAGGTTAGGTTCAGGTTAGGTTCAGGTTAGGTTCAGGTTAGGTTCAGGTTAGGTTCAGGTTAGGTTCAGGTTAGGTTCAGGTTAGGTTCAGGTTAGGTTCAGGTTAGGTTCAGGTTAGGTTCAGGTTAGGTTCAGGTTAGGTTCAGGTTAGGTTCAGGTTAGGTTCAGGTTAGGTTCAGGTTAAGTTTAGGTTAGGTTCAGGTTAGGTTCAGGTTAGGTTCAGGTTAAGTTTAGGTTAGGTTCAGGTTAGGTTCAGGTTAGGTTCAGGTTAGGTTCAGGTTAGGTTCAGGTTAGGTTCAGGTTAGGTTCAGGTTAGGTTCAGGTTAGGATCAGGTTAGGTTCAGGTTAGGTTCAGGTTAGGTTCAGGTTAAGTTTAGGTTAGGTTCAGGTTAGGTTCAGGTTAGGTTCAGGTTAGGTTCAGGTTAGGTTCAGGTTAGGTTCAGGTTAGGATCAGGTTAGGTTCAGGTTAGGTTCAGGTTAGGTTCAGGTTAGGTTCAGGTTAGGTTCAGGTTAGGTTCAGGTTAGGTTCAGGTTAGGTTCAGGTTAGGTTCAGGTTAGGTTCAGGTTAGGTTCAGGTTAGGTTCAGGTTAGGTTCAGGTTAGGTTCAGGTTAGGTTCAGGTTAGGTTCAGGTTAGGTTCAGGTTAGGTTCAGGTTAGGTTCAGGTTAGGTTCAGGTTAGGTTCAGGTTAGGTTCAGGTTAGGTTCAGGTTAGGTTCAGGTTAGGTTCAGGTTAGGTTCAGGTTAGGTTCAGGTTAGGTTCAGGTTAGGTTCAGGTTAGGTTCAGGTTAGGTTCAGGTTAGGTTCAGGTTAGGTTCAGGTTAGGTTCAGGTTAGGATCAGGTTAGGTTCAGGTTAGGTTCAGGTTAGGTTCAGGTTAGGTTCAGGTTAGGTTCAGGTTAGGTTCAGGTTAGGTTCAGGTTAGGTTCAGGTTAGGTTCAGGTTAGGTTCAGGTTAGGTTCAGGTTAGGTTCAGGTTAGGTTCAGGTTAGGTTCAGGTTAGGTTCAGGTTAGGTTCAGGTTAGGTTCAGGTTAGGTTCAGGTTAGGTTCAGGTTAGGTTCAGGTTAGGTTCAGGTTAGGTTCAGGTTAGGTTCAGGTTAGGTTCAGGTTAGGTTCAGGTTAGGTTCAGGTTAGGTTCAGGTTAGGTTCAGGTTAGGTTCAGGTTAGGTTCAGGTTATATTCAGATGAGGTTCAAGTTAGCTTCAGGTTAGGTTAGGTTCAGGTTCAAGTTTTTTTACTTAATAATAATTTGAGCTAATTCAAAAGAATTCAAATCACAATGTTTAAGCCAGTGTAACAAATTATTTATAATAATCGTTACAATTAAATAATTTTAATCTGATTATATTATGAAATTAAATTCAAATTGAGCATGCGTGAGTGAGCTGATTGTCGTGTCTTCGTAGCAGCGCTATATAATTGTTAAAAGTCGGCATAATTTAATTGTTTTGATAGCCAAGATGTGTCTTTTTTGAATCGTACAAGTTTTTCTATGGTGAATTTGAATAAAATCAGGAAGAATAACTTTAACGGCATTTTTAGAAAAATTTTGGAAATTGTATTTTTCGTGAGTAAAGAGATAAAGATTGTATTCGTAAATATGGCAGATGTTGAACGTGATATGATGAAATTAGATTTGTTGAGCGAAAATTTTAATGGAATTATGAATGTATTTGAAGAAAAGTTGGCAAGTGCGATATCTACACCTGGAAGTTAAAAGCCTAAAACAAGAATTTTTGCGGTTTCATAAAGATTTCCTTATTTATTTAAAAAATGTTAAGAAGCAACTAGCTGAACTGGCTTTAAGAGTTTACGAATTGGAACAGCGTAGTCGTGGAAACTGTATTGTTTTTCATGGTATTCGTCAGGCGAGTGATGAAGATACTGAGAAGCTTGTGATAGATATTATTGAGAAGTTGAATATAACTGATTGAAATTTCAAACCGTTTTATGATATAGATAGATGTCATCGTATAGGTAAAAGTAGTGGCACTGTTGACAAGCCAAGGCCAATAATAGTAAAATTTGCATCATACAAGCGTAAAAATCTTATATGGAAGAACAAGAAGCTTTTGAAAGGGTCTGGGTGTTACGCTACGGAATCCCTAACAAGACATCGATACGAGCTGCTCCAGAAGGCTTGCAAAACAGTTGGATCGGTGCCGAGCGCGGTTGTCACATAATACCAAAGAACTATGGAAGATGGCAAAAGAAGCTGTGGGATTTAGTAAATCGAAATCGATTATTAAAGAGATAAAAATGCTTTGTGGAAATATAATACAAAATGAATTTGATATTGCTAATAATTTTAATGATTATTTTATAAATGTGGCGGAGAAACTTACGGGTGTGCTGCCTGAAATGGATCCGAATTGTTCTCATGTTCATATCACGCCACCCGTTCACTCATTCTTTTTTGCTCCTATTGTACCGCGCGATGTTGAAATAGCAATTGAGGATCTTCGAGCTAGTAAAAGTTGTGCCTTGGATGGAATTTCCAGTATAGTACTTAAGACAATCTCATCTGAAGTATCACCTATTTTAACAGATTTATTTAATCGCTGTTTAAGTGAAGGATGCTACCCAAGGATACTGAAGAAAACATTGATCGTCCCATTACATAAGAAGGCTCCCATGATAAGGTTGACAATTATAGACCCATAGCCCTGACCTCTGCGATATCCAAGATCTTTGAAAAGATTGTACACTGGATAAGCATCTTAGACAGCTGGAAGTGGCTCAGAAGGCTATAATTTGAGTTATGTGCAGCAGACCTTTTTGTACCCATCTGACAGGTTGTTCATAGAAGCAAAGGTTTTGGATATAAGACAGATGTATTTTCTGAGCATTGCTAAGTACATTTATAAAAACTATATGGGTGGTTTGATATTTCGATTTCCTACGCATGGTTATGATACCTGAATAGCTCTGCTTGGTTTGTCTTATGGCATAGAGACGCGCCGGTCAATTGGCCAACAAAGCTTTGTTTTTCATGCCCCAGGAGTATATAACTTCTTGTGTTGCTCAATGGACTTCACGGATTTGGCTCATCGTGGTTACCATACATTTTGTTCAAGAGTGAAAAGATTTGTATTGGAATTTCCCGTGACGTGACTTCGGTAGTGTTTCGAAATGACTAGCGATTGTGTGGATTTTTTTTCCTTTTCGGTTTTGTTTTTCTCCTTGTCGTGTTGGATAAATATCATTGCATTTCAGAATTGTTATTTTTTTAAATTGCGATATTATCTTTGTATGCTCATTTTATTTTCTTGTTTTTTTTATTGCCTGTAATTAATGGCTACCACAGGTTTTTATTAAAAAAACCTAGTAGCTCTACTTGTTCATACATATAATGTTACTAATATTATGTACTATAATTTATTTGTGAAACGATTTTTTTTGTTTTTTTTTGATTGAATGAATGTAATGGTAAATATGCTGCTAATAAATAATAATAATAATAAAAAATTAATTTAATCTAACGCATGTAAATTATCGCATAGTAATAACAATATTTATATTATTTCTGCAGGCTTTAACAAAATTTACTTAATACAATTCAAAATGTATAGCAAATTTTGTTTTTGATACATAATGCAACTGGAATTTTGTTGGCATCCAATATTATTTTGTTTCACAAATTTATATTATTTTCCGTAATATGAAGTGAAAGCCTATAAATCTAGAAAATCGATTTCAACATCCAAACGTTTTCATTAATAAGGTACAAAATTGAAACAATGAAAATTGTAATTAAAAATAAATAAATATCTAGTATCAGTAAGGTATTTTAAAAACATTAAAAAATATTGTTTCTATCATTTTTACACGCAAAATTTTTTTTGCATTGCACGCAAAGCTATAAAAAATCTCTGTTTATAGCCATGTTTATAAAATTTCAATTTACAGCATGGAAAAGTTAACGCACTATTTTATAATTAAAAGAAAAAAAAAGTCAACATATTATGTTGAATAAATAAATATAATTGCGAAATAATAACAAATAAAAAATTGCTTTTACTTTTTTACAAAAACAAATTACAAATTAATTTCAGCTGAATTGCATTTAGCAACCGTTGCTCTGTATGTAAATTTCACTTAATTAAAAATTGTTGTGTTACCTTTTCATTGTTTTGCATTTTATACTCTTTTATAATTAATTTAATGAATTTTTGATGTCCCTTTGTATTGATTATGGGAAACAAGCGATACAATGAAGTTATAAAATTATTTAAGTAATATTAAACAAACGTATCGGTTATGTTTACATGTATGTATTTGAATAAACTCACAAAAAATACTACATAGTACAGACATTTATTTATTTTACAGTATTTATAACTGTTTGCTTATTTATACTGAAAGCTTTAAAAGTAAGATAAGTTTCTTCTTTATAGAAATAGAAATAAAATTGAGCATAACACATTGTATATGACAATACCATACAATATGTTTGATTTCCTTCATTTATTTTCTAACACAAAATAGGAAAACCATCCGTTTTAATATTTTACTTCTTTTTAAACAAATGTTTCCTATTATAGTTAATTTACGTCTATAGTTTATCTTCATACACATAATTCACATCAAGATTTAAATTTTCTATTATGCTAATACAGTGTGTTCATTTACAAGTGGCTATTCTTTCTGTACCACCAGAATTGGTTCTTGCAAACACAAGGTACATTTTTCAACTTCTTAAATAATTTGAAACTAATGAATTTAATTAATTAAAAAAATGTTGACTATCAAAATAAAATACAGACAATATTTTTTAAATATTTATCTACTAGATATTTTATGTTACTTTACATCCTTATTGTGCAATATACTATTTATCGTAGATAAATCTTTAAACCGTAACTAGTAAAATATTCTAAACACCACAAGTTCTGATTCTGCTTCCAGGTGAAAAGTCTTCGGCTTTCGATTACATGAACAATATGCGTTGAAAATTCTTGAGTTAAACAAATAATTATTTGATTATGACTGAATATTTTTGCATTGGTTTATCAATTAAGCTGTACTTCAAAGTCTGCGCCTAATTTGCGTTTTCCAATACAGAACAATTCTCTTCTCTTTTACTTTACGACTGAAATAAGTTATTATTCCGTTATTAATATTATTGCGTTTTATATCAAAAATTGATTAAGATAAACAATCATTCATTTTTCTTAATTTATTAAATTATAACTTGACGAGATATCAGTTAAGGGTGGGAGCGAATAAATTGGTTTATTCCTTTTATGCTATGAAAATGAAAATGTATTTACAAATTTTAAATATTGGTAACAGATAATACGGTTTTTGTTGAAATAGCAATTAGAATGTATTGGATGTTCACTAAAACTATAGGAATATGGTTCATAAATCACAACCATAAATGACATTAATTAATTATATCGAACACAAAGGATTGGTTTTGTAGCAGCCTACGGTTAATTTCGATAGTAGAATTTGTATAATTAAGATTAATAATCGACAAAAGCTTAAAATTGTTTTTACATGAACTACCATTTTATTGCTGTCCACCATTTCGCACAAATCATATCAGCAGACCGGTAAGCTCTTTGGAATTACGTTTGATAATATTCATGAGACGTCCCGATCTCAAATTTGCTCAAGTCACATAAATATTCATTCGAGTGCATATTAGATATTGAAAACATGATTTTCGAGTGTGTAAATCACAATTACATAAATTGAATTTAAAAGTAGAAGGTCCAAAAGTTTGATAAGCATCGTAGTCGGTGGTGAAATGAAAATTTGCATTTAATCAAAATAACTATAGATTGCTCTTATACTTATAGTTAGATAAAACTTTTCAAGTGTTACTTACAATTGTAATTTGTACACAACATAATGAAATAAGAAAGTTTTCTCTTTATTCTCTGTAGTTGTCAAACTATGAAACTCCCCAAGGAAAATTCTCGCTTTATAAATAAAAGAAATCATCCGTTATGAATTCCTTAAATATGATTTAAAGAAAAGTTTATGAATAAAAGTCGACCAAACTGATTTAAAAGTACTGTGCTAAAAAAAAATCACTTCTTTCTAAAGGAAAACTTAAAAAAGTGATAGAAATTTGTAGTTCCATATACGAAACCACATACTTGTAGAACAATGAGGCTTTTCATCGTAATTCGCACATCTTACTATGCCATAAAGGAAAGTTCTTGAAGTCACGTAAGTAGTTTCAAGTAAAATAGATTCTTTTTGTTTTTCACTAGTAAAACGTTCCTAGCATTCTTATTATTATTGTTGCACATTTTCCTAAGAGAACACTATTAACTCACTTTTATTCCTACGGTATCACTGCTTAATTATTATAAATGATTGTAAACTTCATAGTTGGGATTAATCGGATTAGCTGAGTTAATTAAAAATGTTTACGCTTTATGACGTAAGGTTCAAGTTTGAAGATTATAACTATAACATAAATAGGTATAAGTAACAGAGACGGCTTCATTTCTTTATTAAATTATTGTATGACAGTAAACAAAAACTTACATGCGTAATTATTTTACGGCGAAGTATTATATTACATCACAATTTTTTTATAATTCAAAATTGTTGTTTTGTATCCTGCTCACCCTTATCCCTTTTTACTAAATAGACTTGACGGGTTCAGAAGAGAATATCAATTTTGACAACACTGGATGGAAAATAGCTTAATATTGTATAATCTAGAAATGTTATTTTCGTTATGTTTTTGTTACTTAATCAACCTAGGAAAACCTTTCACTAGCTTTACACCACATTAATCCAGAAAGTCAATTTTGCACAGAAGATAATATAAGTTTTCTGATGGTTACTAATCATTTTAATTAAATTTATTTGTTTTAATTACAAATTTATTGATTTACATGGTTTAAATTTCCAGATCGAAAAGCTTCATATTTATAAGAAGTTGTGGGGCAACTAGACGAGATCAACATTGGGCAACTAAGTGCAAAATTATTAAATACAAAAATTTCTTTACTCTAAACTTTAGACATTGAGGCAAGATTTTTTGATTGCCCGTAGTATTTGTAATTTGTTACAAATTTTTAATTTATACCATCAAACCGTAAGAAATGCAATTAATTTTTATTTTAATTTTGGGAGTGTAACTTAATTAAAGTTAGTTAATTAGCGCTATTGATTTTTCAACTAGGTTACATAGAAAAGTCTACAACTACCTATATATTTTGAAGAATTAACATACATATGTATTTTTATTTTTTTACATGAATCGAAATTTAATGACATTCGGAAGGCTTTAAATCTTCACAATACGCGATATAAAAATTCGAGTGGATGGATTTGAACGACAAAGTAGCCTAATCTGTCCGAATGAACAGACAAACAAGCAAACAGAACTTTGATTGCAAATAATACAAAGCTTACGATTAAATAAATATATTTTGTTCCTGTACAATATTTTTCATAGAATTTGTCTGTACTTCTGACTAAAAAAATAATAAAATGGTTTGAGTGCAAATTACATCTTTTGATAACATTTTTCGATATTCCTTCTTGATATACGTGTGATTTGCAAGCAATAATTTATCATAAACCTCACCTGAAGGCAAGCCAAAAACTTATAATGTCTCTTTATATTACAACGTAATACATAAAACACAAATTTAAAAATATGGTTCTGAAATTTCTAAATGAATAAATTTCATATTTTCGCCGATATCACTTCTGCGTTCTCTATGCGTATAACATTAATCTTTTGCTTAACTTGTGTTTTTTATTGGGGTTAAAGTCGGATGAAAGTACAATAAAATGATAAATTTTAACAAAAACTAATTCCAAACGCTAAAATATTTCAATTATAACTGTAAGAGGAGATACAAACAAATTGTATACAAAAAAACACTTTAAGGACCTATTAGTTTACCACTGTGTCCGGGATAGAGCTAAAAATATTTTCTTTTGGAATAGATATAATAATACAAATGAGAAAATATGGAAATATAAATTGTATTTTTTTTAAACATAAATATTATTTTATAAATTGGAATAAATTCAATATTCAAGAAAATTCAAAAAGTAGAAACAGTTTTTATACATGGGATCATATTGTAATATTTAATTTATTATAATGAATCTTTTAAAAAATTTTACAGAAAATTCAAAATGTTTTTTGAATAAAATTTGCAGTTTGATTAGTTCTTGTTAAAACTTTTAATTTTTGCACGTTAACTGGAAAATGAACTAATTTTCCTGATTTTACTTAGAGGAAACTTTTCTTTAAAAAAAATATCATTTTGTAAGACATTTTTGTATCATATATACTTGAAAGTGCTGCGTTTTAGTTTCTATAAATTCAACAAACACTGGAAATCTCTTATAAATTCAAGTTGTGTACGAGGATAATTTAATCCTTTTTTATGTCACGAAACAAATCGTAAAAGACAGCTGAGACGAACACCATTTATTGGTGTATAGAAAATAATCATTTTAGTATTGAACTAGCTAATAAAAGTATTTCTTCAGCTTACTTTACAATACTGCTTCCATTGTTAAATTTTAGTAAGACCACTTTAGTATGAATTCCGAATAACCTATTTACAATAATTTAAGTAATTGAAATAAAGAAATACTCAAGGGATTTTCAAATTTTCTAGTAACTTAAAAGATTATCTCTTCTGCTAACTTAATATACTATTGAATTACCTGTAGTAAATATATTTTTCATAATACTATATTAGGTACTTGTGCATGGAAATAACTCGAAAATAAAATTTTGTTTGTCTAAACCCAACAGAAAACAGCCTTTAATAGTTAATTTGCTTTAAGACACAAATTTGTCCAGAAAGGTCTCAAAAATCAGAAAATCTAAAATTTTTCATTTCCTGCACATGCTATACCCAAAATAAATCGAATAAAAATTGACGTAGATAAAATTTAGTTTTAAAATAAAAAGAATGATAGTCTACAGATAACTAAAACTAGTGTAATATTGAAATTACCTAAAATGTAAAAAAACAAAGTTTTTAATGAAGAAAAAAAATATTAAAAAGAAATTTTTTTTTACGAGTTTACGATATTTTCGAAAGCCATCTCTATAAAAATGTTAATCTGACTACTTTATTTCATTATATATTTCTAAACGTATTTTTTTCTACACTTAAGATGCACTGAAATTGAGTTATATACAAAAATTAAATAAATGGCAAAAAAGAATCAAAAGGCTTAAGTTTGAAAGCTTACACTTAAAGCCCTAATATAGCTATTACAAAGCTGTTGTGTACATAGATTTCCAGATCAGATTTCCAGAAACAGTTTAGCTTCACTTATTTGTTCGACAAAAAAAAGTAGAAAACTGAAATAGTACATTGTCTTATTCGGATTAAAAGTGAAACTTTGTTTGACAAGCAATTTTTGAATTTGCGAGGCGGAGCGCTAGCGGAGCCGAGCGAATGCAATAATTGCACGTTAAACAAAGACACTTTTAATCCAAATGAGACATATTACTTTTTCTCCAACCAAAAATTCAAATTACTTCAAACATTTTGTTTGATTATTCGTGTAGTGAAAATCCAGTAACTTGAATTTTTGTTTTTTTATATTAAGTTGTCATAGTTTTTAGGTCACTTTTAGGTCTAGCACAAAAAAAGTTCTTTTAATGCACGTAAAAAAAAGTGTTGCTTAGTAATGTACACATTTTTATATTAATAACAAAAACGTCAACTTTGATTTGAGGTAATGCTATTAAAAATGTACTGCTTTTAATATGGTTGGAGAAAAACAATATTGTTTTGGACAAATATCGATAAAAATCGGGATTCTACGAAGAGATATAGCTCGGAAGCTAGATAAATTAAAACAATAATTTTGATATAACCTATTGTAGCATAAATAATTTGACCTTCCTAAATGGAAGGTTGGAGTTTAAAGCTACTGGGTGGCTTTAGAAGCTGGGCTGGGAGTGGACTGACTTATAAAAATTTGTTTCTATCTCTTTACATCAGATTACATTGCTTGGGCGCCAAATTAATTAAATCAAATATTCCAATGGCGAGGAGAGGAAGAGGAATATATTGTGGTGAAACGTCATAAGAATTAATTTTTCAGACTTCTTTTTCTAACTTTAATTTCGTTTTTTGCTGGTTAGTTCAGAAAGTCGGAGAACAATCTACTTTTCCAAAATTAATTCTTCTAACATCGCCAACTTAAGAATCTTTCGCTTATATACAAAAATATAAAACTAAATAAAATCTTCGCAATTACAAAAATAAGGAAGTATAAAATTGATGTTTGATCTAAAACTGCTACTGATGCTACCGATGCTAATGGTTTATCACAGGTGTGAATTTTCAAAATCTGTACGGTAGCAGGGAATTTGCATGATAAATCATGTCGTGCTATGCAATAAAAAAAATTTTCAGGTCGGATGATATAAAGCCATCAGTTCCAGAAAAACAGGAGAATAATTTGGTCGAAAGATGAGCAATACTTGATAAGTAGGTCTACTTGCTAGGCTGAAACAAATATTCATTCTTGATTTACTTAAAGCAAATCACACATTCTGAAGAATTTTCAACACGAAGCCAACAAAACTTCAATTTAAATGGGAAATTCCTTTACCAACCTATTTTACTGATCCATTGGGTTAAAATTTCAAAATGGAGATTTTATTGTAAAGTTTGGCATTACATTTGCCCAGTGATGGCTCTAAGGTAGTATAAACGGTGCGATCACAAAGAGAGTTTGTTGTCATAGGAGGACGTCAAAAATGCAGCAATAAATAGTTTAAGCAAAAAGATGTCTGATTTTGCGAATTTATCTGTAGAAAATGGTATTGCTCAGATATTGGTTTATTTTGACTTTGCAAGTGCAAAAGCAAGAAAGATGGTAATCCAGGCTTCTTAGTAGTTAATACTTAGTTAATTATTAATTTATTATTTTCTTATTTGTTTCAACTTTTAATAAATTAATTTACTATGTAAATTTAGCGTATGCGTGATGTGAGCGTTGTCTACGCCAGAATAGTTTAAATAAACATTTTCAAACAAATATTGTTCTATTTTCTTGTTATTGTTTCTCATTCGTGATACTACTATACCAATCTTCTTTCGGTGGTTTTAATTATTATTATTATAGTGAAGTTGTAAAAAAATTTATTTTATCTTCAGTCTCTAAGAACGTTCTCACACGGGGCACTTGTGCATTACGCTTTTAGATTAATAAGATTTTTAAAAAATTGTTTTGTGATTCTTATGTATTAATTATTTTTGAAGTCAGCATGTCTGTAGTAAATGTTGGCAGCTGTTTGAAGTGTGATAAGTCAATTGCTCAAGGTGAGGGCATAGTGTGTCATAAATGTAGAAAACATTCACATGGAGTTTGTACAGGGTTATCTAAATCGATTCTTGTGGCAATATTAGAAAAAAACTCTCAGCTGCGTTTTGTGTGTAAATTTTGTATGTCCCGAGATGGTTATGTGAGTTCTATAGCTGAAATTTTGAGTTCCTTTAAAGTGCAGTTCGATGAACTTAAAAAAGAAATCACGGAATTGAAAAATACACTAAAATCAAATGGTAGTGCAAATCTTACTGCTGTGGAAGATGTCATAGAAGAGATAAGAGAAAGAACTATAAGATCGTTTAACATTATTATTTATGGAGTTAATGAATTGGATTCTGAATCAGTTCCTGATAGTATTACGCATGATAAAGCTGGGGCATCTGAAATAATTTCCGGAATAACAAGTGAGATATCAACGGACAATATTAAAGTTTACCGTTTGGGAAAGGTGTCTAGAGGTGGTCCACGTCCATTAAAAGTGATTATGAGCAGTGCAACTGATGCGACACGTATTATGGCATCCTCACGATACACTTACTTACGGTATGCTGATTATGATTCTCAAACGCGTCTACTACTGCGCACGACGTCATCTGCGAACCAAGATCTACGAGGTGCGGTGCAAACCATTTGCTCTATTCTGTCCATTGACATTATAACTGACATCGGGTTTTGATCAACAAGTGGTTTTCTTTCTCATTATATAATTATTATAAACTAATAATAATTACTTGATTATTAATAAATTATTGTTTGTGAAAATGCCGGATTGTGCAGTGTTTAAATGTGGTAATACTAATAAAAAGACAAAAGGAACAGAAATAAAATATTTCAGATTTCCAAAAATTGATGACATTTCTAAGAAATGGATTGTTGCATGCCGTCGTGAGGATAAAATAAACTTAAAAAATGGTATGTTAAATTAATATTAAAAATTTAATAAATTGTTAATCGATTTACATGTTAAAGCAAAATTATATTTTTATTTAAATTTATTTAAAATCATAACTTACATTTAAAAAATCAAACTTATTAAGAAAATTTAGTTTTTCGGATTCAATTCAAAATCATTTATTAAAGTGGCACTTTACCACATAGAAAAGTCACTTTACTATATAGTAATGTCACTGTCAATAAACAACCTACACAAGTACCTACTATGAAATATTTTGAATTAGCAATAACTCAAAAACGGCACTAGATATTGCACAAAATCCGAAAAAATAGTATAAACAAACCTTGTAAGTAAAGCATTTTTACTAAACTCATTAGCTTTTAAGTTACTCGCTCGCTGCGCTCGCTCGTACTCAAAGGCTAAATTCGTTTAGTAAAACTTTGCTTTACTAAACTTGTTGTTTAATATACTATTGTTACACTGGTATTTCAGATTCTCATCAGCAAATCTGGAATTGTATTGCAAATGCAATAATTTTGCCTAAACATGTACTATATCAATTAAATTAATAGTAATACGTAGAAACTCCATAATTCGACACTCCCGTATTGGACAATTCCGAGAAGGCTATTCGGAATTAATAAAAATAAAATATTTATATACTAATCGTATAATAGTTTTGTTATTTTGGTAATGCGTATCGTCACAATTTTGTCATTTAATTTATAAAATTTATTCGTAAAACGTAAAATTATTTTGCTAGGTAAGGCATAGTGTAAATAAATTCTTTAATGGAGTTTCTGCTGTATTTAAATCTCACCACCTTACCTTGTTATCTTATTTTTTTAGCATGTGTTTGTTCTGAACATTTCGAAGTCAGCAGCTTTGAAGTTCCTTTAAGAGAACGACTTCTTAACTACAGTTTTAAAAACAGCCGACATTTGAAACCTGATGCGGTACCTACTTTAAAACTTCCAGGTAATCATCAAAAAGAAAATAAAAGGCAAGCAGAGGAAAGGTCAAACCGTTCAGCAAAAAGAATGCGCAGAGATGAAGTAAACGAAATGTTGAAAAATCATGTATCCGAAGCTGCTTTTATTGATCCAAACCATGACAATAATGACATGGAAGTATCTGTGTCTAAAGACACAGAAGTATCTGTATCTAATGACATAGAGGTATCTGTGTCATTATCCACTACTGATGTTAACATTGCTGACACTAATAATGTGCAGGTAGATCTAGCAACTGAATTAAAAAAGTAAGCATCATTAACCCTGTACGATGTTTTTATCTAAACTGTTGTATTGTTTTCAGAACACAAGATGAAATTCAAAAACTTACAAATATGCTAAAAGCCTCTGAAAATAGCCGAACAGAACTGGCAAATAAACTTGAACATATGAACGACATCCTGGCCACTGTTTTTACAGAAGGGCAAATTAAAAAATTATTGTGTCAAGATAAATCCAAAAAAGTTCATTGGACCCCAGATGATATTGCATCAGCCGTTTCATTAAGAAGTGTAAGTCCAAAAGCATACCGTTATCTGCGAGCGCATAACTATCCCTTACCTGCTATGTCCACGTTAAGGAAATGGGTATCAAATTTTGATGTAAATCCAGGAATCTTAAAAAGTGTTCTCATGTTAATGACTAAGAAATCATGTGACTTCAGTAATATGGAACGGCTGTGTGTAATCTCATTCGACGAAGTCTATATTTCAAATAAAATGGAAATTGAAAAAAAAGATGAACAAATGGTAGGTTCACACAAGTCATGTCAAACGGTTATGCTACGAGGCCTACCTAAACATTGGAAGCAGCCAATTTTTTACCAGTTTGATCAACCAATGACCAGAGATATTCTTCTAAATATAATTTCAGAATTATATAAGTCAAATTTCACTGTTGTTGGAATAGTTAGTGACATGGGTGCTGGCAATGTATCATTATGGTCACAGTTAAATGTAGGTCATAACAAAAACTGTTTCTTCCCACATCCCGAAAACAATACTTTGAAAGTGTTTGTGTATGCAGACGTACCTCACCTACTAAAACTGGCAAGGAACCACCTTATCGACCAGGGTTTTGTGCTAGAAAATAGTATAATTAATAAACATTATTTTGAAAGTTTATTAGACATATCCATTTCAGAGCTGACTTATGCATACAAAATAACTAGGCAACATCTGGAAGTAAAAGGCTCTATGAGGCAAAGGGTTCGACTTGCTGCTGAATTGTTGTCAAACACTGTTGCTAAAGCAATTAAGTACTGTGGGGAACAGGGTTTGATGCCGAAAAACAGCGACTGGAAGAAGGCTTCTGAAATTGTACAATTATTCAATGATTGGTTTGATCTGCTGAACTCGAGGTCTAAGTATAATAGTAGTTGTCCAGGAAATAATGCCTTTGGAACTGATATAAATAATCAAAAAAAATTGTTAAATAAGATGTCTGAAATTATAAATACAATAAGAATTGGGAAGCATCAAAAACTTCTACCATTTCAGAAAGGTATACTGCTAAGCAACAGATCGTTGGCGGATATGTTTGATTATTTAAACGAGAAGTACGGTGTCGAATACATTTTGACTACTCGGCTAAATCAAGATGTTCTGGAAAATTTCTTTTCCTATATTCGAGGTATGGGCGGAGCAAATGACCACCCTTCGCCTCTTGACTTTAGATATCGTTTGAGATGGTTCATATTAGGCAAACATTCAGCAGCAGTGTTTACAGAAAACAGAAATACCGAGGAAAATAATGAAGAATGTTTGCTTAATATGACAGAAGAATCTAGCAATACTTTCAAAGATATTTGTTTAATTAAAAATGTCCTCTCTAATTTTACAACCACATATTTGGATGAGCCGGAGCCTGAGCAGGATGATTGCGAAAATAATCTAATATTTTCCAATTCATTTGTTCAACCGCAATATTTAGATGAAGAAGTTGTAAACGAAGAATGTTTACAACTAATGGAACAGGTTGAAGTTAAACAAAAAGTTAATGACGAGTCTCTCAAATACATAGCTGGATATGTGGCCTACAAATACAAAAATAAATATTCTTTGGGGGTTCCTACAAATGATACATTACAATCAACTAACAAAATACCCGACTGGTTGCAATCAATTTCAAGGGGATTTTTAATGGAACCAAGTAAAGAATTGTTTGAAGCAGCTCAGATACTTGATACCGAGTTCTTTGCTATGCATGGAAACTCTTTATCAAAGGAAAAAAAGATTTTTTTTAAATTGGCCCAGAGAACAATAGATAAATTGGAAAATACTTCAATTCCTTTTAAAGTAATTCTCTGCCTCAGTAGGACAAGATCCTATATCAGGTTACGCGATCTTAATCGCCGAATAAGTTTTGAAAATTGTCGGAAGAAATTGGATAAAAAAATGTCTAAATTTACAAATTTTAAAAAGTAGTTTACCATAGTATAAATATGTAAAAATAAATATAATTTCTACCTTCCTTGTCTTTTTTTCATTATCAGTTTAGTTTTGGAATTCCTAACCCCCCTTTTTCTACACTTGAATCAATTGAATGCTATGAAAGTTTATAAAAAAAATATAAAAAGATTCTTCCATAACAATATTAATTGAACTGCGAAACAATGAAAAAAGAGACAATTAAGCTCAAATAAGATGAATACATTATATCTATATACAGTTTATATCATCATCAAAAAAAATTACAAAATGTATGAAAAATAAAAAATAATTGTTAAAATACACGGTATGATTAGGCTATTGCATATAAAGAAGTGCATTTCGGTTCGCACGTGACGTCACTCTCGCCGGCGGCGGCCATACTATCTGCGCATTGGCATACCGTAAGTAAGTGATCATCCTCACATCGACTTCCGAAGGGGAACGGGGTATCTATCGGATCGGATCGAACTGTTGCTGAAAGAAGATACTTGACGCAGTTGCGAGAACAGTTGACGTCAAGAGTAGAGGGAGGTGAAGAGGATCTGACCATAAGATACAGGTTTGGCCAAAAATAATGAAATCGGGTTGGTCAAAAAACGGTGTAAGAAACTGAATGAAATTGTTGTGTACTATCAAAATGTAAATAGACTGAGAAGTACATTAAATATATTAAAAACTGAAATGTCTCTGGTTGACTTTGATGTTGTTTGTTTTAGTGAAACTTCATTGACTGATGAATTTTACGATGGTGAACTTGGTATGTGTGGTTATAATATTTACCGTGCTGATCGTTCTATTAAGAGCAGTGCAAAACTTTCGGGTGGTGGTGTACTTATTGGTATTGACTCTAAATATTCATCTGTCGCGATCGAGTCTTCATGTGAAGTTGAACAGCAGTTTGTTCTTTTGAGGTTAGATGATATTAGTGTGGTGGTCGCTTGCGTGTACATTCCTCCAAGATCGGATTCCAATGTGTATGCAATTCATTGTAGAGAGGTGGAGCGTATACACTTAATTTATCCTGGTGTAAAGTTTTTGATTTGTGGAGACTATAATTTACCCGACTTAAGTTGGAAATCTGGATACCACAGTGGTGGCGCTCTTACTGAAGAATCAAGAAATTTGGTGGAATTGTTGGAATTCTTAAATTTCTGTCAGGTAAACGAAATTTTAAACGCGAATGGACGGTTGCTTAATCTTGTTGTTACTGATATCGGAAATGTATCAGTGTCGATGTGCGAAGAAAGTGTTTTGCCAGTAGATGATCATCATCCTGTTTTGGAAATAACGTTGCATTTGCAGTCTGGAGAGGACACCATTTCCATCAAAACCCCGTCCTTCAATTTCAAAGGTGTCGATTATGTTGCGATGTCCGAGTATTTGGGTTCATTGGATTGGTATGTACTGCAAAATATGGATGTTGATAGCGCTGTTGAGTATTTTTATGAGGTTTTGTATTGCGCTATGCATTTATTTATACCTGTCACTGTATTTTCGAGAAGGGTTTTATTTCCTAGGTACTTCAGTGGTGATTTGAAGAAACTTCTTCGGGAGAAGAGAAAAGCGCATAAATTATTTTAGAAGACAAATTTGTTCAGTGACTATCTGAAGTTTTCTGAGTTGAGGTCTCAATGTAAGACATTGTCTCGCAAGTGTCATGAGTCATACATCTCGTCAGTTGAGGGTTCCATACCAGTCGATGTAAAGCATTTTTGGAACTACATAAATGCAAACAAGTTTAGTGGCGGATTTCCAAATACTATGTTCCTGGCTGACGAGCATGCCGATTCAGTGGAGCAGATATTGCAGCTGTTCAAGTGTTTATGGAGATGGAACAGCATCTTATAGAGAATTTAATTACAAAAAGACAACTAGTTTATATCAGTGCCGGATTTCTGTCGATGCTATTTTAAGGAAACTGGAAGCTATCAAAACCGGAAAGAGTCCAGGTCCCGATGGTGTTCATCCTATGCTGATGAGGTTATGTAAAGATTCACTTTGTCTTCCGCTCTTAGTGTTATTTAATAAGTCCTTATCGGAGGGCGTATTTCCATCGATTTGGAAGCAGTCCTTTGTGGTACCCATCTTCAAGCAAGGTAACAGGTCTGATGTAACTAATTATCGTCCCATTTCGATTCAATCGGTTATACCAAAAATATTTGAAGGCCTTGTGCGGGACATTATCTCTTTTGAGCTATCAAGTCTGATTGTTCCTGAACAACATGGATTATTACAGGGAAAATCTTGGGTGACTAATCTTATGTTGTATGAGGACTATATCCTGAAGAGTATGGAAAGCCGTTTGCAAGTTGACTCGGTTTATACCGATTTCTCGAAGGCATTCGATAGAGTGAACCATTCCATTTTATTTTCTAAATTAGAAGCCCTGGGTATCCGTGGTTCTTTATTGAACTGGCTTATAGGCTACGTCTCTGGAAGAGTTCAGTTTGTTAAATTTAAGATGGAGTTCTCTCAGCCAATAAAGGTGACATCTGGAGTACCCCAAGGGTCTCATTTGGGTCCCTTGCTATTTTTGCTATTTATTAATGATATTGGAGAGGCTATTTGCGAGAATGTGCTATATTTGATTTTCGCCGATGATTTTAAAATTTATTCTGCAATCAAGTCAATAAGTGATTCGGCCAGGATTCAAAGAGCTTTAGATGGACTTAGTAGATGGTGCACTTATAACCTACTTTTTCTTAATGTCGAGAAGTGTTGTGTAATGAGGTTTTATCGAGTAAACACGCCTGTTTTCTCATTGTACACATTGAATGGTGACGTACTGAAAGCTGTAGAGACAGTAAAAGATTTGGGCATAGTTTTTGATCGGACCTTGTCCTTTAAAGATCATTTGGACTGCGTTTGGAAGAAATCGACGAGAATGTTGGGATCTATATATAGGAATACGCTGAAGTTTAAAAACAGCTACACGTTAAAGATTTTATATGTGTCCCTAGTTAGATCATTAGTGGAGTATGGTTCTTCTATTTGGTCACCCTACTATATGGGCGATTCACTTTTAATTGAGAGAATTCAAAATAAGTTTCGGCGGTTGATGGGACGTAGACTTCAATTGGATGTCGAAGAACGAAATTATGATGTGATGCGTGATCTCCTTTGCCTGACTGCCTTGTACGATAGAAGAGTCATGACCGACTTAATATTTTTGTTTAAAGTTATCAATGGCAATTATGATTGTCCAGAACTCTTGGCAAAAATTAATTTTCGGGTTACGCGTGGTGGATTAAGACAGTGTTCTTTATTTTCGGTGGATTTAGCTTCTACCAATTATTGTTACAATTCTCCGGTTAATAGAATGCAGAGATTGGGGAATCGGTTTTTGAACGGGGTGGACGTATTTAATTTTAGCATTGAAGCCTACATTAAATTTGTGAGATGCGCGAAAATTTAGGACGTCATTACTGATATTTGCTGCAGATGTTTTTATAAGTGTTTTTATACTAGCATGCTTTGTTTTGTATTATTGTATTTTGTATTTGAGTAATGCACTCATGCAATTTTTATGTATATTTTTGTTAATGGGCGAATGCCCGTATATTTGAAATAAATAAATAAATGAGCAAAACGAACATTTTGTATGATGCAAAAAACAAAATAGTTGGCAAATTCTGTTCGGCACGCTGACAAACGTTTGAGAATATCTCCAGAAATTACATAATATTTAAAAATAATAATTATGGAAACAATATTGTCAAATAAATAAAGTTAAGAATACTACAATAGGTAGAAAATCAAATAATTCAAAAATTCAAAAATAGTTATTTTCCATACAAGACGATAAAATTGAAATTTATCAAATAGCGAAAAATGTTAATTTATGAGCGACGAAGTCGCGAGTAAATTAATTTTCGCGAGTCGATAATGAAATATTTTCATCGTGTGTAGAATTTAATTTTTTTCTGTGGATTATTTTGCAGATACAGTAAATTGACTACATCGATGAAAAAATTAGGTGATGGGTACAAACCTAAAAAGTTGAAAATCTTTAGACCGAATGATGTCATTAAATTTTTAAAAGAAGCTTTAGATGAGGACTATCTGTTTATTAAAGTATGATTTTTAGAATTACATCTTTCAATAATTTATATAATTGAATTTGGAATTGCAGGTTGTTGCTATAATGGGCTTGTTTGGGGCGTGTCGATCTGTCGATCAGATGAATTGTGCTAGCTGGAAGTTTCAAATATTTGCACTTATTATTGATACTAAAACTAAACAAGAACGATTGTTTTGCATTGCCGCCAAGGAATGTGGAATGAGTGTGTTAGAAATCGTAAAAACATGCATCACAATAAGTTTTTCATCAATTATCGACAAAAACAAATGTACCGTCCAACAGTAAAAATAAAGTACTTTATCTACGCTTGCTGTTAAAATGCTATTTTATCTACTCTTGCTGTTAAAGCGTCACCTTTTCTATTATTTTCAGTCGAACAACCTGCACTTTAACATCTGCTATAGAAAAAAAACATAATTATCACATAACGGGTATAGATTAAAAATATTTGAAAATATGAAAAAATTCATAACACGATATAAAGGCCCTTATTTCACGGTTATTTCAGATCTTCAGTCGTATATAATGAAGAAAATAAGAAAAATATTCGAACGAACTAATAAGAAATATTAAAAATTGACGAAATTGACTTACCAATTCAACTAACCCAACAAAAATATCAAATCTGAACGATATGTCAGGTGTAGTTAATAACCCTTTAAATTTACTTTTATTACTAATTACTAACCCACAAATTTACTTAAGATTTATAATTTGGGTTGATTTTCTAAGAATATTGTCGTCGTTTTTGATCGCAATGATGAAGATGGAACGAAATCTATTGAAGGAAATCTCCGTTTCATGAAACATTCATCGCTTGATTTTAAGTTTGAAAAGGATGTGCCATTGAAAATCGCAGAAGAAAAGTTTTAGCCAACAGTAATAACAAATATCGGTTCATTTTGTCTCATCAAGTGGAAAGTAATGCAGATAGTTTGATCGTTACCACAGCTATTGATATCGTTGGAGACATTGATGTTCTTATTCTTCTGACAGCTCTTACGCCTGATAGTAGAGTAATTTATTATTTGAAACCAGCTAAAGGTAAAATAGAGAAGGAAATATTTTCTTCGAAGTGTTTAAAGGAAAAACTACAAAACTGTCAACAACAGATACTTTTCGAGAAAAGAAACGACCTTCAAGTCAAAGTCAAGAAGATCAAAATATAACAAAGCTGGTAAATGCTGGGGTTGCATGCATTCTTTCTTTGTACGTGTCACCTAAAATAAAGGAATCATTGATCGAATTTAGGTATTCGGAATCTGAAGATATCAATAATTATGGATGTGGCACCTTAGATTTAATAAAGCATTCCAATCTTGGATGACATTTTTTTTAGATTTCAATGCATCAATGATTTCACTTGTTGTAGAAAAAGTGGGCTGCAAAGTTTGTGGCGGTTGAAATGGAAACAGTTGAATGAATTCAACACCGATTATTCGTGGAGATTTAGATCCCGAATTAGATAATGTAGAAGAAAAAATTGAATTAAAAGGATAAAATAAAATAGGTATCTTGTTGAATTTAAATAAATACTGATTAGATACTATTTAAACCGCCAAAATTATCCACTTTCAGTCCGATGGGTTACTTTCAAATTTAATATTTTCAAAATTTTTGTTTCATTATTTTAAAATTAATTTTACTAAAAATTATAGTTTACTTGGGTATAAAATGTACAGAAAACGCTTTTTTCAAGATATTTTCATGACCTAATGACTGGACACATTATACTTTTTTAATTATAATCAATTGATATAATCAATTGATACGTGGTTTAGGTAGTGTAACTCGATATTAACCATATCAATATTTTACTTTTTTAATTGTTTTTTATTATTAGCAAAACACCGCATTGAATTTTAAATAAAAATCTCAACACAAAATATGTAAAACGTAATATCCTTCAAGAAATAATTGAAATTGAATTTTATTAAATCAAATTAAAATATACGAGAAATATAACTGGTTGGTCATTGCTTTGTAGAAGGATGCGAATTTGTAATAACCTGCTTATTAATAATAAATGATATTTTAAATTTGATAAAGAGACTGTTGAGCCAATAAAATGATAAATGAGTTATCGATTGGTATAAATATGCAGTTTTCCATATTTATTATACCTACGCATGTATGTTCAATATTATAGTACAAACAAATTAATACAATATTGCATTTATTTTAATATTATGCACCATAAATTACCAATGGTTGAGCGAAGTAGTAAGGCTATAGGGTTTCAATGCACTTTTTCAAAATACAATATGTTAAGATCCAATAGGCAGTGATTTTTAATTTATAATCTATCATTTGCATTTACTTTGCTGCATAACTTAAGGACCCATAATTCTCAAGTTTTATGTTAATCTGTAAGTTGTTCGACTGTGATGTTGTAAAGCTTCATTTAATAACTTAATATTAATTATAATTCTTAGTCTTTGATGTGAGATAATGTATATAGCTTATCATCAATTTGAAGACGGAATCGTGTTAATCTTTAACATCTTTAAATTCGGCCTTTCTAGCGTTAGTCTAAGCTTATTCCACCTCACTTTTTGTAATTACTTACTTATTACTAATGTAATAACTAATAAATTTTCGAACGGTGAAGATTGTTTTTCTTTTGTATATTCTTGATAACTCTTCGGATTTGCCAAACTGTATAACTGTATAACTGGTTTAATTAATAGACCATATTAGTATAATATATTTTTAACAATTTCGTACATTGGGAATTTACATTCAACAATAATTACCTTTTGGTTCATCAATACTGCAGTATGTAGATTTCTCTAATACTACGTATCTACATTCCATTAATTTGATAAATTTGAACTGATTTAATTAGAAAGTTAAATAAATAACTTCCAGTATGGCATAAGGTAAATTTCTAATTTGAATTTCATCGATAGCACACTCTAATATGTAGTTGGTATTTGACATAATACATCCCCTATTCAAAAATTCAAAAAAGAAACTTCTCTCAATTGCAGTGGAAATTTTAAAAACTGACTGAAAAATGTTCAGTTTATAAAACTGCACATTACTTCTGTATTCAGATTATTCATACCGAATCATTTAAATGGTTTTAGATCAACATTGGAATGATTACCAACGACAATTTTCATCTAAAAACATATATTTTTTTTTTAAATATTAATGATAAAAAGTTCTAGCATTCGTCCTTCTGAAAGGTCTTTTCAGAGCAACTGCTGAACATCAAACAAATTTTTTTTAGTTTGAGTGTTGGATTTCGTCATCCGTCTACCAATTATTTAGTCTGTAGGTCCGTCTGTCTACTCGAGTGTCTTGCTCGTTTCTGATAGTTTTAAAATAGTAAATGCATAATACAAAATTTATTATGTTATATAATTTTTATTAATAATTACAAATAAAACTTATAAAATGATACACCATACGTTTTTCGTTCCAATTTCATTAAATTATTTTAATCGTGTTCGACTCATATTTTATTAATGCTAAATATTTAATAAAAGTTGAAATACATCTAAAACTAGAATTAAAAGTTATTTAATTAAACCTTTATTCTAATTGCGCCTATTTTTAAGTGTTTGAAAGTTTAACATGTGCAATGAACAAAATGTTAAATTAATAAATTGTACATGATATGGGTATTAAGGGTTGTTTGTTGATTACCCTTTAACTTAAACTTAATATAAGCATTTGCTTACGAAAATAAATGCTTAAATATCACACTTAAAATTTTAACTACGTAATTAATTAACCTAAAATCTACATTTACTCCTTATTAACAATAAAACAGGAACTTATTCGAATAATTACGATTGACCGCTAAATTTAAACTACCTACATCTTTAGTTACTGATACATTTTTTGAACACAACATTCGATTTATATTAACAATATCGTCCTCAATTTTGTAGAAATATTTTATTCGCAACTAACGAATTTATTCAGGAAAAGCACTCTCGTGGAATGCGGCGAAAGCACAAAAGCGCTTTCGGAATTAAGCAGTTTTCTACATTTCTTCCTCACTTCCGTAAGGTTCAATTGCTTCATACGCAATGCTAAATCCTTTACTAACCAAAGTATCGTCGGTTTTAAATCTAATTAACAGGGCTTCGTTCATCGATACTATATCACCTGGTTTCTAAAAGCATTACAAATCATAAATTATAGAGCAACGACAAAATTTAAATTCATTTTAAATTTACCGTATTTCCGCAATATTTTCCATAAGAATACCCGCTGGCATCCAAACCATTGAACACTTCAATGTAATCATACCCACAATCTCTTTCATCTTCCAGATCAAACGTAACGAAAATTAAGTTTACATTGTAACCGGGCGGTGCCTCGATCGTCCAATCGCAATCTGCTCTATTATCATAACTTGAACTACCGTATTTTGAATGCGAATAAAAGTGCTTCCTCTCTAGGGTAGCTATTAAATGGCCACCGCAAACTGTAGCATGAGTTGCAAGGAAACCTTTCCTTTGAATCGACACGTCTGATTTAAAAACTAAGAACAATTGGTTTCCGGACGCTACAATAGGATGGGGTAATTTAGAACCGCAAAATCGTCCAAGCGTTCTCGACTCCGGCGAATCTCCATCGTAAAACACAATATGATCATAGGAACACTCTTGGTGAGGCTCTACCTCGAAAGCCATGAACATAACTTTAATTCTATGACCAGGTGTTGTACTAAAATGCCATACGCAATCCTTTTTCCCCGGATACTGTTCCGGATAGTTTGGGCTTGATATTTCTCCATAAGGGGCAGTTATGGTATATTTGCAACCCCCTTCTTTACAATCCCTTCCGTTTTCATGTAACGTAAATCCATTATGACATGTACAAACATAAGAGCCTAAAGTATTCATACATTCGTGCTGACAACCCCCGTTGTTAACCGCGCATTCGTCCATATCTAAAATAAAAATATTTTTAAAATATAAAATCTAGCTCCCATAATCACCTGTAAAAAACACAGCTGCAAATCCTGTTTTTTGCATGCTCGCATCAGACGTAAACGTAATTCTTAAAGCATTGCTTTCGGAAGTTATGGGAGAAGGAGGTCTTGTTCCACAAAACACCCCATGCTTGCTAAGCCTATCGTCTCCAGCTTTACTATGAACTTCTATTCTATCGTAATCGCACTGCTGCTGGTGCATATTATTTCCTTCCAGATCAAAATGGGTGAAATTCAACGTTATCCTGTACTGGGGTAAAGCTATAATTTCCCATACACAATTTTTATTTGATGGATATAAGTCTGGAAAAGATGGCGAAGTAATCGTTCCGTTTGGATCCTCAATAATTCCACCACAGGCATCTGTAAATTTTCAAAACTAATAACATAAATACAAATTTCAATATCACCTTCGCAATGTTTTCCGTCCGAGTGTAACTCGTATCCAATCTTACAAGAACATTCGTATCCTCCCAACGTGTTGATGCATTCTTGAGCACACCCGTGATCGATCATATTGCATTCATCAAATTCTTTGATGAACGTCGCCGAGAAGCCAGATTTTTGTACAGAAGCGTCGGAAACAAACTTTATAAGAAGGTTGTTAGACGATGAACGGATGTCTAACGGAACTTTATAGCCACAGAAAACTCCTATTAAACGACTATCCATTGTTAAACCGTCGCGGATTTCGACGTAATCGTACACGCAGTTGTCGTGGTTTTCTACTTCGAAGGATTGAAACTTCAGTGCGACTTGGTAGTCGTTTGGAACAGTTATTTTCCAGATGCATTCTTTGCTTGGTTGATAATCTTCTGGGTAGTTTGGAGATTCCAAATGACCACCTGTTTCTATACTTAATTCTCCTCCACATACAGCTGTAATTTTTTTTATTTTAACATAAAAGTCCAAAAATAATAATACTATACCTTCGTAATGCGCAATAAATCCTTTAAACCCACTTGGAGTTTTTGACACATAAGTAACCAACATTCTGCTACCAGTGGAAGATACAACTTGGGATGTTCTTACACTTCCGCAAAATTTCCCTAGAATTTCCGATTTGTGCCAATATCCATCTCGAATTTCGATATAATCTGTACGGCAATCCGGGCTTTTGTGAATATCCAATTCTGTTATGTTCAAAACAATTCGTTCTCCGTGTGTAGCCGTTATTCTCCATTCACATCTCTCACCTTCATCTGGTCCTTTCTTGCCTACATATGATGGGGACGAAAAATTTGCCGAATTTGCTTGAAACGTTCGTCCACATTCTAAAAATAATGTTGATTAAGATTTCGAATTAAATCAGGTAGTTAACTTTACTTGGGCATTTGTACAAAAGCTTGGTTTGAGCAATATCTCCTTCACTTAATCTAATACGCTGTCCAATTTCGGGACGCTTCCGACCAGGAACATCGATCGGCAAAATTGTGTCTAAATAGGTTCCCTTTGAGAAAGTGTTTCGGGCGTAGTGCATTATGGAATCATAATCGTACGTCAACCCCATAGAATTTACTTCTTCATCCGTTAATTTGTTGAAATTGTATTCTTGACCTAAAATGAAAAATATAAATTAATTAAAGAAATGATTTGTGAAGAATAGAAACAAAAAAACAATTAAGAAGTAATACAAATAAGAACAAAACTGGCACGAAAACTAAGAAAAATAGAAAATTAGATTAATAAATTTTATTTTGTAGTCTTCAGCTGCGGGTTAATGGCACTTGTTTTGTTTTATTATTTCCTCCGTCAGTAACCCCCGTTATAAACCCTTGTAATATCTCTTACCGTTCATTATATTTTCTCTAAAAATAAGCACATGGCGATCACGATCTGGACGAGTATGTTCGTGCCAAAATCCAACGACATGTCCCAATTCGTGAACAACGATTCCAAATTTATCACAATTTTTACCAATACTAATAGCTTGCACTCCATTTCCTCTCTTTCCCACGAAGGAACAACATCTGAAAGTATTCGTGAAACTTGACAAATTTAACTACTTATTAACTTTATACTCACCCGCAGGGTCTTTCGGTAAACAAAATGTAGTTGGGATGTTCCATTGAATCTCGCTCGACGAATTTTATACAGGTAAAATTTTCCCAATGCTTCATCGCTTGCTTGAACAGCGCTTTGTGAGCTCCACTAAAGTTCGCATCTATTTCGTAGGGAATCACCCCATAATCCCAGATTCTTTCAGGCCTCGCTGTAGCTGCTCTGGTTACACGTCGATTGATTGCTTTGCCATGCAGCTTATACAAATCAGAAGAATCGGAACTTAAACTTTTTTTTTGTTTGAAATCAAAATTTGGTTCGAATTCGTGAGTCGGCCGTTCATCATTTGTTTTCGATTCAAAATTGTAAACTTTTTTTGTGACTGTTGAACTGAAACAAATATACCTATTATGCTGATAAATTGCAGTCCAAGTTCGACTTCAAAATATGGGGAAATTAAAATGCGTCTAGAGTCTAGACGAAGTTGCAGACTGTAAACTTTTCGTGTGGGGTGTTTGCAAGCACTAAATTACTTCATCGACGTTGCCTCGTCCGGTGCTTTTCATCGACTCGTTTTCTATACAAATGAAAAATGTATAAAACCAATAGCTTACCTAGATTTTTTATGATGATTTTTACTTCCGTGCTTTAAGTTCCTTGTGGGAATGTGTCGTTTTCTGTGCTTTGATTTCGATTTTGTTTTATTTATGTTGTAATTGGTTAATTCTTCTAAGTCGGAGTTGAATTGTGCTAAATTTTTCTTGTTATTACCGCTTCCCACCTGAAGAACTTGCTCGTTTTTAAAAGAACTTTTAACAATCGTAGCATCGATAGGATCATTATAACTTTTAGTTGTAGCAGTAATTGGTGATAACTGCTTGGTTTTTTTTCTCAATAAGTCTGTTAAACCTTCTTCTTCTACTTGTAAACCTTCTAACACGTCCTTTTTGTATTGCTCAACTTCGTGTTGCTGAAAGTGGCTTTTTTCGTATGTGGGCTCGCCTGGGATTGCAATGTCACCAAGGAATTCAGCTTGAAAAGAAAGCAAATTAATATTTAGCTATCGGCGTAATTGTAGTCTGCATATAAAATTGCAATAATGAACAGAGTTGTCGATGATAGCCGATTTAACTGGATAATGGGCTATAACATAAAATTTAACAATATTTGCACAATGCATTGGAAATAATTGCATAATAGGAGTGTCATGTCCTATACACAATCAGTTAAAATCAATGTATGATTTAATTGGCGTAAAATTCATGGGATGGGGTAAACTCTGTAAATTTAATCTTTATGCAATGCACAATTAATGGTAATTGGGTCATTTAATTCCTGAATTATTTCAATTGACATAAAACCAGATCTTTTTCTTTGTCGAGAAAATTTTTGAGTTTTACTTTTCTGTAATCTAAAGCTATTTTTACCGAAACACATTAAACCTGCCACTGTGATATCTTTTAATTATTATAAATTATTATTATGACGTCATGTTAACATTAGATAAGTGCATCAGAAGAGGTTAAAAGTTATCGATTATAACTTTTCAAGGAAAAATTACTTCTTTGTTATTATTTTGAGGTATTGCACAATTTATAAATAAATATATTTTTAAAATACGCTTACAATTTAGATGAAACGTAAAGTGTAATTGAATTACAAAATAATTTTTGAAAAACGTAAAATTTGAGTAGATTAGTGATATGCACGTTAATTTTATGTGCCATTTTCATTTTATGATATTTTAACGGGTACTACGTCCGCCCTAATTAGCATTCATAAAATTCAAATTAAAGTTTGGTAAATAAAATTGCAATGGCGTGTGTGTATGATGTTCTATTTGGTGGTCTAATTAATTTTGTTTAAAATGTTTCCTAGTTTGTTAAATTTACATAACTTGTAATATTTTGTAAATTTTCCATTAATGTTTAATTTGGCAACAATTTATTTGTGAACAAGCATTTAAATTTAATAAATTATGTTTAATTTAATATAGGATTTAAATTATTTCCAGAAGTAATTCGATCCCTAAATGAAAGGCTTTAAAGGTGGCCCAGCCATTAAACTTATGGGCTTAACTTGTGATCTTAAATGGCATTTTGGTAATCTTTATAAATTGTTGTCAGTTTACATCAAGTTTTGCATTAAATCTTTGTCATTGTTTTGTTAAATATTTGTAATATACAGGAGTTAACGTAATTTTCACAAAAAAGTTGATTAAATTTTGTATTTTGCTTTTTACGTATAAATGGAATATTAAAATATATTTTTCTATTTCAACAATGCAAAACATGGTTAGCCCTAAACTATTTGCATATTGAATAGTTCTTCCTCACATTGGATCGGTAGCATCCTGGCAAACTACGATGACCGGACTTGAACCTAACCGGGCCGGTTGATAACTGGCCACACTTAAGGTCAAATCAGTTTTGCATTTGGTCAGGTCGGTTTGCAGACCAAAAGATTTTTGGTGAGGTTATCAACGATGAAAGCTTATTATCGTTGGCGTTCCGCTCTTTGACACCTTTGACACAGCAACAACAGATTTATTTGGGCAGTTAACAATGCTCGGACAACAGTTTTCAAACAGTGAGATGAACTGGAATTAACTTATCGGGCCAAACCGGATGATTAAAGATAACATTTTGAGTTAGGTCAGTTTTTAATCTTATGTCAATCTATCTGCAATATAATTATTTGATAATCATTACAATGTCTTTTGTTAGCAGATAACCGACGACGCCTAGTTGCTATCTCCCTAAACGAATAGGCCAGTCTTATAAACGGTCACAGGATTGGCGATTACTTGCATCACGATTGCAGAGAACGAATACCCGGTTCGACTCAAGTCTTTGTTTTTACAGCTAAAGCCCCCCTAATTGCAATGTTTAAATTCACTTACGCTGTATTGGTTTACAAAGTGTACCCGAGTTTCATATAACCTAGTACTTCTTCAGCTTCTCCTGTACGTACTGTTGGATTTTTCAGAAAAAGGTTTCAGTATTTGCCTGTAACTATGTTTTATTATTGATGGTCCACCAAGAGAAAAATCATCTAGACAGTCTATTACATGATCAACATGATTTATTTTTCAAATAAAGATATTGAAAGTCCACCTGTGGATTTGTTTCAACCCAGTAACGCATATACTGCTTATTAACAAAACCCTTCAGCCAGAAATGAGCTTCATCACTGAAGATGATTTTTGCTCCTAAATCGGCATCAGTTTCTAACTGCTCCCAGTGCCTAATCTCAGATATTGCAATGCTGGCGATGGTCGTCCGACTTCAATTCTTGGGCAAGAACAATTTTGTAAGGGTGTAGTCCCAAATCTTTCCGCAAAATTCTCCACGAATAGCCGAGAACGACGTTGCACCGATAAATTCGAGTTTTCACGAATACTGGCTCTCACAGCAGCGATGTTGTCACTTAAACGTGTGTTTCTTACACGAATGGGTGCCCTGTCGTTGTGCAAAGTGAATTTTGATTCAAAGTGATCGATTCTGCGACGTATCGCGAGCTCATTTGGTTGATTATAATTGCAGCTATAAAATTAGCGTAATGCTCTGACCGTAGCTCGAACAGAGCTCCCATTTTGGTAATATAATTTTACGTTTTGCCATGATGAAATGGTGAGCCTTACTGAATTAAACTCACTATGGCAGACGTCAATGGCATTTATAACCTAGCGGCAATCCCTATCGAAGGTTCTATCACTCTTATTGGTAGACCCTATAGTTGAGGAAACTTACTACAACTACAAGTGTCTAAACTGGGTTCAGTGATGTTATAAGCTCATTAAAACCAACTTAAACCCAACTAAATGCAAACTTAAACGTCATTGTGTAACACTAAACTTCTTAATTTCTTTTAATCTGAACTACATTTGTGATTTAAATTTTGTCGCTTCAATTTTTTGAAGCCCCTAGAAATTTAGAAGCCTGGGGATGCAGCCCCCTTAGTTCCCCCTTAATCCGGCTCTGTTGGTCAGAATTCAAAATTTACCATTGAATTTGAGTTAACTCATAATTAAAAAACTGAATCTTAGTGTTATCTATCAAATGCTGTTTTATACTTTAAAAGTATGATGATAAATATGTGATATTAACGTTAAAAATATAATAAATAAATTTAATATTGGAAAATCAATTGATAAAGAAATTAAAATAACTACCAGAAAAAAGAACAGTATGTTAATAAAAACATAAACAAAAAATTCAAATAAAGTTAAGATTTTTAAATTTAAAAAATTGTCTCAATTTCACCCCAAATTAAGGGATAAAACAACAAAACAAAGTGTCTTCGCACTGCAGTAATCTGTTCAGTTTAACATTTTAGTGATAGTAGAAAATTCAAGAATGTAGTATATAAGAAGAAATTTAAAAGATGAAAATTGGAAAATCAATTGCTGAAGAAAAAAGAAACAAATATCAAAAGTAAGATCAGTATAGTAATAAAATCATAAATTAAAGAATTAAATAAAACTTTAAAAAAATATCTAAAGTACACCCCAAATTACGGGAAAATGCAGAAATGTAATATATAAAATTTTAAAATCTAATAACTATGTTTTTCTTATTTAACATTTTATTGTTCATCCTAACATCTTAGACAAATTTTTATAATTAAATCGGGTCCATTTTCGTCCATCCCCGGTTAAATTGAATAACTTATTAAATATCAGGTAGCCGTATTTTTTAATATGAATTAAGCGAAACCTTCACTTAATTTATTGATATATTTTGTATTCTTTTTGGAAGGCTAGAGTTAAGTGAAAAATATAAATTAAAAGTTATGAAGTTGAAACGCCGCTAATAAGGGTACCATTATTATAGCTATTGAAAAGACTTGGTTTTTATTTCTCAAACGATTAGATAAAGTTTTATTTATCGAGCTTAATTTGTAATAATGATCGTGGGAACCTCAACAAAAAAGCATCTTTCAATGTTTTTTCAGTTTAAGTTTTGGCAAAACTTTCAGTAGCTTGTACATACCTATTTTATGCAGTAAAAGGCATCGTCGTAGCTGTAGAATATAATTTAGCTTATTGATATTTTAAACATTGTCGTTTGAGTAAACAAAACAAAGCTTCTATTTAGGTCTACAAGCCATTGATATTTAACAGTTTCAGAAGTTTGTAGTTGTTCAAAAGTAAAGTTTGTTGGGGAAAGTTTTATTAAATAAATTTCTATTCGAAACTACATTGAAAGATATTCGAAGTCATTGAAATTAAAATAAAAGTAGAGATGACCAAGTTTTTAATCCAACCAAATAGTTTCACAAGGCTTCATCATTATCTGTCACAATTCGCAATCAATAAACCTTACGACTGCATGTTATTTAAAATCCATTCGATTTCATTTTCCTTCGAACAATGGACAACGTTCAACAATAATTAATAAATTTATTTGTTGGGGATGCAGGCTTTTAAATGTGAACATAAATTATTGTTTACAATAATTCTCCCCTTTTGATGCACGTACATATACATGAACGCTCAAAGAGCTGCTTCAGCTATATATTGCTATCATAACGAGCTGCTAATTGTATTAAATTTTGTCAGACTTATTGACGCGTTTTCTAATTTGTCGCAATTAGCCAACTCAACAATAAACAAACGTTTTAATTAGGATGAATTTGAATTTTGACTCGATACTGCATAAAATTTGGATTCTTGTCATAACATGTGTGCGTAATTTAAAAGCCGTTAAACAGTTAATTAATTTTAAATTGGTGTGTTTTACTGGTAAGGCGATGAAAAGGGGTAAAATTTTAATCTTTAACGACTTTGGAACAACTTCTTGGAAGATTGCGTTTTAGGGAACGTATCTCATTTTGAGATAATAATAGCCCGGAGTTAAGTTTTAATAATCCACTATTGGATGTTGATAGATTTAAACATCATCCATCCTGAAATTTTATTTTCGGCGAAGCAAACTTACCAGCCTTGCAGGGATCTATATCCACGTCGTTGGAAGTCTTCGGTACATAAGTATTAATTAAAAGTTCGTCTATGGTAAATTTTGATTTAAGTTTCGTTCTATTTGTCTCACTGTGCACAGGAAATCGGCTAAGAGATACTAAAGTTTGAAACTGAACGCACAAAATCAACAATTTCCAATACATTGTTTATAATTTTTTTTTTTTTGGCTATTGTCTTATCACTTGAAACACCGATAAATCACAGCTTTAAACTTTGTATTCTAACTATATAAATTTTGATTAAAGCGATATTCGGAATAAATCTAAATGAAGTAGCACATAATCAGTAATGTTTATTTGATCCAAAGATCACTTCGTTATATCGTGCTATTGTTGCATTTTTTTGTAATTTTTGAAATAATCGGAAACAAAAACAAGCACTCGCTGAAATTTTTGAACCGGTCGGTAGCGCTTTTACAAACGACGTATTACTTACAGTGTAAAAAAATGAGTTGTGATCAGTCTTAAATTTTGAGCCACACTATTATCAAATCAAACATCCACAAAACTCTTGTCAGTTTGTTGAAGATGAGCGCGCCCCAAGCCTACACTAAAACTACTCGCTCCGCGTGGGGCACGGCGTGCGGCTCGCGCCCTCAATAAGGGGTGGGTGGGTGCATTTCATTTTCATATCCCATCTGAGTATCTGACATACTACTAACTACAACGTGTAGTATAACACACCAGCACACGCCCTGTTAAAAATTTCTGTGCCACTATAAACTGTTATAAAAGTCAATAACTAGGTTAATTTTTCGCGTTTTACTATAAATAGTAATTATTATGTAGGTATTTTACTAAAGTAAAAACTTTGCGTTTTTTTAATTTTTTTCTTGGTCAATTATTTAAATTTACTACAACGTTCACGAAATCGTTACAACATCAAGTGAACTTATAACATGACGCGTTTATTATTAATTCATTATTTGTAATCAATTTACTGATACTAAATTAATGTTAACTGCGATTTATCTTTTAGTTCAAATTACGAGCAATAATTTAAAAAAGCTTTCCCGGATGCCGAGAAAGAAAACATCTCGACGCATTAGTGTGCATCCAACTTTATAAACATTTTGTACACGGTTTATACGAGTACCTTAAGTTTTTTGAGTCTCCCAGTCCTTACAGTTTATGCTAAGGAAGAACAACCGCTCTAACTTATGGCGCACACTTTAAGTGCATCCTTTAAAGTAATTCACGACTTAACGCAATTACCAAATAATTCAAACGCAATTTTAGCACACTTCTCAAAGTAGTTAGTAAGTGTAACCACTTAAGACTAGCAAAATTTGGAGTAAGTAAACCCCAATAGTGCAAATTTGTAATAAACCACATTGTGTGTAATTTACTTGTGAAGTTTGTCTAACTATCTCGAGTATTCATCAAAAATGTAATTGTGTAGTTAGTATATGTATGCTTGGAGATAGGTATTTCATATCTCTCGTGTACTAAATAATATTGTTTGCTTCAATCTATTAGCTCTCATCAGGGCAACCTGCTCTTTTTCACATTTCAATGTTAAAAAATAAACTTCAATTTTTAAAAAGTTTCGAAAAATAACTTAACATTAAAAATTAACAGAATGAGAATTTAAATTTTAAAAGAGGATGGAATGTTGGAAATTAATAAAAATTCAGGCTAAAACAGCAATTTGACACGAAAAGATTTAAAAAGTAAGAAGAAAAGAAAACAAATTTTTTGTAAATAAAAATCGAAAATTTTCTTACTTAAGGTTGTTAAGAAGGAAATTGAAATTAATGAGAAGTTCTTGAAATTTTTACAGTACATTATTTGCGTAATAAAAAAATTTCTGGCAAAGTTTGAACTTAATCTTGTTACATTGCGGTCGCATTGATTTAAAGGTCATTATTTCGACAATCAAATTATTTTCAATTACTTTCGACAAATTTTGGCCACAAATTGCCAAAATATTTTTGAAAGTCTTATAAATAAGTATACCAAACTTCAAAAAAGTCATGTTTTTAGTTTCTGAGATTTTGTTATTCCAAAAAGTGTACAAAAGCTATCAAGATTTAATAAATCATGGCAACATCTGATTTCGTAACCATTTTTTTTCATTTTTGGGTTTGAAGTCAATGACCGGACAATGACGTCAATGACCATTTACGCTGGGCATTAACGTCATTGATCGGCCATTGACGTCAACGGCCGTTAACGGCGAGCAATGATGGTGGGCTTCGAAAATATTATTCGAAAGAATAAACAAGGCACTTATGGTTATTTCACAATTTTTTTTTATGTTTCTGTACGACCAATAATTCCAGAGATAATCAGTGGATAAAAGTTGTATCTCTTTTTCAAATCTTTAACATCGCTCTCCTGAAAAATGGGTAAAAATGACCCACGTCAAGCTAGCACCCCCACCTCATCAAAATACAAAAATATTTGTACTATAATTATGCGCTAATTATGCGCTAATTTCAGACAGTAATTGCGAATTTTGGACTCCAACGGTTTCGCTATAAAACATAAATCTTTGGTGGGGGTGCTGAGTTGAAATGAAAATCCCATAAAGTGTGAAAGTTTGGTTTAAATCGGCCGAAGGTTTAGGAGTGTATAACGAATAAATATCCAAACAAACTCAAATATTATGTTAAATCGTTATGATTTTATTTCAAAAGTATTCAAAACTGTTTCGTTTCGAATGATAGTATCTTTTCAATTCTTCCTGTGTTTTACGATTTGTTCTCAACCTTCTTCATAACTTTATTCTAATTATTGTCGGCAATCTTATTTTAATTATTGTTGTTAATGTTCTTCTTATATTTTCTTCTTTATAGTTCCTTTCGAAATTAGCGCATAATTAGCGCATAATTATGGTTTACTTAATTTAAAAAAAAAGTCATTTTTTGAGGTGGGGGTGCTAGCCTGACGTCAACTCAGCACCCCCACCAAAGATTATGTTTTATCGCGAAACCGTTGGAGTCCAAAATTCGCGATTACTGTCTGAAATTACCACATAATTAGCGCATAATTATAGTATAAATATTTTTGTATGTTGAAGAGGTGGGAGTGCTAGCTTGACGTGGGTGTAAAAATTAGTTACCTTAAGGGTAACCGGTTTGTACCTTAAGGGTGTCAATATGTTATTAAAATATTGAAATTATACTTGCAAAGTAATCCTTTAACACTGAAAATCGGAAAGTGGTCTTAATGTTACAGACACCAGCATTCATCTGAGATTTTAATGGAATTAAATAGATTGTATTATGCTGCTTTCAAATCTGTTTTTGAGTGGAAACAAAAAAGCAAAACATTGCCGCTTAGGATCAAAAAAATTAATGTTATGTCAAACATAAATTTTAAACTTGAACATAAGTTCTAAATAAGCACAAAAGTAGAAAATAAATTCAGGTATAAACAAATAAACAAGAAATCACTAAAAAAGCGAAAAAAGCATTACAAACTATACGTTAAAATGCATCTTTTTTTATGTAATTCGTCCAGATCTCTGCTTTTCAAATTGTCAATAAGCAAAATTAATATATAAAATATAGGTATAATAATATTCTATAATATATAAAATTAATAATTATTATAGAATAATTACTATAAGAAACAGCAAAATGGCGATGTACTTCAACTAGGGACAATTATTTGTCTTGCACACATTTTTCGGTATAAATGGCAACAACTCGGCCCTTTTCAAGACCTCATAAGTGTACTGCGAGTTTTATTTAATTTAGACAAACGATCATTTTATCATTTTTTTTAATCATGATTTGTCGTGTTTGTGTCACCCAAAGCGGCCCGAAGGAAAAATTAATTCATTTTATGGTGGATCCGTGATTTGCTGCAGTTGCACCAGTCAAAACTGAAAGAGTGATAGAATATAGAATTTGCCAAATCGTAATTTCATCATTGACCACTTTGTATTGTATAAAACCACATATACAATTTTAAAGGTCAAGATTGTCCAAAATGCATGATTATTGACGTCATTGGCCGGGCAATGACGTTAATGTCCAACTATGCTGGACATTGACGTTATTGTCCGGCCATTGACGGTAATGGCCGAATTGTCGATCAACATTTACCGTAACATATATTTATCTAAAATCTTGATAGCTTTTGAACTACTTTTTAGAATAATAATTTAATTTTCTCAGAAACTAAAAACATGATTTTTTTGAAGTTTGTTATACTTATTTATAAGACTTTCATAAATATATTGGCAATTTCTGGTCATGCTGACATTTCTGATTGTCGAAATAATGACTTTTAAATTAATGTGACCGCAATATCACTTTCACATTTTTTATCTCGATAACTAAGAACTAGATTAAGTTCAAACTTTGCCAAAAATTTATTTTATTACGCAAATAATGCACTGTAAAATTTTCGAAAACTTCTCATTAATTTCATTTTCCTTCTTAACAACCTTAATCAATAAAAATGCAAAAAATATGTTCAAGATTAGTGCCACTACAAAAATATACCAATATTCACACTATTTTATACCAATATTGTTGCATAATATTGTCACGATATTGGTAGCCAATATTTTCCTCTATATTTTACAAATTATTATTTTTTTAAATGTTAGATAAATTAATAATTGAAAAAACTTATTGTTTTTTAGGATAACTATTATTCAAATTAGTTGAATTATAGTTTACTACATGTGAAATAAGATTTTTGAAATTGTGAAAATTCAAGATTTTGAAATTTGGGTAAACCGGGTTCTGAATGAGTTAGCCGAACATAGGAAATTAACATGTAAAAACTTATTTATGTAAATTCCTCCTTCCCTAATTATTTCAGAGAAAAAATGAAAGACACAAAAATAATGCAGAAATATAAACTACGAATGATAAGAACATTATATTTCATCTAACTTTTACTTAAAAAGCCAAAAATGCTTTTGAAATTGTTAAAAGTTGGCCAAAAGACTGGCCATGAAAGTTTCCATGGTAATTATTTTGGAAAATATAAATTAAATTTATATTTTTGTGATAAATTAACATTTTAGTTCTGGTGTGTTTTTTGAGTTTTCTAAAATATTAATATGGTTAAGTTACACTACTTAAACCACGTGTCAATCGATTTAAAAAAAATTATTTTCTGTTTTTTAGTTTCTTGTGTATGAAGTTTTGTAATCGATTATAAACAATTATGACAGAAACACGTGGCAAAATTTTCTGTTTATTTTAGTTTCTCTTTACCTGATCATATCTGAACTATAGAATTGTTCTACCTAATTACCAGCAATATATCAATCTGTTTGATAGTAATTTTCTTACATTTTTTCATTTTAAATTTTCGTCACTTATTCAGTAGCGGATCCAGACAATTACCATAAGGGAGAGAGTCACAAAATGAAAAATTATTAAATATGAAAAATAAAAAGGAGTAGTAATTCAAAATTAATTTATATTTTGTTTTTTAATTAATTAAAATTGTTTTGATGTAAAAATTGATATTTCTTAATATCCCCCCTAGAGCTGAGCGTATTATATTAAAACAAACCAATTTACACTATTTAACGCTCTCATCTTCATCTTATTATTTAAAGTATTTCCCCCTTTTATGTTCGGTATGTTGTTTACTTGGGGTACTGGGTACGTGCAATGATCTACATTTATACCGGTACGCAAATGGTACGTTTTTTTGTCAGAAAACATTTGTCCTAAGAGGTATGTATAATGTTTGCTAGAGATACGTACAAATTTGTACAAAAAAAAATTAATTCTCAAAATTGAATTAAATATTTTATAAATAAAAATTACTATCTGGAATTTGATGTGTGAAAAATTTAAAATCACATGTTATGTTTAAAAATATCGTTATAAACTATATTTTTTAAATTGTTTAAAAAATATTGTTTTTTGTTTTTTTTTAAATTTTTTAAATTGTTTAAAAAATATTGTTTTACTTAAAACAAATCAATTAGCTGCCAATTTGCTTTTTTTCTCAGCATCAAAATGTTGATTGAGACGCACATTATGTACAAGGATGTACGAATGCAGTACCTCCATTATTTGTACAAATTTGTACGAGGTAATTTGTAAGAGGTAACGAAAGAAGATGTACAAATTTTTAGGTACTACCTCGTGCAAATAATGCACAAATCTTGTACTAACGTGGTACGTCCTGGTTCGTACTAGGTACATGCAATATTTGCACAAAGTACGTACACATTTGTACAAATAATGGAGGTACCTTATTCGTACAACACTGTGCATAATGTACGTACTGGGTAAGTAAACAGTACGTGCAACTTGCATACCGGTACGTACGTGGTACGTCCGTTTGGATAAAAATATTTGTCCTAGATATGTCCAAAATATGTTACTGGGCTGTCTGGGAGAATTAAAAGTCCATCTAAAGTTAGATATTTGTACATACGTGGTATGTACTTGAAAGTACCGGATATGTACGGACTTACTTTTACGTACAGGTACTTACGTACTTTGAAATATGTTATATACAGTGTGTTCACGATAAGAGGTAACAGTGAATAATTCATTTATCTTACTAGATATGAAAAAAAGTTTAAATAGTTTTTTATTCAGCTCGAAATTTGCCATCGGAAACCGCGGAGTTACATTATTTTTGACTTCATATTCAACCGGAAGTAAACATGAATTTTTTTTTTCAAATGGCAACATGTTTTTTTTTAACATTTTTGTAATCTGCAGTTTTTTCTCTATACATACATATAAAATTAACATAGGGTTACATAAGAAAATTTTCAAGAAAAATGCAAGATAAATTAATTAATTATTTTAATTTATTTAGTGTTGAATTGTATTTAGGTATTTAGTATTTATTATTTTAGTATTAAGGTTGAGTTTGAAGTACAAAAAAATTTATTTCCGCAGTTTCCGATGGTAAATTTCGAATTGAATAAAAAACTATTTAAACTTCTTTTTGTATCTAGTAAGATATAAAAATTATTCAGTGTTACTTCTTATCGTGAATATACACTGTATACGTCCGAGTTTTGTACATGGACGAATGTACATAAAATGAACGAAATTTGTACCTACTGAGGACGAAGCGTGCTATTAGGGTAACAATATTATTACTTATTATGTAGAAATATTAATTTATACAGATTAAAATTATAAACATACTCTAAGATTAGGGGATGGAAATTGTCTTATGCTAGGATCAGAATTTGGGACAGAGTCTCAAGCAGGCACCTATAGATGTTATCTTTTCTTTACCCTTCTTTTCAACATTTTTCAAGTTTATTGTTTTTTTTTTGTTGATAATTTTCATTAGTTTTCATTGAGTTTTTGTTTGAACTTATTATGTTCAAATTTTAATTTTACGTTGATATTGTCCAGCAGTTATTTATCGGTATATAATCCATAAAATATTTTGCATTACTTTCCTCGTATATGCTTTTTACAAAATAGACTATTTTCTAATGTGTACAGGTAAATCCACAGGTTTCCATTTCAGGTGTCAGATAAAAAGGTTGGCCAGAGAGGTACGAAAGACGCAAAAACCTCAATTAAATAAGGAAAAGAAAAAATATCTCTCATAGAAAAATAAAAAATATTTGATAAAATCCTTGACATGGAACTGGAACGAAAGTTTACCTTTTGGCATTCTTTCAGTGCTGAAACGAAAAGCAAACGGTTCCCTCGGGATGTACTTTAATTGACGTATAGACTAAAGGAAAGTACACTTTGGAAAAGATCGACTCCTATATAGCCACAATATTGGCGCAATATTGATGCAATATTGACAATCAATATCAATCAATATATCATCAATGTTGGTGCAATATTGCACCAAGCTTCAGTCAATATCGTAATATTGCAAAATAATAGCATTGTGTGCTACATGAACAAGGTGGAAATCTATCGTCCTGGTTGAGAGACAGCATCAAAAAGAAAGCTCGAAAGAATCCTAAGCAGACTGGCAGTGCTCAAGTTGGAGATCCTTCAGCGTCAAACGGAATGAAATATTGGTTTCCCTGGTCTCTCTGCTACGTATTCGGGGACTGTAAAGGCAAACGGCACAACGAAGAAGAAAGTATAGATAAAGAAATGTGCTAGTAAACTAGGAGAAAAACAAAAGCTTCGCCCATAGTGACCACACTACCACCAGTACTGCACCCACAAGAATCAGCAAGGCAAAGAGAGTAAACATACTGGTTTAAACAATCTTCGACACCAAAGAATATGTATATGTATATGGAAAGACAGCTCTTGTGAGTATACTTGTCACCAATATTTTTTGATGGCTCTGCTACGCGAAGCAAACGGTGAGTAAAAGTCTCACGTAAGGTAAAAAATGGTTGGTTACAGGTCATTCAGGAAGTGCTGATCGTAAATAGAAAATTAGATTAACATTTCTGGAAAACTATTCTCTACCGCACAAACTTCAGCTTTTAAAATAAATCACGTCAGGTCACATTTGTTCAAGGAAAAATTTTAAAATGAATTTCAAATATTTTGAACTTAATATTTAGTTTTATTCAAGTTCTCTTGTATTAATAAAAAGTGTGGTAAGAATTTACTTGCCAAACAATTTACAACAAAAAACAATCTCTAATGTTATTTTAAATATTACTGCTCATGAAGATTTTAAATACTTTTAGAACAGAAAAACTTTCGACATCCAAAATAGGTTACTTATATAAAATTTCAATGAATAAATAATTAAATAAACTTAAAATCTTGAAATACTAAACCCAAATGAATCAATATTTATGCACAAATAAGTAACTCAATAAAAAGTAAACATATTCAACGATTTTAACTTAAAATATAAATTTATTGTTTCGGATTGTACAGTGTGGTTGTAAGGAACCTAATATTTATCTCCTATTCAATTATTCTTCTATTCATCTTTTATTTATTGGACCCTGATAAGAGTACGAATTTTTATTAGAATTATAAAAATTGATATGTTGATTTGGGACTTTTGAAATGTGAAGAGCACAAATTGCTGTGTTGCTGTACCGTCTGATAGTGACTGTGCTAATAATTTATCGTGAAACCAAAACTTCTCCAGTTTCACTGTTACTGCGCTGCACTACTTGAATGCCAACAGATTTTATTTGATGAAGCAGCTAGCTACATCCATTTAGAGCACAGGTCTAAGAGCTTGGACTTTTTCGAATTTTCAAAAATGAAATAATTTTTTTGTTTTTGTTTTTTATTGCTGAACTCATTATTAAACTATTGATTTTTTAGAAGATGCACAAGTCAGCTGTTTAATTATTACGACATGTTATTTAGTTAACTTGGATTTTTTCTCATTTAAGTAGTACCTTTAGTGCAGTCCAACTCTTTTGCAGTTGGGCTCCTTACTGATAAGCTAATCTCAACTTTGGTATTTAAATGCTTTTACTTAGAAAATTGCCTTCAATTGCTATTAATTAAAAAATTAATTTAAATTAATAATAATTATAGATTTAATAATTTATATTGAGCATTTAATAATTATATAAATCATCATTAATTTGATCTTATCGGAATTACTTAATCATAAAATTCTGGTGCAGATTAAAAACTAAGAGATTATTAGACGAAACCACACGAAAGAGAAGATTTCAAAAAGTTAAAATAGTAATGTACTTGACCTGATTTGATATTATATTTTCTCAATTTTTTTAAAATTTGTCGAGCTTCTATTCAGTTGAACTTTCAGTTTGAACTATTAAAACAAACTCAAAATTTTGGGAAGTTGCATTAACCTCCTTATTTGCCAATATTTATCATATTATCATACATAACAAATTTAAACTACTTAAATTTAGTATTTTTGGTATTTTGCAGTAATCTCCAAAATAAATTACGTATAATAATTTATTTACAAAATCCAATAAATTCTAATCATTATTAAGTTTCCTGGTTTGAACCAGACTTTTATAATAATTTCCCGATGCTTTAATAGTTCTTATTCGGCTGGGGTCAGTAAAATTGACCTGGTAAAGTCCAAATTTTATTCTGAAATAAATTTTATTATCTAATATAATCAAAAATTGCTGGTTGATTATTATTACGTGTATCCATCGTCCCACTCCATATTATCCATTAAACTCCAGGCTACATACATTTTTATATTGCATTGATCCAAGTGGATAGCTTCCAATAATGCCTGCAGGTATTCCTATAAGTTGATTGAAAAAAAATTTTATTTTGGCAAAGTAATTAATGGAATAGGCAAACCTTGTAAAAATTTATTCTATCGTGATCCATTAGACCACCAGAATCTCCAAACCCATTTTCGGTAATGTAAATTAGTGGATTATCGTATTCATTTTTAAGCCAGTTTAACAATTTGCGAAATCCCCAAGGAACGGGATTCATCCAACTGGCAACAGTTTTGGGCCACGCTGGATCCGCTTCTAATAAAATTGATACATCTTTATCCATAGATGTAGGAGCTTCTGCTGATACATTTAAGTGACTTACAAGCTTTGTTGTGTAGTGGTTCAAACCTAGAAAATCATAGCTTCCACGAATTAATTCTATTTCATCTACACTTAGTTCAGGCAAACGTGATTTTGTATAATTTTCGCTAAGGCTAATATTGGCTATTTGCTCTTTCATTATTTGAGGATAATCGCCAGTTTTTGACAGCATGGGATGTAACCACCAGCCGATCTAAAAATTTCCATAATTGTCAATATATCAATTTTGTTTTTTTTCTTCTTACATTCATTTGCCGCAATCGCTCAGCTGCCACTACATCTTCTTCTGTATCCGATTTAGCTTCAAACCAATGAGCACTAACACTTAAACCAAGCGTTCCTAAAATAATTATTATTAGAAACATAATCTGGAAATCTTTATTGGTTACCATTTTGAGAAGCCTTGAAATTTTTCTGATAGTTTCGATAGGCTTTGGCGTGTGCAACCAAAATGGTTTTACCGCACATGTAATCGGCTATTCCACTTTCGTTTATAAAAGGTGCTCTTCGTGCAACTCCATATCCACCTTGGCACACTTCAAATGGTTCGTTTATTGTAACCCATTTTTTAACTCTATCACCAAATAATTTAAATGCAGTGTTTGCATAATTTTCAAAACAGTTAGCAATTTCCAAATTAGCCCAACCTCCCAAATTTTGTAAAGGTTGGGGTAAGTCCCAGTGATATAAGGTGGCTATGGGTTCGATGCCATTTTTTAATAACTCATCTATGAGGGAGTTGTAGTAACGGACTCCATGTGGATTAACATAATTTGAATGGCCAGTTGGTAGCAATCTTGACCAAGATAATGAAAAACGGTAATAGTTTACCCCGAGATTTTTTACCATTGCTACATCTTGCTTCCACAGATTATAAGAATTACAGGCAATATCACCATTTTCTGAATCTTTGGTCCAGTTTGGAGATGTGTGGGATACCACGTCCCAGATGTTTTCGCCTTTTCCTGCAAACAATAAAAGATTAATTTACAAAATATATCGATATGAGAAGGTTTTACCATCAGCATTCCAGCCACCTTCAATCTGATATGATGCAGTGGCAACCCCAAATTCAAAATCATCAGGAAAATAATTCGTATCTTCACAATTTGCCTTTAAAATCGTAGCAAAAACCAGAAGAAGAAATTTGCAATACATAGTTTCACCGATCACAACTTGGTTCGAGATAAACTTTTACAATATTTTGAATTGAACAACAATAGTATTGCGAAAGGAATAAAGTAAATTATGTGTCAAGTAATTTCCCCGAAGTTAAAAATTAAAGTTTGATTTAAGTACAACAAAGTAATATCTACAATAACACTGTAAAATGCAGTGTGGTAAACAATGTTAATAGAAGCACAGATTACTCTTTTTATCATATTTTGAAATAATTATCTTATGAATTTTTTATACAAAACAAATAATAATTCCAAATTAAAAAAAGATCATAGCACTTACTTAGTTGATATCTATTTTTTTAGTTTTGATTTTTTCTTTTTTTATTAACGAATCGTATCGTACGAAATGTATGCGAATGTTTTAGGAATTGCATTTTTTTTGGTTATTCTTAACTGAAGAATTATTTTACATGGACGTAATGGTTTCCATAATTAATTCTAGAAAAATTTTTCCATTAGTTAAAGACAACTGGAAATTGAAAAACTGGACTCAAATAAATTAAAAATGTGAAGAACCAAACAGGAAGCTCCATCTGTTGCGACAGCATTTAATCAAATTTACTCGGAAGTTGCTTTAAGCTGTTCTTCTTCCTAGAATATTTTCGGTTGATTAAATAGTTGATTAAATGGAATAGTTGATAGTATTCAATTCGTCCATTATCTTGTAACTCTTCATGGTCTGCATAGCCATTCTCCGTTACAAAAACAACCGGATTGTTATACTCGCGTTTTAATCCAATTCCATAATTTGCGTAACCCCCAAGGCACATTGTGTAACCCAGAGCCGGATTAAGGGAGTAGGGCTAGGGGGGCTGCAGCCCCGGGCATCCAGATTTCAAAGAGCCTCAAAAAAATTGAAACAACGAAAGAAAAATTTTTTTTTTATTTAAATTAATATTTTTAGGGGAAATTTTTCACTTTTCACTTTAGAAGTACTCCATTTGGGCAAATATTCAACATATTGAAATAATCCTATGTACTTAAAAATAATTCATTGCCGCCTCATAATTCAAAAATTACAGGAACTGTTTGTTCAGTCGTGGAAAAGGAGACGTTATCGCAAAAACGCTGCACAGCCGCCATTTTGAAATGAATCGCTTCAAAAAAATTATTGTATACAGTCACGATAAGTATGATAAACATTCTTTTTTGTTATCTCAATTTATATTGTAGTTTTTCTGAAAAAAAATTTCCAAAAAAGCCTATTTTTTCAGCCTTCTAGGGTGACCTATTTCGAAAAACAAATTTTGGTATGTAAATCTGTGTTTTATAAAAAAAACTAAAGTTTTATATTTAATTTAAGCGCGGTTGACCTTGAATAATCAAAATTATTTGGCTGCGACGCATTTTCTTGGGGCCTCCGAAGTAAGTTAGCCCCGGGCCTCACATATCCTTGATCCGGCTCTTGTATAACCAAGAAGCTGCGGAAGTCTTCCAATCGTGACTAACTTCTAACAAAACCGATAGTCTTTGTATTACGAAAGTGGAAAATTTGCAGGAACGGTGATATCACTCGCAAGCCTTGTAGTATAATGGTTCAAACCAAAAAAAATCACTTGTCCCACGAATAAAATTAATTTCTGTTGTAGTAAGTGGGGGTAATCTTGATACGCTGAAGTTTTCAGCTTTACTAATATTTGCAATTCGGTCTATCATTATCTGAGGATAGTTGCCACTTCTTGAATAAATTGGATGGGCCCATGGTGCACCAGCCGAGCAAAATATAAAAAAAAAATTAAAAAAAAAGTTTAAAATTTCCCAATTTTTTGTTTTAAATTTAAGTTTACAGTCATTTGTAGAGACCTTTCCGCTGCTTCCACACATCTTTAGGTTCGGTTGTTTTAGGTTCAACCCACTGACTGTCGATCACAATTCCTACCTTGCCTAACAATTCAAAATTAATTTAAAAAATGTATTTTTTGAATTTCAATACATGTTTACCGTTTTGTTTATGTCTGAAAACTTGATTGCATAGACGATTGCTTTTGAGTGAGCTAATAGTACAGTCTTACCACACAAATAATCAGCAATTCCAGATGAATGTATACCTGGGGCTTGTGTACCGTTTCCTCGGTCTGCATAACCATTTTCCGTTATAAAAACAATCGGATTGTTACAATACTCTTGTTTGATCCAGTTTAGCAATTTGCGTAATCCCCAAGGTACTACATATAACCAAGGAGCTGCAGAACCTGGCCAATCCTGACCAACTTCTGACAAAACCGAAATGTCTTTTTGCAGCAAAACCGGATCATTTGCAGGAATGACTACATCGCTCACAAGCCTAGATGTATAATGGTTTAAGCCAAAGAAATCACTTGTTCCAGGAATAAAATCAATTTCTGTTGTGGTAAACGATGGTAATCTCGATTCGCTAAAAGTTTCGGCTTTACTAGCATTTGCAATGCGATCTTTCATAAGCTTGGGATAGTCACCATCATTTGAATAAATTGGATGAGCCCACCAACCGAGGTAAAAATATTATATTGTGGTGTTTCAAACATCAATTTTGATTTTTTTTGAATTTTTTTATTGGTTTACGATGTATTTGTTTACTTTTATTAATTTTGTATAGGCCCTAGGGGTATAAGCCTGGTGATTCGGCACCGGAAAGATATTTAAACGATATTCAGAGGCTATGTTGGTACTAATAAAATAATACGATCCTGAAAATTTCAGATCGCTAACTCAATTAGTTTTCGAGAAAAAGCAAAATATGTAAAAAATGGAAATAAATTTTTTTCTCCGGAATGGCTGAAACGATTGATTTAAAAATTTAATTTAATTTAATAAAAATTTAATGTTTTGGTAGGGGCTCTTAAGAAAAAAATTAACACTTCATATGATCCTTGAAAAAAAGTTGTTTTTTCTTTAATTTAATTTTTTTTACCATGGTACAATTTTTGTAAAATTATGAAACTATTCTTTTTGCAAGCCTTATATATTGCTCTTGAACTTCATGAATTTTTCAGATTTTTAAAATGGGTACGCCACAGTAGAAAAAAATAAAAACCATTTTTTGGCGGTAATAATGCATTTATATAAATGTTTTGAGCTTTAATTTAATTGAAATTTGCTTGAATCTACTTGAAATTTTTTGTTTTGAGTTTCTTTTCTATTTTGTATGCTTTACTGTTAAAAACGTGGTTTTTCAAATTATTTAGAAATCAACATAATGGGCCAGTGCCTTCTGATTTCAATCTATCAGTGCCAGTTTAAGAAAAAGCTCAGTTTAAATTATTTTTAAAAGAGCCATTACGACATTTTTGTGGGTTACTGGTAAGTCATCTTCCTCAATTTTTAATATTTTATCAGTCAATATACGACTGATGATCGGAAATCACCGTGAAATAGGGACTTTTATTTTATTACACAGCTTGATTATTAATATAACCAAAGTTCAATAGATTAATGAAAAAAGAACATATTTTTTCAAATTATAAGTCAATTTTCCGTAAATAAACAATAAAGAAAAGAATAAAAAATATAGGAACGAAATATAATATAGCAAAAATTTTGATTAATTTAATTTTCTCAATCTTCATCACTGTCTTTTTCAATCACAACTGAAATATTGTCTTTATCAAATAGTTTATTTAATATTGCAGCAGGCCTGAGAATTTTTGCTAAATTGAATGTTGTTTCCATGTTGCCTCAATTGTTTATTATTTGACACACGGGAGATATTTATTAAAAATTTTCAGGCCTGCTGCAATATTAAATAAACTATTCGATAAAGACAATATTTTAGTTGCGATTAAAGAAGATTGAAGATTCATCGCACACTTAAGCGCACTATTTTCTTGGGCTCTTAGTACGTGTCCAAACCAGCTCAGTCTCATTGCTTTAATGTGTCTTACAATGTTTCTTTCATCTAGCTCTAGTTCTATTTCTTCATTTTTTGTTTTCCTTCTGTAGGTTTCTTCTCCAATTTTAACTGAACCCAGAATTGTCCTCATAATTTTCCTCTCAAAGACCCCACAGTTTCTCTTCTTCATTCTTTGTTAGACACATTATCTCCATTCCATATGTAACTACAGGTCTTATCAAGGTTTGTATATTTTGATCTTCGTCTTTTTTTTGTAACTGTTTACTCCCGATTAGCTTTTTGTTGCAATAAAACGCTCTGTTTCCAGCTATTATTCTATCTTTAATTACTTCTTCTCCCTCGTTCGTGTTATTAATTTGCATACCCAAGTATCTGAAGGTTTTTACCTCTTCAACAACACAATCTTGTATTCGAATTGCATTTAACGTTTTATTTCTTCCTCTACAACGCCTCATGTATTTTGTCTTCGAGTCGTTCACTTGGAGTCCTGCTTTTTCCGCTTCTTTTTTCATCTTTATTAGTGTTTTGGCCAATACATTGTGTCTTCTTGCCATTATTACAATGTCATCAGCATAAGCTTCCAGTTGCACTTCTTTATTATTAATCGTACCATTGCATTCGATTCTTCTTACAATACCCTTCAGCACAATACTGAATAATGTTGCCGACAGGGCGTCACCCTGTCTTACTCCCACGTTTGTGATGAATTCTTCAGTTATTCCATTTTTTTTTGTTATTACCGCTGCTGATTTTTTGAGGGTCATTTGAACTAGTCCTATGAATTTCTCAGGTATTTTCATTTCTCTCATTAGTTTGATTAAGTTACTTCTATTAACTCGGTCAAAGGCTTGCTTGAAATCCACAAATATCATCTCTATTTGCATGTCATGTTCGTAGCACTTTTCCATTATCTGGTTCACTATGAATATTGCATCGATTGTTGATCTACCAGGTCGAAATCTTTGTTGGTAGTCACCTATCTCCTTGTCTACATATTCTTGCAATTTTGAGTGTATCAATTTCGATAATGCTTTATAGAAGTTGTTCAGTAGCGATATTCCTCGGTAGTTTTAGCACTGTTTCATGTCTCCCTTTTTATGTATTGGAATAATCTTTGCTATATTCCATTCTGTTGGCATTATCTCCTCTCTCCATACCTTCATCATTAGTTTGTACATTCTTCTTAACACGATAACACCTTTACTTCTTCTACCTTCATTAATTCAGTGTTTATGCCATCTAATCCTGGTGCTTTTCTATTCTTCATCGAGTTCAACGCCTTACAAAATTTTTCAAACGTTGGTTCTTTCAATGTTTTTTCTTCATTTGGGATTGTTGTATTATTGTTCATTGTGTTTTCTCCTGTCTCCTCGTTGAGTAATTCTTCAAAATATTTTCTCCATATGTTGTTGATCTCTTTTTCTTCATACTTCGTATGTCCTTCTTTATTTTTCATTCCTCTCATTTCTGTTTTGTTGCTGATCTTTTGTTCTTTTATTTTTCTATAAAATTCTCTGGGGTTTATATTATTTGTTTCTATATCGTTTATCATTCTCTCAATCCATCTTTGTTTCTTGTGTTTGCACATTTTAACAGTATTTCTTCTTTTTTCTTTGTATACCTCGTTATCTTCCGTTTTCTGTGATCTCATCTATTTTAATCTGGCTTCTCTTTTAGACTCTATCATATCTTCACACTCTTCGTCAAACCATCCTTTTGTTGTGTTCTCCTTTATTCGTCCAATTGTCTTTTCGGCTGCTTTTGTTATGCTACTTTTTATAATGTTGTATTCTTCATCACCGTTCTTATTTTGTTGCTTATTCATCATCTGGTCTTGTAACTCCTGTGCATATTTTCTTAGTATTTCTTGGTTATCCAATTTTTCTATTGCCAATCTGTTTTTTTTCTCTTCCCTTCTTCCCTTCTTCATCTTGCTCATTTTGATTTCCATTATTGCCATATTGTGGTCTGTATCTACACTTGTTCCTCGATATGATCTTGCGTTAATTACATTAAATTTTCTTTTTTTTGCCACTAGTATATGATCAATTTGGTTCCCTCTGTCGCTTCTAGGTCTCATCCAGGTTTCTTTATATTTGGTGTTATGCTTGATGTCTGTGGTTACTATTCTCAAGTTACACGACATTGCCAGATTACACAGCTTCTCTCCATTTTCGTTTGTTCTCTCATGTATTGTGTGTTTTCCGGCTACGTCTCTAACATAATCTTCTTCTCCAATTTGAGCATTAAAATTTTCTAATATTATTAGATCATCTCTTTTTGGGACGTTTTGGTATAGGTTTTTCATCGTCTGCGTCTTCTGTAGGTGCGTATACATTTATTACAGATAGGTTCACACAGCCACCTCGGATTCTAATGTACGCTAGCTGACCATTTATCGGATCAAATTCCATTATATTATTTGCAAGACTTCTCTCTATTATGAAGGCCACTCCATTTCTGCCCTGCTTCTTTTCACCCGAGTACAGCAATGTGTAATCTTTTATTTTTATTTCCCCACTCTTCTTCCATCTAACTTCTTGTATTGCTGCCAGATTTACTTTGTACTTCTTAATATATTTTACTATCTCGTTTATTTTTTATAATAATTTCCGGATGCTTTAATAGTTCTTGTTCGGCTGGGGTCAGTAAAATTGACCTGGTAAAGTCCAAATTTTATTCTGAAATAAATTTTATTATCTAATATAATCAAAAATTGCTGGTTGATTATTATTACGTGTATCCATCGTCCCACTCCATATTATGCATTATACTCCAGGCTATATACATTTTTTACTGCCTGCAGGTATTCCTATAAAATAGAAGAAAAGAAATTTTATTTTGATAAAGTAATTAATGGAATGGGTAAACCTTGTAAAAATTTATTCTATCGTGATCCATTAGACCACCAGAATCTCCAAACCCATTTTCGGTGATATAAATTAGTGGATTATCGTATTCATTTTTAAGGCAGTTTAATAATTTGCGAAATCCCCAAGGAACGGGATTCATCCAACTTGCAACAGTTTTGGGCCACGCTGGATCCGCTTCTAATAAAATTGATACATCTTTATTCATAGATGTAGGAGCTTCTGCTGATACATTTAAGTGACTTACAAGTTTTGTTGTGTAGTTCACACCTAGAAAATCATAGCTTCCACGAATTAATTCTATTTCATCTACACTTAGTTCGGGTAATCGTGATTTTGTGTAATTTTCGTTAAGACTAATATTGGCTATTTGCTCTTTCATTATTTGAGGATAATTATCGGTTTTTGATGGCATCGGATGTAACCACCAGCCGATCTAAAAATTTCCATAATAGTCAATATTTATTTTTTTTAACCAATTTTGAAATAATTATCTTATGAATTATTTATACAAAATACTTAGTTGATATCTATTTTTTTATTTTTTATTTTTTCTTAACGAATCGTATCTTACGAAATGTATACGAATGTTCAGTTATCACTCAAGGATTATTTTACATGGAAGTAATAGTTTTTAAAATTAATTCTAGAAAAATTGTCAATTTAGTAGAGATAACTGGAAATTGAAAAACTGGACCTAAATAAATTTAAAATATTAAGAACTAAACAGAAAGCTCCATCTGTTGCGACAGCATTAAATCAAATTTACTTACTCGGAAGTTGCTTTAAGCTGTTCTTCTTTCTAGAATATTATTAGTTGATTAAAGTTTGTCAAATTGTATAAAGTAATCACATAAAATTATTTGAATTGCATTTTATGATTGGTGTAATAAAATAATTAGTAATATTAAGTTAAAATTAATTCGTACATTAGGTACCTACAAAGTAATTAAAACTTTTTTATTAAGATTTGAGTGCATAAAAAAGTCATTAAAACATTTTATTTAAGAACCTAATATTATTATAATTTTTAAGTATTAAACTAAGCTAAGATCAGTAATAAATGAAAAAAGCTATCAAAAAGTTGTTTTTCGTTCTTAAAGCCTCGAATATGCATTTTTTATAACTTTCGCTCCCGAATTTCAGTCCTCCGATTTTTATACTTTTAATAACTTTAAATGATTAATAATTTCTAAATGTCAGACTTTAGTGTATCAGTACTTAATGCAAAGCATGAAATTTTCAAAATAAAAACCTACATTTTTTTTTAAGACAACAAATGAAACAATAAACATATTATAAATTATCAATTTTACTTTAAAATAAAAGAAAATATAAAAATTTACAAGCTTAAAAAGACAAAATGCTTTTCTGAACTTAAGCTAATTCTACTTCTACTTCTTTATCGGTGAGCACCCTGCTTTTTATAAGATTTCTATAATATTCCAAAGAAGCTTTAGCCTTTCTAGGTCTGTTTGGATCGGTAAAATTTACATGGTATAATCCAAATTTCAATCTAAAACGATTTTCTTTAGTTTCTAAAGATTTAATTTTTTTAATTATTTACGTATATCCGTCCATCCATTCCATGTTATCCATTAAACTCCACGCTGTATATGCTCTGACATCGCATCCATCTATAACGACTGCTTTCAAAACCGAATCTAAGTAACCCTAAAAGTAATTTTATTTATTTTTAATATCTTAAACTGAGAAGTATCTACTTGATAGTATTCGATTCGTCCATTATCTTGTAACTCTCCATGGTCTGCATAGCCATTCTCCGTTACAAAAACAACCGGATTATTATACTCGCGTTTAATCCAGTTCAATAATTTGCGTAACCCCCATGGCACATCGTATAACCAAGAAGCTGCAGAAGTCTTCCAATCGTGACCAACTTCCAATAAAACCGACACGTCTTTGTAATACGAAACTGGATAATTTGCAGGAACGGTAATATCACTCGCAAGCCGTGTAGTATAATGGTTCAAGCCAAAAAAATCGCTTGTCCCACGAATAAAATTAATTTCTGTTTTAGTAAGTGGTGGTAATCTTGACACGCTAAAGTTTTCAGCTTTACTAATATTTGCAATTCGATCTATCATTATCTGAGGATAGTTACCACTTCTTGAATAAATTGGATGGGCCCACCAGCCGAGCTAAATACATCGATAAGTTTAAAATTACCAAATTTTTTGTTTTAAATTTTAGTTTACATTCATTTGTAGAGACCTTTCAGCTGCTTCCACATCCTTAGGTTCGGTTGTTTTAGGTTCAACCCACTGACTGTCGATCACGATTCCTACCTTGCCTAACAATTCAAAATTAATTTTAAAAAGTTTTTCTTTTTGAATTTCAATAAATGTTTACCGTTTTGTTTATGTCTGTAAACTTGATTGTATAGATGATATGCTTTTGCGTGAGCTAATAGTACAGTCTTACCACACAAATAATCTGCAATTCCAGTTGAATGTATACCTGGGGCTTGTGTACCGTCTCCGTAACCACCTGAACAGATTTCCGGCGGTTCATTGATCGTAATCCATAATTTTACACGATCTCCAAACAATTTAAAAGCAACATTTGCATAATCTTCAAAATGGTTTGCAATGATTTTATTAGGCCAACCTCCCAAATCCTCCAAAGGCTGCGGTAAATCCCAATGAAAAAGTGTTACCATTGGTTCTATTCCATATCTTAATAATTCATTGATGATGTTATTATAGTAACGAACGCCATCGGGGTTTATTCGGTTAGAAAACCCTGAGGGTAAAATACGTGACCATGATAATGAAAATCTGTAGTAATCAACTCCAGAGTAATTTAACATGGCAATATCCTGCCTCCACAAATGATAAGAATCGCATGCGATGTCTCCAGTTGATTGATCTTTTACCCACGTAGGATGCCAGTGGGTTAAACGATCCCAAATATTTTCACCTTTGCCTGAAGATAATATATTTATTAGGTTGGGAAAAAATTAATAGTTATTTAAAGTACAAGTGAGTAAAAAATTTCCATACTAGCTAGCTTAGTTAAATGTTTTAAAGTTATTAGTTAAGGAAGAACTTACCACTTGCGTTCCAACCTCCTTCGATTTGATATGAAGCCGTTGCCAAACCAAATTTAAAGTATTTGGGGAAAGTAAGTTGTCTTCCATTTGATAAGTTTATAAATGTTAAGCAGAAGATAAAATACCGTAACATTTTGTTACCACTGTTGTACTTGAAAAAAATTTAAAACAACTTTTTTAGTTAATTGAATAATCCCACCCTTTTAACTGAAACGCTTCTCTAAGTTGAATGATAAAATATTATATTGTACTGCATGGTAATGTTTACACAAAATATTTTGTGAGTTTCTTTATCATGAAGATTAATGTATCAGCTGCTTCCTCATTAGTCATCCAAATAGAAATAGCTATATCGGGTCAAAATTCTGCTAATTACAAAAATTTATAATTGTTACCGTCTTATAATTGCAATGTTTTTTGAAAAAATTTTTTTAGTTTAATTGTCGGATCTATTACTTACTATTAATAGTAATTCCGTTAATTTTATCTCAAGGAAAGGAAACTTGAGATTGTTGACCCACGAAAATACTACTAGACGCAAGAGAATTTTTCGTAGGAAAATTGTGGTGGATTCTAAATAACTTTGATTAGATTGATGCTTAATAGTGAATCAGTTGGTGTTTTTGTGGAAAAAAACAATTTCAGTTCCACTGAAATTTTTTAGTAAAAATTTCTTGGGTCAAAAACCTCAAGTTGTCCCAACTTATCATGATTAGTTTATAAAATGCTGCCTCCTTTTATCAATGCCGCGGTCATCTGCCAAACGGATCTGGTTAACAATCCCAAATCTTTCGGCTTCACTTTTGTGTTCCAATTTTATAGATAAAGTTTTCTTTAATTATAATAATACCAATAATAATAAATATAATTTAATTTAATCATGTTTCTTCTATTGATGTTTACTATAATAATTTCTATTTGATTTGATTATTATACTTTATAAATAAAATTATTAACTATTTTAGCTTCCCTACAGAAACTACACAAACTAATCACACTTTAATCACAAATCAATTTTATTCGTCAAATTAATTTTATAATTTTCTGACATTTTCTGACACAAATTGAACTGCACGAGTAATTGCCAAATCAAAATCACGTTTTCAAAAATAACCAGTAGTTTTCCCAAAAATAATATAAATAATATAAAAATAGTTTTTACAACTTCATTAAGGTAAGCTATAGTTAATTTAAAAACAAAATCACAAATCCCCCTTAAATGATCTCGTATACATACTAGTTCTGTGTTCAACCTAAAACTGCTTTTACGATTGCTTTTGAAAGTAACAAACATTTAAACTAGAAGAAATTACAAAATTGTTCTTTACCAAAACAATCAGCTGTGCAATAGATTATCTGGCAGAGTAATAACTAGAGCTCGGATTTACATGCAAAAAAATACTGGAAAATATGCGTATATATGCGCACCGAAGTTCTCCAAAATATGCAATAAAATTGATAAAAAAAGAGATAAAACATGCATTGATATACAAACTAAAAATATTATTTTTTTTAAATTTTTATTAGCAATTTTTTTAAATAAGTATACCTACTAACTAGATTCATAAAAGTTTTTATTTATTTATTTATTTCAATAATAAATTTTAATTATAAATGCATATTTTAAAAAATATACAAAGCGGCCCTCTGCAACTACCTATTGATTTTTATTTTTAACAACATGGCAAAAATTTCCCTACCTTAAAATTGCTTAAATTTAAATTACAAAATTTTTCTCAAATTTCAATAAAACAATTGTTTAAATTGACAAATTTAATAATAATTTTTTATTTATTAAAATTTTTTATTACATTTTCTCAAAACCACCAAAAGTGGCCCAAATATGCATGATTTGCTCAAATATGCACCAAATGTTGAAAAAATGCAAAATATGCATTTTGACAAGCGGTTTTTTGGGTTAAATTTTATCTAATTTGTCTAGAATTCAAAACGAATCTGTTAGCATATCAATATTGAAAAACAGGCAAAAGCATAAAATCCGAGCTCTAGTAATAACTTACCGCTTGCATTTCAGCCTCCTTCAATTTGATATGAACTACTTGCTAAACCGAATTTAAGTATTTGGGAAAGTTAAACTGTCGTCCATTTGCAAAACTTAAAAATATTAAACAGAAGATAGGATGCCGTAACATTTTATTAATGGTTGCACTAAAATGGTTGCAATAAAAATATACTTGCTTACATAATATTATGAACAATGCTACATAATATATTCCTAAATATGACAGTGGTTACAGATTATAAATTTTAAAATTATTTTTTTAACATGAGATTAACATATCGGTTGTATCCTCATAAACAAAAACAGTTAGGTCCTTGAAAATATTTAAAATAATTTTAATAATGAGATTATTATTATTTATGCTCACGGGATAATACAACTCGGCGCTGTTAACTTGGCGCAAATTGACTCGGCGGCAAGCTAATTCGGTACCTGCTCACTGTACCAAACCAACGTAATGCCAGCTGATTCTACACAGGCTAACGTTACCATTGTCTTGACGTTTATGTATTATTCTTCAGATGTATTTAAATTAAATTTTTTTATTTTCCCCAAGGTTTTCCGGGCATGATAATTGCCAATCTTAATCGAGACTGGTGTATCTTCGTAAAAAATACTTTTGTTCAGAGATATAGCCATTATAGTATGGTAAAGTATTAAATTAAAATTTAAAAGTCAATTTAATTTTACTTTTTTCTTCAAAAACATTTTACAGTTTTTGTAAACATTGAGGCAACATATGTAGTGATTGAGAGTGTTTACGTAGTATTTCTCGCTCTGAGGAAATTGATAAATAAATAATAACGAGTTATTGTGAAATAATACTAGTGATTTTTAGTGGTTTTAAATAGTAGCGATCATCGTATGATCAAATCTAAAAACAATTGCTAAAAAACCTAAGTGCTTGTTCACAATGTACGTAAAACGTAAGACTAACATAAGATTTAAAAATATGAATTCAAATAAAAGCATAATGGAGTATCGAATAATATTAAAATCTTCAAGTAGACGACGTAGAATGTTCTTTTGCATATACCAAAATGACTCCAGTATTTTTCAATATTCGATTAAGGTCTTATTTCTGTTTGTAATTCTTACGTTTTATGTATTTCTTATGTCTTACGTACATTGTGAACAAGCACTTAGGCTAAACATAATGTAGCCACACCGGCTGCGTTAACCGCTTCAATTGATAACTTAAATTATGCCAAAATGTCTAACAACCAAATTATACCGGGAAATTCGCAGGGTCCCAATGGTCCTAATTTTAACAAATTTGCCCTGCTGACACAGTTAAGTGATGACGAAAAAGATTCTATGTCAACTGATGGAACCAATCCTAACAAAAACTGTTTAAACTCTACAACTAAAGACAGTAGCATCAAAATGAAGATAATTAAACCTCCACCAATAGTAGTCACAGATTCAACAACATCTAACTATTTAAAATCAGTATTGGATGGTATAAAAATTACTAACTATCAAATCAAGCAGATGTCTATTGGCAAAAAAATTTTCTTAAACGACCAAATCGAATATACCAAGTGTATTGAATCAATGAACAAAAACCTCATACAATATTACACCCATCAACCCAAAGATGAGAAAACCTTTAAAGTAGTATTATCAGGACTACCGCAAACCGACATTGAAGATATAAAAAAGGAATTGCAGGTAAAATACAATATAAATCCCTTTCTAATTTCAGAAATGAATTCTAAATACAAAAACGAAAACAACGTATTGTATCTATTACAATTTAAGAATTTAAAAAATGTGAAATCGTTAAATCACATGATCATTAGCTGGAAACCATATTCTCCCAAATATAAAGGACCTACACAGTGTAGAAACTGTTCCATGTTTGGGCATGGTGCTGAAAATTGTCATAGAAATAAAGTCTGTTTATTGTGCGTAAGTAGTACACACGATGCTGCAAACTGTCAATTTAAAGACCGAACGCAAGACGCAACAATTAAATTCAGTTGCTTTAATTGTATTTCTAAAAAGCTTCCTAATACTAATCACAAAGCTAACGACCCAAATTGTCCAAGTCGTAGCGCATATTTGGAAATCAGAAACAATGTTAATCACCGAAATATTGTAAGAAATCAAATACAGCGGCGAAACAACAACACCACTACATTTAATGTAAACCGCAAAGATTTTCCTGCATTAAATCCGACTAATAATAATCTTTCTTTAACACCTCCTAATCAAGACCATATAAATCAATTATACTCAAGCCATCTCAAGAATCCAATAGGTAATACTAACCAAGAGCTGCTAATCTATCGACGAACTTTTTAATATATTCGTTAATGCACAGTAGATCAATTAAAAAAATGTACTTCAAAACTTGGACAACTTCAAGTTGTAATGTCTCTCCTCAAATATGCAATCTAACAAGAAACTCAATTTAATGCATTGGAATGCTCAAAGCATTACAAATATTTCTACCATTTGGCAACTACAATTATTTCTAGAACAAGAAAACATCGATATTTTTATGCTCAACGAAACGTTTCTAAAACAACATCATAAATTTTACATAAACGAATACTCCATTTATAGAAATGACCGAGGAGGTACTCGTGGTGGAGGGGTAGCGATTGGCATCCGAAAATCTATCAAACATTCACTGTTACCCGTGTATAACACCAAAAATATTGAAAACATTTCTATATCGGTCAATATAAACGGACGAGATGTTATACTAACTTCAGCATATAGCCCAAAGTACTTAAGCACTTTCGAGTCTGATATTAAAAAGCTAGCTCCTACCAATAAAGAATTTTTTATATATGGAGACTTTAATGCTAGAAATAGAGCTTGGAACTGCATACGAAACAATACGGCAGGTACAATACTATTTAATTTGCAACTGAGATCACATTGGTTTATATACCACCCAAATTCTCCAACACACTTTCCACACTCGGGTGCAAACCCATCCACGATAGATATTTTAATATCGAATTCATCATTTTATATCTCAGCTCTACAAACTCACACTGACCAATTAACATCTGACCACGCTCCAATCTCATGTTTTATTGACTCCGATACAATCGAGAAAACTCGTCAGGAAATTCCAGACTATAAACACGCAGATTGGAAGGAGTTTAAGTCATACTTAAATCACGTAATACGATCCTCTCCTATTCTCAATACGACTACATATACAGCCGAAAAAATTGAAACAGCCATTGACTTACTTACTCAAAAGCTATACTTGAAGCAAAATCAAGAGCAGTACCATATACAAAATCAAAAAACAGGCTCCTAGAGATCTCAAACACAACTAGAGATTTCATCCGTATCAGAAACGCATTTAAAAGAAAATGGCAGAGATGCACGGATCGACAGCAAAAAATTATACTTAAAACCATGATCAATTTAAATAACAGATTTATAAAAGAAAATGTAATTAACGATCGCAACAAAAACTGGTCAAAAAAGCTTAGCAAGCTTGAAGATGGTAACAAAAAGTTTTGGAAAATTACAAAAGGTATACGAGGCAAATATGAAGGTAGTATATAGGAAAGTTACTAGAAAATGGAAGAACTCTATTCACTGATTCGGAAAAAGCAAATGCTATTGCTAACGCATTCGAATCATCACACTCTTTAACCGCTAATTTTAAACATTCAATTGAAAGAAAGGTGGCGACATTCATGAATCGACTAAATCAAGAAAATCAAAACAGCGAAGACTACGAAACATTCACAACAATAGCAGAACTTAAGATCATTATAAAGAAACTAAAAATAGGAAAAGCTCCTGGTCTGGATGGTATAGAGAATATATTGTTTAAAGCGCTTCCCAGAACAACCTTAAAAGTTATTTGTAACATCTTTAATGCCTGCATCGGAATAGGTTACTTCCCAACAATATTCAAAACGGCTAAAATTCTTTCCATACCTAAACCAGGAAAAGATCATATGTTAACCAAAAATTACAGACCCATCAGTCTTCTCAGCTGTCTTGGTAAAATACTTGAACGCATAATATACGAAAAATTGGCGCCATTCGTATATGACAACAACATTATCCCAGATCATCAGTTTGGCTTCCGACCACAACACTCAACGGTCCATCAAATACAACGTGTTGTGAATAAAGTGAAAACCAAAAAGAAATCCAATAAGATCTACTGGATTAATACTGTTGGATATAGAAAAAGCTTTTGATTCCGTTTGGCATCACGGATTGCTGTACAAAATGAATTTGGTCAATATCCCAAAATACCTTATCAAAGTCATAAAATCATTCATAACAGAACGTAAATTTCTAGTTTCAATAAATGGATCCCATTCGGATATCAAAGATATCATAGCTGGTCTTCATCAAGGTTCAGTACTGTCACCACTGCTTTACTCTCTATTTATATACGATTTCAAAAAACCTAGAAATTGTGATACAATGTGTTATGCGGACGACACAGGTCTTATTACTGACGGCAAATTAACGAAAACCATCACAAAAAACTTCAAAGCGGATATAAATGCTGTGAAAAATAACTACATAAATGGAAAATCAAATTAAATGATGAAAAAACTCAAGCCATAATCTTTCCTTATAATAAATCACCGAAACGACAACCTAATACAAATTTCAAAATAAACCACTTAGAAATTCCTTTTTTAAACACTGCAACGTATCTGGGAGTCACATTAGACAAGACTTAACATTCGGACCTCACATTGAAAAGGCAAGAAACAAGGCGCTCAAATGTGGAAGAAGCCTTTACCCACTTTTGGCTACTAATTCAAAGTTATCACATACTAACAAAACCTTTATATACAAATCTATCATTCTCCCAATTATGACCTATGGGTGTCCCGTATGGTCAAGAGCAGCTAACACCCATATCAAGAAACTACAAATAATACAAAACAAAAACCTCAAGTTAATCAATGATCTGCCTTGGCTGTATTCTACTCAACACCTTCATCTGACTACCGGATATCAGACAATTGCAGAGTTTATTACGAAACTAACTGAAAAATTTCCTCTCCGATGCATGGACTCAGAATTCGACCTAATCTGAGATTTGGCAAATAACTGCGAATTATAGAATACCGAATAATGTAAATAGTGTAAATAGTTGTAAATAATTTGTTAACTTTTCTTTCCCCTCGCTTTTAAGATAAATTTTGATAAGGTTTTTTGCTAATCCATTTTCCTTTAACACTACATATTATACTCAATATCAATGTTACATATTCTAAAACAAATTATCTGTTGAAAAGCTATGCTGAATCCCAGGAATCTAATTTTGTTTATCATATAATGCAATAATTAATGTAACGGATTTCAATAAATTGATTGATTTTGTAAACATTAAGTTTAATTTACTTCTGCTGATTATCCAAAAGCCTTCTATTTTCTATAACATTTTTATAATATTCTAGTGAAGCCTTAGCCTGTCTAGGTCTTCTTGGATCGGTGAAATTTACATGATATAGCCCAAATTTCAATCTAAAAAATTTTCCTTTAGTAGATATTCTCAAATATTAATATTTGAATTATTTACGTGTATCCCTCCATCCATTCCATGTTATCCATTAAACTCCACGCAGTATATCTTCGCACATCGCATCCATCTTCAACAATTGCTTTTAGAACTGCATCTAAGTAACCCTAAAAAAATAACTTTAATACTTATACTTTTAAACTGACAAGTTAATACATTATAGTATTCGATTCGTGAATCATCTTGTATTTCTCCACGGTCTGCATAACCATTTTCCGTTATAAAAACTATCGGATTTTTGTACTCCTGTTTGATCCAATTTAACAATTTGCGTAATCCCCAAGGTACTACATATAACCAAGGAGCAGCAGAACCTTGCCAATCGTGATCAACTTCTGACAAAACCGAAACGTCTTTTTGCAGCGAAACCGGATCATTTGCAGGAATCACGACATCACTCACAAGCCTAGATGTATAATGGTTTAAGCCAAAGAAATCACTGGTTCCACGAATAAAATCAATTTCTGTTGTGGTAAACGATGGTAATCTTGATTCGTTAAAATTTTCGGCTTTGCTAATATTTGCAATGCGATCTTTCATAATCTTGGGATAGTCACCATCATTTGAATAAATTGGATGAGCCCACCAACCGAGCTAAAAAATAATATACATATTGTAGTTTTAAATTTCATAATTTTAATGTAAAATTTAAGTATACGCTCATTTGCAGATATCTTTCAGCTGCATCCACATCTTTAGGTAAGGTAGATTTTGGTTCAGCCCAACGACTGCTTATGGCAATTCCTACCGCACCTAATCATTCGATGTAAAAATTTAAAAAAAAAGTACTTTTCATAAAATACTTACTTACCAAGTTGTTTACGTTTGTATACTCTATTATAGAGATGATAAGCTTTTGCATGGGCTAATAATACAGTCTTCCCACACATATAATCTGCAATTCCAGATAAATGTATACCTGGAGCTCGTCTTCCCTCTCCATAACCACCTTCACAAATTTCTGGCGGTTCATTTATTGTAATCCATAACTTTACACGATCACCAAACAAATTAAAAACAACATTTGCGTAGTCTTCAAAATATTTTGCAATAATTTCATTTGGCCAACCTCCCAAATCTTGCAAAGATTGCGGTAAATCCCAATGAAAAATAGTTACCATTGGTTCTATATTATTTTTTATTAATTCATTGATAATGTTGTCATAGTAACGAACTCCGTCGGGGTTTATGTAGTTAGAAAATCCTGATGGTAAAATGCGGGACCAAGACAATGAAAATCTATAATAATCGACCCCAGCGTATTTTAGTAAATTGATGTCTTCTTGCCACAAATTATATGAATCACATGCAATGTCTCCGGTTGAACGATCAACAATCCATGTCGGATGCGAATGTGTTAGATAATCCCAAATATTTTCGCCTTTTCCGCTTGCATTCCAACCGCCTTCTACTTGATATGCTGATGTTGCTATGCCAAATTTGAAGTCATTTGAAAACATAAGTTGTTTTCCACTGGCAAGACTTATAAATATCGTTACATATAGGATATGGAACCTCATAGTTACCTGAAAAAAATCAGATATTGATCAATTATATTCATTTTTTCTAAAATATAATAATGAAAAGTTATTTAATTGGTTATCATACCTAATTTACAAAACGAATAAGATTATGAAAATAAAACACAAAAACTTATCTGTTATGATTAAATGTGATAAACGCTTCTATAACTGTTAACTCCCTGTATATAGGTGATTGGGATAAATTTGATTAGATTAGGTTTTAATTACATAATATCAGTGATAATGTAATTAGGTACAGATATAAATTATTATTATAACATATAAAATAAAAACAGAAATAAAAGTAAAAACAGAAAAATGGTATGCAAATATATTAATCGTATAGAAATAGTTTTGGGGAATACACAATTAGATAGGAAGCGAAATACAAATATCAGAGAAAAACTAAATATTTTAATTTGAAAACCAAAATATGCGAATATTGAGAAGCTTGAGAGAGAATATTGAGAAACGTGCAGAAGAAGAAGAATAATAATAATGATATTTCTACACACAATTAATAAGATTTTGCATTATAAATTATTCGCAATAACGCAAATAACTTGAACTCATAATTTAGCTGAAATGATAATAATTATTGTATTTCTTATTCTATAATGTTCAGTTTTAAAATAGTCAGATAAAGCTGGTATAAAGTTAGACCTAGTATTAATATTATAACCAATAATAATTGTTATACCGGGAATAACGTTATACTAAGTTTATCCTACTATTGTAAAATCGGCCCTTAATGTAATTTTTCTATTTTTAGCTATATTCAAATAATGGGTAATATACGTAATTTATTAGCTTAGTATGTTATCGGAATTACTGCTGACTCTAAGGTACTCGGTTCGAACCCGGGGAAAGAGGGGAGAGTAAGAAGCTTTTACCAGCAACATTCCAGCCACCTTCAATTTGATATGATGCAATGGCAACCCCAAATTCAAAATCATCAGGATAATAATTCGTATCTTCACTGTTTACCTTTAAAATCGTAGCAAAACCCAGAAAAAGAAATTGGCAATACATAGTTTCACTGACTATAACTTAGTTTGAGATAAACGATAAATGAAAGACGTTTACCCCCAAGAACAAGGATAATAAATAAGTTTAAAATTTAAATCACAGTGGGCATTCCTAGACTAAACTAAAATTATTAAATTAAAGGAGCTTTAACTAAAACTCACTTTTATAAAAGTGCATTATAGCTAAATTAGCTGATCTATTAGGTACCTGGGAAGTGTAAACAATAGATAATCCTTTAACAGAAGCTGTAGATGTGATAAATATCTTTCAAAATACCATTTTTACAATACCAATTTTATAAAGCTTACAAACTTATTCCAAAAATTAGAGTGACGGTAAACTGACCAAGTAAATTGCCTTCAAAAGTAACTGTTTGTATCTGTAATTGGTTCATTCAATTAATTACCCGTGAGCTGTTAGTCAATCCTTACCACCCACGATTAGATGACTAGATTTTAGGGTAAATCTGAGATTTGCCGTGGTTGCGTTTGTCATAACCGACCAAAAACTCACTAAAAATATTCCCTTAGTCCGGTCCTACTCGATAAAGTGTGCTACTTACTAGGAAGAGGGTCATTTCCTTCTATCTGCACTTGACACTGTGCTATTCGCGACTTTGTAATTAATTGCACGCAATAATTCTAAACGATTATTATGATGTTAAAAACTTCAAATAAATAAATTTTAAATAATAATTAATAAACTAATAAAATTAATAAACAGTCTCTAATTTGTCATAATGTTAAGTGCAGCGATCATAAGTCTGGGAAGGGTGCAATTTTTCGTGTTCAAACGTTCTTGTTATATTTAAATAATATAATAAATTTAAATAAATAAAAATAAAAATTAAATAATAATATAGTATTATAATAATAATAATATTTAAATATGATAAGGGGGTGCAATTAAATTTAATTTCTCTCGTTCAAAATTCCCTGCGTTCAAATATCGGGCTCATCACCACCTGAGATTAAGTAGAAGATAACAGGCTTCATGCTCTTTTGATGGACTAGCCCGGAGCAATTTGTTTAAGAAAAGGTAACAATATTGGTTTATTCTTAAGTAAAAGTACTACTGTTTATTATCGTATTATTATTGAACTTCATGGAATCATAATATTATGACAGTGTTTACAGACTATAAATTATTGATTTTTGAAACATGGGATACACGTATCGGATGAATCCCCATAAACAAAAACAATTAGGTACCTACTTGAAAATATTTAAAATTATTTTAGTAATGCGATTTAAGTCTCGTATTATCTATGAACACGGGATAATAGTACAACTCGCCAATGTTAACTTGGCACAGATCGACTCGGCGCCGGTGTAACCGGGAATATTTACCCCAGTCAAATTTTACCCCCCGGTAAAAATTCCCTAGTAAAATTTAACCCCCCTGTAAATATTCCCTAGTGAAATTTTACCCCCTAATCATTTTTTTCCACTACTAGTCATATAGGCTATCATTATAACTTAGTCAAGTCGAGCGTGAAGTGACGCATTTTAGACAAGTGGTAAATAATGAACATATTGATATTTTTCTACAGTTTAGCGACTATTTATAAGGCAAATTTTGTTAAAAAACGATTTTGTATAACCGAGAGATGCTATTTAATTACACTTAAACTATTCAAAACGGTTTTTTAATTGATTAATTTCATTTTAAACATTTCTAAAAAAAGTCGAATTAATTATGACAGGAGCGCTAGCGCCACCTCTTATTAATTTGCGAAACCAAAAAATTACAAGTTTATTGAATAATTTCGTATTTTAAGACCAATAAATGCAACACAATGCTTTTGAATAACTTCGGTGATTTCTATCCATTATTTAAAACAGTAAAAACTCGGTGAACGACTTTGGAAAACTAAATTCGTCAACAACTGTCAATTCGACAAAACAAAACTGTCATTTGAAATAAATATTTTAAATTTGAAATTTTTTTTGTTTTACTTTATTTTATTTTACAAAAAATGGCAATAAATCTAGTAGTGGAAAAAATCGTATATAAACCACGGCGCGTAGGCTATAATGGCTGTCTTCACAACCTTGGCCTATAATATCCAATTACTGGGGGTAAAATTTCGCTAGAGAATTTTTACATGGGGGTAAAAAAGTTCAAAATAACCTCAGTGAATTTTTACCCCCTTAAGAAATTTTATAACATAGGTAAACCAGAATTTTTATTATTGTTTATGTATCAAATTCGATTATATTTTATTCTGAGATGCTAAAATATCTTATTTAGATTTTGGAAGAATAAAAATAAATAAAATGGGATAATTTATTAGTTAAATAGTCAAAGTAATAGTATAATATAGGGTGGGGAGCGGGAACTTCCCCTTTTCTGAGTAATGGCAACTGAATTTTACGGTCGAAAGTGGGAAAATCTTTTTGTGAGAAGCTTGGACTTTCATTTGACAAGAAAATCATTGTGAGAAGCTCGGATTTTCATTTGACAAGAATTCCGACTTTGCAAAAACAAAACATTTGTTGCTCCATTCGCATCACACTGTTATAGACGTCAAGGCAGACGGTAACTGTTTTTTTAGATGCATATCTTTATGCATTACCGGAAGTGAAGATCAGCACAAGGAAGTACGAAAGCTAATTACTGAATTTATGAAAACTCTAAAACAAGAAGTTGATCTGATTTTTGGTGTTGAGAATTATATGAATATCACGAAAATAAACAAAAATGCAATTTGGGCAACAGATGTTGAGATGCCTTTCACTGCAGCACTCATATGAGCCGATATAAATATATATTCGTTTACTCTACAAATTTCAAAAAATCCTGCATGACTAAGGTTTTCAAGTTCAATGCACCTTTCCGATGAACCTAATTACAAAAATCTGGCAATATATTTGAACCATAAAAATTCAAATCATTTTGAAGTAGTAGTTTCGGTAAAAAGAAGTGTATAAGAAATGTAATTTTTAAATAAATGTGTTAAACTTTTAAAATATCCTATTTTATTCTTCAAATATATGGGAAAGATATTTTAGTATTTCGCAGTAAAATATTATGGAATTTAATTCATAAACAGATATAAAAAAAAATAAAATTTCTCAAGGGGGTAAAAATTCATAAGAATATTTTGCACTTTTTTACCCCCCGGTAAACATTCCCTAGTGAAATTTTTCCCCCTAATCATTTTTTATTGGGAGTAAAGATTTCCTAGGGAATATTTACCGGGAGTAAAATTTCGCTGGGGAATTTTTTCCGGGGTGTAAAAATAAAAGGGGATAAAATTCCCGGCTACACCGGCGGCAAGCTAATTAAGCACCTGCTAAGTACCAAACCAACACTAGCGAACGCTACTAGTTTTCTAATGTTTCCATGTTTCCAAATTAAATTTTTTTCTTCTTAATTTATTCTTAATAAAGAATTGCGCAACCAGTTCATGGTAAAAAATAATTCTTGTTCAAAGGGATAAATAATATTAAATTAAAATTTTAAGTAGGTTTAATTTTATTATTTCTTCAAAAACATTTTACAGTTCTTGTAAACATTTAGCTCAATTTACTTCTACTGATTATCCAAAAGTATTCTAGTTTTTATAACATTTTTATAATATTCCAGTGAAGCCTTAGCCTTCCTAGGTCTTTTGGGATCGGTAAAATTTACATGATGTAGCCCAAATTTCAATCTAAAAAGTTTTCCATGAGTAGACATTCTCTAATGTTAACATTAAAATTATTTACGTGTATCCCTCCGTCCATTCCATGTTATCCATTAAACTCCACGCAGTATATCTTCTCACATCGCATCCATCTTCAACAATTGCTTTGAGAATTGCATCTAAGTAACCCTAAAAAAAGAACTTTAATATTTATACTTTTAAACTGACAAGTTAATACATTATAGTATTCAATTCGTGAATCATCTTGTATTTCTCCTCGGTCTGGATAACCGTTTTCCATAATAAAAACCATCGGATTGTTATACTCGTGTTTGATCCAGTTTAACATTTTGCGTAATCCCCAAGGTACTACATACAACCAAGGAGCTGCAGAACCTTGCCAATCCTGACCAGCTTCTGACAAAATCGAAACGTCTTTTTGCAGCGAAACCGGATCATTTGCAGGAATGACGACATCGCTCACAAGCCGAGATGTATAATGGTTTAAGCCAAAGAAATCGCTGGTTCCACGAATAAAATCAATTTCTGTTGTGGTAAATGATGGTAATCTCGATTCGCTAAAATTTTCGGCTTTGCTAACATTTCCAATCCGATCTTTCATAATCTGGGGATAGTCACCATATTTGGAATAAATTGGATGTGCCCACCAACCAAGCTGAAAATTGTATATTGTGCTTAAAAATATCATTATTTTAATGCTAAATTTAAATATACGCCCATTTGTAGAGATCTTTCAGCTGCTTCCACATCTTTAGGTAAGTTAGTTTTTGGTTCAGCCCAATTACTGCTTATTGCAATTCCTACCATACCTAATCATTAGTTTTAAAATTAAACAAAATACTGCTTTTCATAAAATCCTTACGTACCAAGTTGTTTACGTTTGTATACTTTATTATAGAGGTGATAAGCTTTTGCATGAGCTAACAATACAGTTTTCCCACACATATAATCTGCAATTCCAGATAACTGTATACTTGGAGCTTGGCTTCCCGTCCCATAACCACCTTCACAAATTTGTTCCGGTTCATTGATTGTATTCCATAATTTTACACGATCGCCAAACAATTTAAAAACAACATTTGCGTAGTCTTCAAAATATTTTGCAATAATTTCATTAGGCCAACCTCCCAAATCTTGCAAAGGTTGCGGTAAATCCCAATGAAAAATTGTTACCACTGGTTCTATATTATTTTTTATTAATTCATTTATAATATTGTTATAGTAACGAACTCCATCGGGGTTTATATAGTTAGAAAATCCTGATGGTAAAATGCGTGACCAAGACAATGAAAATCTGTAAAAATCAACTCCAGCGTATTTTAGTAAATTAATGTCTTCTTGCCACAAATTATAGGAATCACAGGCAATATCTCCGGTTGAACCATCAACAATCCAAGTCGGATGCGAATGTGTTAGATAATCCCAAATATTTTCGCCTTTTCCGCTTGCATTCCAACCGCCTTCAATTTGATATGCTGATGTTGCTATGCCAAATTTGAAGTCATTTGGAAACTTAAGTTGTTTTCCACTGGCAAGACTTGTAAATATCGTTACATAAATGACAAGGAACCTCATAGTATTACCTGGAAAAAAACAAATATTGATTGGTTGTATTTATTTTTTATAAAATATAATAATGAAAAGTTATCTATGTGTCTAGCATACCTAATTTACAAAATAAATTACATAATATAAATAAGAAACAATAACTTACCTATCTCTTATGATTAAAAGTGATAAATGTTTCAATAACTTCTAACTCCTGGTATAGATTGTTGTTGGCGTAAATTAGATTAGATTAGATTTAAATTAATTATCAGTGATAATATACTTAATTAGGTACCCAAGAGAGTTATTTAAAAAAAATCATTACGAAATTTAAACAACTAAAGGTCATATATCCAGAAAAACCGCGAATATCTCTCTTTTACGGACAATGTAGTTAACACCAAATTACAAAACATTAAGAGGAGCAATTTTTTTAAATAATGTATTTTAAGAAATTGTTTTAAATGTAAATATATTTTAACTAATTCGTTACAAAAATGCAGTGAAATAATATAAATTGTAATTAAGGATGAAATTGTCTGTATCAAAATTACCGGGGACCTTAAAAAAAGCTTAAAAATGTATATTATGTACAAATTACTAATTAATTAATCGTAATATTAACAAAGTATTAACAAAGTAAAGATATGTAATACCCAGCCATCAAATGTAACACCTTGCTTTTGATTTCAACCTGATGATTACGTTGATTTTGAATAACGGCTGTTGATACTACTTCTGTGGATTTTCTTTTCAATTTTCCTTTATCGGTAGCGGCCACCAGATAATTTTTTTAATAACAAGAAATTAACAAAACTTGTGGTAACGTGGAAAATTTGGAGGTTTGTGGGAATTAAACCAATGATTCAGAATCTCTTATCTTTGCACAAAATAAAATAAAAACACTCAAGACTTCGATTACCATCAGTTTATTAAAAAAAAATAAAATAAAATAAAATAAGATATGATTATGTTGATTCCACTAAAGAAAATTTAATCCATGTGATTAATAAACGATTTATTTTTATGTTGATTATAAAATTAATTTTACCCGTAGATTTTTTTAAGCTCGACTCGTAAACTTGGTTTATTCCGAAGATACAAAAAAAAACACTGTAAAATAAAACAATTGCAAAAATTAAAAAAAGAAAAAGAACTCAAAATAAAAAATTTTAAGTAAATTTGTGGTTTTTAGTATGTATTTATGGTTAAATTCAAAAAATATAAGAATAATACAATACGTAGAAAATCAAAATTCAAAAAATTTAAAAAGGAGACAATTAACACATAACAGGTCTGGATTAAGAAAATTTGAAAAAATGAAAATTTCGTAATACGAAGTACAATATAACGTTATTTCATGGTTATTGCCATTCATCAGTTGTACGCATCGATTACGATTACATTGTAAAATAAGAAGAAAAAATTTTTCAAACTAAACAAAATTATCGACTAAATTGTACAAAATTGACTTACCATAACCTCCAAAGATTATCAAAACTGAACTTGTTACACGAGGTATGAATAATTTAAAAATGATTTGAACTAAGAAATTCGTTTACCTAGCACTGCTAGTTTGAAATCCGAAGGCACTGCCCTCTTAATATGATTTCTAAAAACTTTGAAAAAATTCAAAATTCAAAAATTTTTACCACGTTTTTTAACCGTGAGGCGTAAAACTAGAAAAAGAACTCAAAATAAAAAATTTTAAGTAAATTTGTGGTTTTTAGTATGTATTTATGGTTAAATTCAAAAAATATAAGAATAATACAATACGTAGAAAATCAAAATTCAAAAAATTTAAAAAGGAGACAATTAACACATAACAGGTCTGGATTAAGAAAATTTGAAAAAATGAAAATTTCGTAATACGAAGTACAATATAACGTTATTTCATGGTTATTGCCATTCATCAGTTGTACGCATCGATTACGATTACATTGTAAAATAAGAAGAAAAAATTTTTCAAACTAAACAAAATTATCGACTAAATTGTACAAAATTGACTTACCATAACCTCCAAAGATTATCAAAACTGAACTTGTTACACGAGGTATGAATAATTTAAAAATGATTTGAACTAAGAAATTCGTTTACCTAGCACTGCTAGTTTGAAATCCGAAGGCACTGCCCTCTTAATATGATTTCTAAAAACTTTGAAAAAATTCAAAATTCAAAAATTTTTACCACGTTTTTTAACCGTGAGGCGTAAAACTAGAAAAAGAACTCAAAATAAAAAATTTTAAGTAAATTTGTGGTTTTTAGTATGTATTTATGGTTAAATTCAAAAAATATAAGAATAATACAATACGTAGAAAATCAAAATTCAAAAAATTTAAAAAGGAGACAATTAACACATAACAGGTCTGGATTAAGAAAATTTGAAAAAATGAAAATTTCGTAATACGAAGTACAATATAACGTTATTTCATGGTTATTGCCATTCATCAGTTGTACGCATCGATTACGATTACATTGTAAAATAAGAAGAAAAAATTTTTCAAACTAAACAAAATTATCGACTAAATTGTACAAAATTGACTTACTAGGTAAACGAATTTCTTAGTTCAAATCATTTTTAAATTATTCATACCTCGTGTAACAAGTTCAGTTTTGATAATCTTTGGAGGTTATGGTAAGTCAATTTTGTACAATTTAGTCGATAATTTTGTTTAGTTTGAAAAATTTTTTCTTCTTATTTTACAATGTAATCGTAATCGATGCGTACAACTGATGAATGGCAATAACCATGAAATAACGTTATATTGTACTTCGTATTACGAAATTTTCATTTTTTCAAATTTTCTTAATCCAGACCTGTTATGTGTTAATTGTCTCCTTTTTAAATTTTTTGAATTTTGATTTTCTACGTATTGTATTATTCTTATATTTTTTGAATTTGCAAAAATTAAGTTTATTTTACCTTTTATCGATGCTGGTGCACACACAATATTTTATTTTACGATGTGATATGGATGAATTTAATAAAATTAATTAGGTTGAAAAAATGACGGATTAAAAAAATGAAATTGAACTTTTGAAAGTAAGAAAACTTTTAAAATGAAAAATTTAAAGAAAATTTACAATTAAAGGGATAAAAACGACGTTTCTTTTGGGTTAATCCAAGAAGAAACACAAAGGCTCGAGAAAAACAACTGGTGATTACATGATGATGACTGATGGCGATGATTGTTCTAATCTCGCCTTTTATGTAAATTAAAATGGTCAGAGTGTAGGTTTGCGGGGTGTAAGTTTTTCCTCCCCCAGATAAACTTTTAGTTTCAACTGACTTCGACGTGTGGGTCCTATAACTTAACCCTCTTTAAAAACATCGAAGACAACTATTTATTTTAAGTTGAATTTTGTATCTTTGATTTTGTTAGAGCAATTTGCAATTATTTTGTTATTATTAATTTTAATGTTCTAATTTTTACATGAATAGTTTTTATTAAATAACTTTAACCTGTCTATAAATTTTAATAATTGTATTTAATTTGAAACTACCAATTATTGTTTGTATGGTTGATTTTTGAATATTTTCCTTTTAAAAATACAAAAGTTCAAATGTCAACAATTACCATTTTGTATTTCCGTTAGGTCAAATGTTTATTTAATAATTGGAACCCTCTTGGATCTTTTGAACAAATGGTATTTTTCTAAAGTAATTTTGTTTAAAATAAATTTGTTTAAAATATAATATTTTCAACGAAACTGTTTATGAGTCGAGCTAAATTGAACTATTTTAAATTATTACACTTACAATTAAAAAGGGTGGTTTGTTACAGATATACTGTTGTATCGTGTAATTTGTACAAGGCATTAGTTGGAACGATGAAACAAAACAGTTAACTTACTTTAAAAAAATTTGATATAGAAGCTGGAAGATAATAAAGATAGATTTCAAGATTAATAAACCTGAAGATATGCAGTAACATGTTTTGTTTAGAAATAGAAGAAAATTATCACATTGTAATTTAAAATTTAATAGAAACAAAAATTTGTGGCTATTTTAACTGTGTTGTGGTAGATAACGGGTGTGTTTATCAGTAGATTGTAACAAAACTTGCTGTAAAGGAGTCTATAAACGTTCAACTTGGTTGTCAACCTAAGTTGTCAACTTGCCATGTTGACGACCAACTTGACCGTGTGTAGGCTAGTTGAAGGTTGAAAGCCAAGTTGAAGTCCAGGTTGATGATTTTAGATTTCTGATGTTAGCAACCAACTTGAAACGCGTGTAGGTATGTTGCCTATATGTTACATTAAAGTAACGTATACTCACGTATACTAAAAAGTGATGTTGATAACTAGGTTGTCAACCAAGTTGAAAAGTGTGTAGTGAAACGTTCAACTTGACAACCAAGTTGACAACCGGGGAAATCTGAAGCAATCCCGGGAAATCCAAGGAAATCTAGATGAATCCGATTACTTAATGTTATATAAGTTTCGTTATAATGTTAAATTAGCACTTAGAAAATATGAATGCATACACCTTGGTTTTAAATCGGTTTTAAAGTTCTTGATGGTTTTGAATTACAGATTTCTACGTGTACATTTCTTGTTGCGTTTATGTGACTAGGAGATGATATACCAGTGGCATTTTTGTAAATTTTGCCACTTTTCGTGCTGGAAGATCAGCCCTCGAATAACAATTTCCCAAATTTGTAGAGAAATATGGCCAGAAGTTTTCGATAAAATCGACTTTTAAAATATTAACACCGAGGTAGTATAAAGACTGGAAGTAAAGCAGTTGACAATAGCTAGAGTGGCTTAAGCAGTATAAGTCTAGAGAACGGTGGTTGAGTGGTTCGGCTCCCGACCGGGTCTGACTTTTGTTTTTGACTAACAAACTATGTTTATGATAAATTAAATTTTGGTACAAAAAGAACGTCGGGTATACGTACAGGGTGGTTCAAATTGGAATGTTCTTATGGGGAATTCGGTAACCATAAGAGATATGGAAAAATGGATGGCGCATCCTCGATCTCTTTTTTTAAGAAAATCTTAATGGTGAAAACCGGAATTCGATATCTTTTTTCGTTTTCGAGTTATGGCCAAATGTTCGCTTTTTCGACTTTTCGTTAAATGTCGATATCTCGGTTGTTTGTAAAGTTATAGAAAAAATATTTACACCTTTTTCAGACACTTTTTCAAGGAGAATAAACTGGGCTAAAGGAATTTTAAATACCTTCATGTTTTTCCGAGTTATAATATAAACTTGTGTTTTTTTAAATAGAAACCATAGTTGGCTATGACATATTTAAGTAGAGTTTTTTATGCTCTTTTCAATTATATATAACATGTGGGGTCTATTATTTCAGTTTCTACCCTTTATATCAAAAAATGTTAAATAAAAACAAAAGAAGATTCGAAAATTAAATGTTGGCTGTGTAAAAACAAAACACTATACAAAATCATTATTGACATCTAAAACAATTGTCTCCAATTGTTTTTATGGTGTATTTTTTAGTAGCTACTCCTAGGCCTATTTCTATTTAGTACCTATTTACCGGTTATTTCATAACGGTGTGAAATGGCTTATGAAAACTATGAAAAATGTGATATGTTAAAAAAATAAAAAGAGATTAAAAATTTAATGTAGTAATATTAAACAATAATATAAATTAAACTAAGTATTCAAACTGATGTCCATTGTTTGCAATGCATAAATTGCACTTCTTCCTAACACTCTGAGTTGCATTGCGTATGTGAACATTCGATACTGAACTAACACAATCTATAAAATTTTGTCTGAGTTCGTTAATGTTCTCACTTTTTTTTTATATAAATTGTCTTTAATACAATTCCAAAAGAAGAAATCCAGTGGCGTTAAATCTGGAGAACTTGGTGGCCACCTCACTGGACCATTAGTTCCTAACCAGTTATTTCCAAAATTGCTAGTTAACAATTCCTTAATAATTGTTGCATTGTGAGGTGGTGCACCATCTTGTTGGAAGAATATATGTCTTCTTTTCAACAAGGGTAAATTATCTAAATAACCGTTAACAATATTTTCATTTCGTATTTCATGATATCTTTGACCATTTAGGGTTTCTTCATACATATAATAACATAAAATAAGATTGCCAAGTAGGGCACACCAAACACTAAAACCAAATCGTCCTTGCGTTTGGACGGTGACGGTACGGTGAGGATTTACATCGGACCAATGGTGTTCATTGTGTCTATTAAAAATTCCGGCACTACTAATATAAGATTCGTCTGTCCAAATCACACTCATGAAAAACGATGGATCTTCTTGGAGTTGTTGACAATACCAATTGCAAAATTCTAATCGTCTCTGAGCATCTGTTGGTTGTAGATGGTGTATTTTTCGAATCACATAAGGCCTGAATTTATATTTTTTTAAAGTACGCATAACTTTACATCTTGAAATACCCGATTCAGCTTCAATTTGACGGGTTAAAATTGAAAGATCAGCAGCTACAGCTCCTAATACGTTAATGGTTGTTTCTTCAGCATCTTGCATAACATAATTTTCCGTTTTAGGTATGTTAAAAGATCATTGATTAATAAGATTTGCTTTTAATTTATTAAAAATTCGATTATCGGGTTGTCTTCTTTCAGGATAACAATTGAAATAAGTTTCAGATGCAAGAACAGCACTATTGTTACTTTGAATGAAACATTGTAACATATCATATTTTTCATAGTTTTCATAAGCTATTTTACACTTTTAAGAAATAACAGATACTAAAAACCATTACTCAAAACAACTGGAAACAAATGTTTTAGATGTCAATAATGATTTTGTATAGTGTTTTGTTTTTACACAGCCAACATTTAATTTTCGAATCTTCTTTTGTTTTTATTTAACATTTTTTGATATAAAGGGTAGAAACTGAAATAATAGACCCCACATGTTATATATAATTGAAAAGAGCATAAAAAACTCTACTTAAATAGGTCATAGCCAACTATGGTTACTATTTAAAAAAACACAAGTTTATATTATAACTCGGAAAAACATGAAGGTATTTAAAATTCCTTTAGCCCAGTTTATTCTCCTTGAAAAAGTGTCTGAAAAAGGTGTAAATATTTTTTCTATAACTTTACAAACAACCGAGATATCGACATTTAACGAAAAGTCGAAAAAGCGAACATTTGGCCATAACTCGAAAACGAAAAAAGATATCGAATTCCGGTTTTCACCATTAACATTTTCTTAAAAAAAGAGATCGAGGATGCGCCATCCATTTTTCCATATCTCTTATGGTTACCGAATTCCCCATAAGAACATTCCAATTTGAACCACCCTGTACACAGTAAAAACGTTAAAATTTTAACTAAAGGAACTAAAATTCTTGGGTAACTACAGTAAAACACATAAGATTTTATTTTGGTTTGATTTATTTGATTTTAAAAGTCGATTTCCTTGATTAGTTTGAAAGTAGTTATTGTTTAATATAATAGGAGTATTTTTATTAATTTGTTTTATTGTTTTAGATGTATTAATGTCCCAAATATTCCAATTATTCTTTTAAGGCATTCTAAGGAAATCTAAGGAAATCTTAGGCAATCCAAAGAAATTTTTAGGAAATCTCAGAAAATTTTAAGAAATCCGGGGAAATTTTAGGAAATCCAAGGAAATTTCATAAAAGGAAATCTGGTGTACAAAAATTTGGTTTGCGGTTTCCCCCTCGATACAACCTTTAAATAATAAAAAAGAAAAAATTATTTTAAAAATTTAAAATTATTTTGATATAGGTAATCGAAAAAACACTATAATATATTATTGTTTCGTTTTCTCTCATTATATTGATTTTGGTTTTAATATTTGGTGCGAACTGTTAGAGTCGTAGATTTAAAAATAGAAAAAAGAAAGATTGAGAATTAGCAATCAACACTTTGTAACATGGACCTGTAAAAAAAAATATCGGTAATCCCAATTTGAGGCTTAGATAATCTATCACATTGAAAAGTACGAATATCTCTATAATTTCAATTTTAGCTTATGCAGACATTTTATAAAATAACTAATATTGTAGATACATCTTTTTTGCTAAGCCCATAACCTGTTCTTCTTTGGTCTTCTGAAAGTGACTGTAAAAATTGCATTCCGGTGTCAAGGTTCTTCTTGGTTTGAGAAAAGTACAAATGTGTTTTCTATATTATTGATTTATTAATAAGAACGAGCTATAAAATACAAAATATGGATTTTTATTTCAAAATGTTAAAAGTAATAATTTTCAATCTGGTTTTGGACATTCGTATTAATAATTCTTCAAGTTCAGAATAAAATTAAACTACTTTTACAAAATTTATTTTTATACATAAAACTAAAATGAGTAGGTAGTTGAAGCATTTTACATAAGTAGCATAAGTTACATAAGTTTCTTTTACATAAAAACCTACCAGATTTTTGTGTTTAATATAACAAATACAACAAATAAAACATTTGATGTTAACTCACTCATTTTTATATAATATCTTGATTAGAATTTCCGAGGAGGTAAACTGTGGATTCTGCCTTTTTAATTTTCTTGTATAATGATATTAAGCAGCATAAGTCATAACCACTAACACCTAAAATATATAATAACTTAAGTCATTTCAATCAAATACTGGTAGTAGTGTGGTTAAACTGTGCGATTCTGATTTATCATTGTTACGTAACAAGTTTGTTAAAAGTAGTTTAACTACAAATTAATTATGAATGACGTTGTTATTGCGGTGAGTGTTATAATTTATGGTAAAACTAGACATAATAATCTTATACATAACAAAAGTGAAATCAGAATATCTCCGAAAATTGCATGTATGTAATAGAAGAACCGTAAAATTGATATTCACATTGCCATTCTTTTGCTATGGAGAATTAACATGCGCCGAAAGTATGATAGTAATTTATAAACTCAACGTTAGGAAATCTGTAAAGTATACTTACAAAAAACAGCAATTACAGCAATGAAGAAAACCGAATAAGCAAAAATTGCGGCTAGCAATAAGCTTATTGTTGTAAACACTAGTTCGGTAAGTACAATGACTATATAGGGGTATACTATAATTGAACGTTCCTAAAACAAAATTAAATTTATGCTTAAAAATATTTTTTTTAATTTCTTGTTTACCTGAATAATTCCTACTATAGCCAGAAAGCAAAATAAAATTGATGCAACTAACCAGCCATTATACCAACCAAAGCTTGATACAAAGATTCCACACGCTTCTCGGTTATTGAAACAGATAACAGGTGCATAAAGGTATGAAAAACATACAGCGGACAAGCGCAGTGCCTAAAATTAAAATATAATACATAAATTACTACCGAACATAGACTATTACTATAGTATATAATAGTATTACGTCAATACGGACCCAAACATGATGTTTGCTTGCAATAAATCATAAAGTTTTGAAACTTGACAGAAAGTTTCTTCTTAGGTCCTTGTTTAACCAAAACTAAGTCGCCATTCTTCAATTAATGTGGTTATTCAATAATATCTTCAAAAATATTAACTTTACAAAAAAATAGTTCGTATGAAAATTGAAGCTCGTTAAATACTCAATCATAAAGTTTATATTTAATATTAGCGTCCATGTAATATTTAATCGACAAAATCCATCCGCCTATCGTGAAATGTGGTGCCGCGTCTCATTATGACTATAGTGAAGCGGATGATTGTCAAAAGCGTTTACTAACCCCAATCACGACGTAGAACTGAACGAATTATGTATCAAAATGTTTGTATTGACCTATCGGATCTAAATACGAAGTTTAGGATATCAGCAATTATGAGAGACAAAAGTTATAAACCAAAACCGAAAAAAAGATTATTTAACCAATTGAAAAAACTTTTGAAATCGTTCGTACTTGAAAATTGCTATAGGTATACCAACATGGTTTTAACACTATTTAACAATCTTTAACATATTTAACAATATTTAACAATCGGACATAAGAAATGTTTCGATCGCTCTTCCGTAAATACTTATCTACAAAAGTGCCTACCCCCTTTTATCAATATTTTATAAATAATACGGTAATACCGCGCAATCAGGAAATAAATAGAATTAAGAGTAATTAAGATAATAATAGTAATTTTTAGGAATTAATTTTACGAAAACTATGAAACCTACAGTGCCGGGGATTTCACGCATAATAAGATATATTTTAACTAACAACTAACTAACTACTTAGTTCTAGTTCAGACGATAACTACATTGCTCTTTTGCTTCGGACGGCTAGAACCGCCACAATCTGTGCGCCCGAAAGTTAAAGATAAAGAAATAAGTATATACAAATTAATATTTATAAAAAAACCTTTTTATTAAGAAACAACTTACCTAAAAACAAATTAAAAAAGTTATTGCTTCTTATTTCCTTCATATTACCACCAATTTGTACAGTATTACCATCAGTGAACGCTCCTCGGTCCCTTCAATTGGTTAAATAAAATTTTTTTTTTTGCTAATAATTTTGTCCCTCACAATTGCCGATATCCTAAACTTTGTCTTTAGGTCCAATAGGACAATAAAAACATTTTGATACAAACTTGGTTTAGTTCTATGTCGTGATTGGGTTAGTGAACACATTTGACGATCATCCAATCCACTATAGTCATAATATACGCGGCACCACATTTCACAACAGGCGGATAGATTTTGTCGATTAAATATTACATTGACGCTAATATTGAATATAAAATTTCTTAGTGAGAATTTAACGAGCTTCAATTTTTATACGAACTATTATTTCGTAGAGTTAATATTTTTGAACTGAAAATCCAAGATGGTCGATACTTCTGGACCTCGGAGGAATGGCGACTTTTTTGGGCCAATGACGAAACTTTCTGCCAAGTTTAAAAACTTTATGATTTATTGCAAGGCAAAACTCCCCATTGACTGGACTAATGATGTGTTTAAACCGATTGCGTACTTCAGATATTGTACAATGTCTTGTACATTTAATTGCACGACCGTGAGTACAGATGCATTAGTCACACATTTTGTGCTGTTATAGAACAATTGAGTACAATTTCTTCAAGTGAAGCCAAAGAATCAGTAAATCTGGATTTCACATACTAGGAGTTCATGGTCGTCATGAACTGCTAGTTATAAACAATAATGTATTATAGTTCAGGATTTACTTACCACAGTCAAAATTGCATAGGTATAATATCCAAACTTTAAATCAAAACAAAACAGGCACTTGGAAACCATTTTGACAATTAACACTTAGAAGTTAACGACAAAAACAGTTTTCATATGAAACAATGTATATAGGTACACTTAAATTAGATTAACAAAAATGCGACTATTATGAACATGAAAACCCACAGGAAAGAATTAATATCTAATCTCCCCTACTAATTATAATTTATCAAACTTTGTGGGTTAACACGATATTTGTTAATGATGCTAGAACGTTTGACAGATATTAGATATGAAGAAAAGTATAACCAAGTTCACAGGTTGCCAAAATTACACTATATCAAAATAAATTAAATTTAAAATATACATAGAAACAGAGAAAGTTACGCAGTTGAATTCTAACCACATATTGGGTTTCTAAAGTTTAACATTGGGTCTGACGATGATCGCCTAAAGTTGAAACAACTGAAAATGTTTTCAATTTTTACCAAAAAACTGAAATTGATTTAGATTTCTCATTTATTATTTATGGCTTTCGATGAATGCTAGCAATTTTATCGGTAATATAATACAAACATATTGACTCCCCCAAATACAATGTATACTGAGATATACCCTAAAAATTAAATCAAACTAACAAAAATCAAAAAAAAAAAAAACATTTTGTTTGCCGAAGTACCTGGTTATAATGTAAGTCAATCTACTATCACTTCGTAAGGGTTTATCAGGGTATCGCATAGTATTAAATTAAAATTTAATAGTTTTATTTTTGCTTCAAAAACATTAAATGTTCAAAATTTTTAAGCTCAATTTATATCTGCTGTTTCTTATTATCCAAAAGCATTCTAGTTTTTATAACATTTTTGTAATATTCCAGTGAAGCCTTAGCCAGCCTAGGTCTTTTTGGATCGGTGAAATTGACATGATACAGCCCAAATTTCAGTCTAAAAGGTTTTTTTTAGTAGATACTCTACAATATTAATTTTTTAAATTATTTACGTGTATCCATTGCTCCATTCCATGTTATCCATTAAACTCCATACAGTATATCTTCTCACATTGCATCCATCTTGAACAATTGCTTCTAGAACTGCATCTAAATAACCCTCAAAAAATAACTTTCATTTTTATGTTTTTAAAGTAAAAAGTTTATACATTATGATATTCAATTCGTGAATCATCTTGTAATTCTCCATGGTCTGCATAACCATTTTCCGTTACAAAAACAATCGGATTGTTATACTCGCGTTTGATCCAATTTAACAATTTGCGAAATCCCCAAGGTACATCATATATCCAAGAAGTAGCAGAACCTTTCCAATCTTGACCAACTTCTGACAAAACCGAAACGTCTTTTTTATACGAAACCGGATCACTTGCAGGAATGACGACATCGCTTACAAGTCTAGATGTATAATGGTTTAAGCCAAAGAAATCGCCGGTTCCACGAATAAAATGAATTTCTGTTTTGGTAAATGAAGGTAATCTCGATTCGCTAAAATTTTCGGCTTTACTAACATTTCCAATTCGATCTTTCATTATCTTGGGATAGTCACCATATTTTGAATAAATTGGATGAGCCCACCAACCAAGCTAAAAATAAAATATTGTAGTTTAAAATTACCCGCTGTTAATGTTAAATTTAAGTATACGCTCATTTGCAAATATCTCTGAGCTGCTTCCACATCTTTAGACGATCTAGTTTTTGGTTCAGCCCAGTAGGTGTCTATTACAATTCCTACCATACCTACAGATTAGAATGAATTATTAAAACTCACGACGATTGATTTTCGGATGGATTGCTTGCTTGTTTTGCTGCTGGATTCCTAGCAGCTGAGTTGTTTGCTTCACGTTTTTTTGCTTCACAAGCGCTTTGTGGTTTCAATGCAATCAACAATCAACAAAATTAGTACGCGATCTATCACAGAAATTCTGCACGAAAACAAGTAAGTAAGCCAGCAGTGACTTCTTTTCCTATCAGGAAAGACAGCACCGGTACCATCGAGCTCCCATCAAGCAATCTATCAGCTAAATAACAAGCTTCGTGTGAAGTGGGCTTTACTTACCATGTTGTTTACGCTTGTATACTTTATTATAGAGGTGATAAGCTTTTGCATGAGCTAATAATATAGTTTTTCCACACCTATAATCTGCAATTCCAGATAAATGTATACCTGGAGCTTCTGCTCCCTCCCCATAACCACCTTCACAAATTTCCGTCGGTTCATTGATTGTAATCCATAATTTTACACGATCGCCAAACAATTTAAAAACAACATTCGCGTACTCTTCAAAATATTTTGCAATAATTTCATTAGGCCAACCACCTAAATCTTGCAAAGGTTGCGGTAAATCCCAATGATAAATGGTTACCATTGGTTCTATATTATTTTTTATTAATTCATTTATAATATTGTTATAGTAACGAACTCCATCGGGGTTTATGTAGTTAGAAAGTCCTGATGGTAAAATCCGTGACCAAGACAGTGAAAATCTGTAATAATCAGTTCCAGCGTATTTAAGTAAATTGATGTCTTCTTGCCACAAATTATAGGAATCGCAGGCAATGTCTCCGGTTGAATGGTCAGCGACCCATGTTGGATGCGAATGCGTTAGATGATCCCAAATATTTTCGCCTTTTCCGCTTGCATTCCAACCGCCTTCAATTTGCTATGCTGATGTGGATAAACCAAATTTGAAGCTTTTTGAAAAAGTTAGTTGCTCTCCACTTACGAGACTTGCAAATATGGTTATATAAATTATAGGGTATTTCATGGTATCTCCTGAAAAAAATCAGATATTGATCAATAATTTATTATATCTTTTTTAAGTCTACATAGTGCATAATGGTCATGAAAAAAGACATTTTTTTGTACAGATCCTGAGATTTTTAATTGAGACTTTAGCCGAGAGAAAAAACACGCGCCGTTTAGCAGCATTAGATTTGGTCAATGTCCATTATTGCTTTATCGCCGCTTTTAGTGCTGCTTGTGGTGTAATAAAAAAATACTAGATAAAAAAATAGTATGAATTCTACTAAGTAATTAAAGTTAACCGCAATTTGCTAACCAATCGCTTAATTAAATGAGGTCGATAAGACTTTACAACATAATACTCAAATTAATGGTTAAGTACCACCTATGGCCGTATATATTAATATGACTTATGAAGACTTATGATGGTCAACTTATGAGTAGAAACTGAAGGTCTTTATTGGTCAATTTTGATTTAAATATCTACTGCTTATATTTTAATTCTATCTCAAATTTTATTATAAAATTGACGGTAAAATTGATTGATTATTTATCAATTTGGTAAAGTAATGATAATAATACAAAAAGTAAAAATTATATGTTTGTGGACGCACTTACTCGTAATAATCATATAATTATTATAAATTGTATAACTCACGTTGTCGCTTACTACCTATAAAGGCTAATAAGCAGGGCTCGGCAGTTATCGCACTAAAAAAGCAAACTTTTCGCTATTTTATTTAATATGCGCTTAAAAATACCAAACTAAAACATAAAAGATAATATGCAAAATAAAATTGTCAATCAATTTTTTTATTATTTTATAAATGGATTTTTTAAATTTTTTAAATATAACTGCAGGTCAGTCAAATTTAAAAATATTTATAAAATTCATTTATAAAAAAATAAAAATTTATTGACAACTTTATTTAGGAAATTTTCGAAAAAGGAGGGCCAGCGTGAAATTTAGTTTTCTGATTTATTTCGAAAAAAGTCAGTGCAAAAGATGGTTTTTCGCGATTTTTAATTTTATGCTTCGCGAAATGAAAAAAAGTTTTACAAATTGTTAAAGTGCGATATTTAAAAATAGAAAAAAGAAAGATTGAGAATTAGCAATCAACAAGCACATCGTCACTAGGACCTGTAAGTAAAAATATCGGTAACCCCAATTTGAGGCGTAGAAAATTAATCTATTACATTGAAAAGTACTAATACTTCTATTGTTTCAATTTTATAGCGAATGCTGATATTTTATAATATAACTATGCCCTGCTATAAGAAAGTGTTACTTTTCCTCTTATCAGACCCCACTGCCTCTTATCCAACAAACTCACTGCGAATCAAGTGCTGCCCCAAACAGTATTATAATTGTAATATAATTATCCCGTGAATATAAAAATAAAATTTTAAAAATAAGAATAATACAATACGTAGAAAATCAATAATTCAAAAAATTAAAAAATACATAATTATCACATAACCGGTCAGTATTAAAAATATTTGAAATTATGCAAAATTCATAATACGATATAACTTTATTTCAAGGTTATTTTCTCTCTTCAGTCGTATATAATGAATAAAATTGAAAAATAAGAAAAATAATCGAACTATACAAAAAAAGAATTTAAAAACTATGATTAAAATGCACAAAATTGACTTAGCATAACCTCACAAGAAAATATCAAATCTGAACGTTGTCCACCCAGATCGTTGCGGTCCGTCTACATCAAGCGTAATAACTATTCTCAATGCCAAAACTTCAATCGTCAGATAAAGAAGATTAAAGTGCCTCCGGCACTCCATGCTTCGCAAGCCATCATGCTACGCTACGCTACGCTAATCTGAACGTTGTCACGTGTAGGAATGAACAATTTTAAAGTAATTTGAACTAAGAAAATTCTATACTGGCACTGCCAGAGTGAAATCCGTAGGCCCTGCCCTCTTAGTTAATTTCTAAAAACTTTGAACAAATTTTAAATTCAAAAATTTACCACGTTTTTAACCGTAAGACGTAAAACTTGAAAATGAACAAATTTACTTAAAATTTTTTATTTTGGGTTCATTTTCTATAAAAATAAAAGTTGATATCAAAATCATGGTTTATTATAATGCAAGTCGTATTTTTATCTTAGATATAGTATTTCAATGTGCGAATTATATTTATTAAATTTAAACTTAATTTTTTTTAAATCAAAAATTATTTATTTATTTAAAGTTACAAGTTTTGCACTAATCCACTTCTAATTCTTACCAAGTTAACTTAAAGACTGCTAATAAACTACTGAAAACTAAAACTTTCTTATAAGCTACAATTCCTGGTTTTCTGAAATCTTCCATTCAGCAGTTCACACGTAACTTTTCTTAACATCTGGTGAATGCACTTGAAGCTGATCCTTATGAATAATCTTTATCTAAACTACATTATTGTTATAGTGAAATATAACTTGCGAACCTTTCCTATAAAAGCTTTTTGTAATAATGATCAGCAAGTAAAAAACCAGTAAATACAAAACATTTTTATTTAAATAAAAAAAATTTGATATTTTATTTTAACCCTTATGTTCTCGGATAAAAAGACAACATATATCACCCGGGTGGGGTACGCGGTACCCCTTCATAGTTTTTACGGAATTATGTGTTTTCAATGATTTTTTTATAATTAAATATTAGTGTTCTGTAGCTATTGTATGTATAATTTTCTAATATAATGTTCTAATATAAAGTTCTTTTATTTATGATCAAAGTTTTGTTTGTGAGGTTAGGAAGTTATGGGTTATAACCCATAACCTAATTTTTATAAATATTTTTCATACTTCAAAATTTGTTTAGATAACTAAGTATAAGAGCAACAACATAATACTTTACATTAAATGAAATGAATCACTTGTTTTAGATCAGCATTGAAGGTAATCGGTACCCCATCCGGTTATACGTATAAACTTTTATAATTGCGAAAAAAATGCATTTATAAAAATCTAAAATCTTCTAAAATGGCCTTAGTTTATTTAAAACTATTTCTTATAAGATGTCACGAAGTCCCAAAGCGCTGTGAAAAGTACAAACAGAGATATACACTGTCAAAGTCAAAAAAGTACCTGGTACCCCGATCCGGGACCATAAAGGTTAAAATTAAAAATTTTAAAATAATTTATTTTAAATATTTACACAAATATTATTTACAAAATCAATTTTCAGAAACAAATTCAAACTTTTAAAATGATCATGTAATAAAATTTAAAAACATCTTTTCATAATAAGATTTAAAGTCAAAAATAGTTAATAATAAAATTCAATTTAAAAACTCAAAATTCAAAAACAATAGGATTTTGGAACAAGACAATAGTAGATAAATAAAATACAACCCAAAGAAAGCCGGTGCATCATTGTTTAACCCTTATGTTATCGAATAAAAAGACAACATATATCATTCGGATGAGGTACCCGGTACCACAACATAGTTTTTACGGATATATGTGTTTTCAATGCTTTTTTCATAATTATTAGTGTTCTGCAGCTATTGTATTTATAATTTTTTTATGTTTTAATATCAAGTACCTTTATTTATGATCAAATTCTAGTTTGTAAGGTTAGGTAATTAGGGTAAACCTATAACCTTACTATTATAAATATTTTTCATATATTATTCAAAATTTGTTTAAATTACAAAGTATACGAGCAGCAACATAATACTTTGCATTGAATCAAATAAATCACTTGTTGTAAATATAATAATCCGTTTTAGGTTGCTGCTTATTTTTTTTGCTGGTACCCGGTACCCTATTCGAGTGATATACGTATTTACGTATACTTCTTTATAACTGCAAAAAAATGCATTTATAAAAATCTTAAAACTTTTAAAATGGCTTTAAGTTATTTAGAACTATTTGTTATAAGATGTCACGAAGTTCCAAAACGCTGGGAAAAATACGAACAGAGATATACACTGTCAAAGTCAAAAAAGTACCAGGTACCTCGATCCAGTAACATAAGGGTTAAAATGGTATGAATCAAGCTGGAAATCACTAGTCAAATAAGTGCTTTTTAAAGGGAATTTTTATATTTATTTATATTTTCTCTTTTCGCCACAATTTGAAATGTCAATTAAATGGCACTGTCAAAGTGTTGCAGGTACAGTTACTAGAGAGATACAGTACCGCAAAGTCCGGTCATATTGGGGCCCTAATTTATGTGCAAAATTTAAAATTTTTTCAGAAATTATGAATAGGTGCTAATTCTTGAATATGTTAAGTTAAAACAATAGATTTATTTTTATATTTTACGTTTTCTGTCATATTGTTGCTTATTTATGATTTGTTACAAGACATTTTGCACGAAAAGGCTAAAAATTTCGTTTATTTTGCGATACAAAAAACAAAACAATATACGCTAGTTGGATATCCCAAAAAAGCGTACGCCGCGCCATCTTCTGGTCAATTATGGCCAGATTCTCACCTAATTTATGCACAAAATCACCGCCTAGATGGCGGCACCATAGCTGTACAACTAGCGTATACATATTACACGAAAACATTACAACAAATTAAGTCGCTTTAACCAAAGAGTATTTATATATAGAGGAACAGCCATTAACAAATATTTGTCACAAGTTTTTGTTAATGGCTCTGCTACGCCATCTAGTAGACGGTGTGATCCCTACGTTTTAATTTTTAATTTATGGCTGATCCTTTATATACAGGGAGGTATTTTTGCAAAAATAAGTTTTTACATGTTAATTTCCCATGTTCAGTTAACTCATTCAGCACCCTGTATATAGAGGACCAAAAATTAAAACGTAGAGATAACCCCCTCCACTAGATGGCGTAGCAGAGCCATCAAGAAATACTTGTGACAAGTATTCCCATAAGAGCTGTCCCTCTATATGTACATACTCTTTGCTTTAACATGATATGTTCGGAGAAAGTAATAAAAACATCATAAATAAATAACAGAATTTATTAATATTAAAATTGAACCTTTTTTAGTTTCAAGAATAGGCGGGGATGATTCTGGTAGATGTTTTTGCCCTGAAAGCAAATCTGACTTTGAAATTGCTCCACAACGTCAGGTTTTTTTAAACTTTTAGCTTAAATGGTCAAAAAAATGGCTATTTTAACCAATTTAATGATTTTTTTCAGGAAACCTCATTTTTTTGTTTCAATTTTCCACAATTGCATCGCATAGCACTACTACTTTAAAATCCATTTTTCCAAATCCTTTTAAGATTTTTTCAAGTGAAGATAATATACAATTTTTAAGTCAAGAGGTTTAGCCATGCAAAGTCACCCGTTTTACCGCGCCGATCTTACTTTTTGACAAGTTCTTTAGTATTAATTAATTAGCAACCTCAAGAATCCGTGTAGGATGAGAAACATAAGTATTATCCACAAATACTTGTAATAGATCCGGAAAAGCATTCGATCTTAGCAGTTTCTTACCGTCTATTCTTTACTTTCAAACTGCTCATTGGAAAAATGACACTAAAAAGATTTAATTAAGTAAAAAGATTTTAGCTATATTTAGTCCAGTATAATTAGATGTGAACCCCGAAATCCAAAAAATAAAAGGTTGGATTGTCACAAAATGTTTATAATCAGTTGCTCTATAAGTACTAAAAAGTCTCCTGCTTATGAGCGACGGGTTTGGGTGGGGCGAGGGGGGAAGGAGTCAAAACCATATATTTAAACAGTTTTTGTCAAATATCTCGAAAATGACGTTAGATAGAGCAAATCCCGCCCTGTACAAAATTAAAAACCGTTAAATTTTCTAGAAAAAATGTCTTAAACATATTTTTGGTAAACCCCACAGATTAGAAGATATGAAGGAGGAATGTTTTAATAATTTTTTGCTTTTCTTGAATACTTTTTTCCAGGATTAATATATTTATATGAAAAAAAATCTTTGTAAGTTGCAGACTGGCATTTGTAAAAAGCATTTTAATACATTTAATTAAAATTACATATGGACATAAAAATCTATATATTGTAGTGATTTTTTATGAAAATATTAATTTTTTCACAAAACCACCCCTACACTTTTATTTTACTCCGGCTAGCTCAGCATACGCACCTCGTCGTAAATCGAAATTTTTAATTTGTCTATATAATGGAAAAATTGATTACCAATTCATGTGGCGATAAACCAGCCAGACCACACTATCTCTTCAACACACGTTCCCTTGAATGTATCCTTAACTTTCCAAATTAAAACTTAATTATTTATCCAATTTATAATAACTCCAATCTCCAACATCCAAACTAATTAATCAACATCCAATCTAATATCCAAACTTTATCAACGTCCAAATCTTCCACCAACTTGGACAAATCCCAGAATCAAAACAATAAAAATGCTCACCAAATATAATTCCATTTATCCAAAGATCAAATTCAAAAGTACAAATTATAGTAACATTTCAAAACTTCAAAAAATTACTCAAAATCTCGGGAGCGAAAACGGAACACGTCCGCTCTCGAAAACTACGCCGGCAAAAAGCTCCCTCTCTCACAAAAATTGTCACCAACTTTACAAATATTCTCGCGTTACCGCGAAAATTTAAAAATTATTTACAAATTCACACCCAAATTACAAAAATCAACAAAAATAAACAAATTCATAATAATCCAACAAAATAAAATTTCAAAAATCAAAATTAATGTTTGAAACACCACAATATATAAAAATGAAACGTAAAAAATGTATGTACGCTCATCACTTGAGAACGACTCTACCGATTTGGCTGATCTTTTTTTCGTTGTATTTGTAATTGTCAGGAAAAGATTTCTATGTAATAATATTTACGAAAATCCTATCCAAAACAGATTTTATTACAGATTTTGGTCATAGTTTGTGACGCGCATGAATGGGTTAACGAGATTCCATTTGAAATGTGCATTACAGGGTTAATATCACTTCTTTTCTCCATCACTACCATCAGTAATTACAAAATTCCAAAATTAATTAAAAATTACACTAAAAACAAAAAGTAAGTAAGAAAATTATCAAAACTGCCCTCCCCCCATATCTCCTAATCTATAGAGTTTAACAAAAAAAATTATAGAACCATTTTTGTAGAAAATTTTGCGGCCTTTAATTTTGTATAGAATGGTATTTTCGGTATCTTCCATCATTTTCGAGATATTTGACAAAAACTGTAGAAACGTAAGGTTTAGATTCCTTCCCCCCCTCGCCCTACCCAAACCCGTCGCTCTAGAACGGAAGACTTTTTAGTACTTTTAGAGGAACGAGTAATGAACATTTTGTGGCAATTAAACCGTTTAGGTTTTGGATTTTCCGATTTGGGTGGTTTTTAGTCTAATTATACTGTACTAATTTACTTGCCATTTTTTATATATTTAAACACACAACATACCTACATGCCTCACAAATTAGTACATCATCTTTTGTCTTCTTTCAGCATTTCTTTCAGCACTAGGTAATCTAGATAACCTAAAGCCACTAGAAGCCTTGTTGTTGCACTTTCGTAACAAAACAGGTAGGTACCTAGTCATTTCTTTATTAACATACTCAAACTCACAGAATTTTGAAATTAGTATTGCAATATCAAATACCAATTAAATTAAAATTAGTAGATTCACCAGAGTGACAACTACAAATGTCGTTTGGCATTTCCTAATGAAGCCATTTTGTGCCCTAATAACGTTCTCTCTCTAACTTATTGGCCCATAGGTTTGCGGTACTGTATCTGTTGCAAGGTTATAAACAACATAGATGTTAATATAGAAGGCCTTCTATTAACATCTATGATAAACAACAATGGAAACCTAACCTAACTGCATAAAATATAGCACTACATGATGCAGAAATATATATCTATTAAAAAATTTATAAGTTTGGACATATTAATTATTCATTGTTATGTTTTTATAACTTAATTAGCTGAAGACGACACTTAAATCAATCGCAAATGATAGTTTGTTGTAATTTTTATTTGTTAATAACTAATAATTTTTCTCTAGAATGGTTATCAACATTTTGTTTACCGAAGTACCTGGTTATAATATAAATATATCTATCTATTAAAATATTAACTATTACTTGGTAAGGGTTTTAGCTGCTATGGTACAGTATTAAATTTAAATTAAATAGTTATTTTTTTGCTTCAAAAACATTAAATGTTCAAAATTTTTGAAGGTTTTCTGAATATTTAGCTCAATTTATTTCTGTTATGCTGCATTATCCAAAGGCATTCTAGTTTTTATAACATTTTTGTAATATTCCAGTGAAGCCTTAGCCTGCCTAGGTCTTTTCGGATCGGTAAAATTTACATGATATAGCCCAAATTTCAGTCTGAAAAGTAGTTTTTGGTAGATACTCTCCAATATTAATTTTTAAATTATTTACGTGTATCCTTCGATCCATTCCATGTTATCCATTAAACTCCATACAGTATATCTTCTCACATCGCATCCATCTTGAACAATTGCTTTTAGAACCGAATCTAAATAACCCTGAAACAATAACTATAATTTTTATGCTTTTAAAGTAAAAAGTTTATACCTTATGGTATTCAATTCGTGATTCATCTTGAAATTCTCCATAGTCTGCATAACCATTTTCTGTTATAAAAACAATCGGATTGTTATACTCGCGTTTGATCCAATTTAACAATTTGCGAAATCCCCAAGGTACATCATATATCCAAGAAGCAGCAGAACCTTTCCAATCTTGACCAACTTCTGACAAAACCGAAACGTCTTTTTTATACGAAACCGGATCATTTGCAGGAATGACGACATCGCTTACAAGTCTAGATGTATAATGGTTTAAGCCAAAGAAATCGCCGGTTCCACGAATAAAATGAATTTCTGTTTTGGTAAATGAAGGTAATCTCGATTCGATAAAATTTTCGGCTTTACTAACGTTTCCAATTCGATCTTTCATTATCTTGGGATAGTCACCATATTTTGAATAAATTGGATGAGCCCACCAACCCAGCTAAAAATAATATATTGCAGTTTAAAATTTCCCAATTTTAATGTTAAATTTAAGTATACGCTCATTTGTAAATATCTCTCAGCTGCTTCCACATCTTTAGATAAGCTGGTTTTTGGTTCAGCCCAGTTACTGTCCATTACAAATCCTACCATACCTACAGATTTGAAGGAATTATTAAAAAGAGTACTTTTTATAAAACACTTACTAACCACGTTGTTTAAGCTTGTATACTCTATTATAGAGGCGATAAGCTTTTGCATGGGCTAATAATAAAGTTTTTCCACACCTATAATCTGCAATTCCAGATAAATGTATACCTGGAGAATCTGTTCCCTCCCCATAACCACCATCACAAATTTCCAACGGTTCGTTTATTGTAACCCATAATTTTACACGATCGCCAAACAATTTAAAAACAACATTCGCGTACTCTTCAAAATATTTTGCAATAATTTCATTAGGCCAACCTCCCAAATCTTGCAAAGGTTGCGGTAAATCCCACTGAAAAATGGTTACCATTGGTTCTATTTTATTTTTTATTAATTCATTGATAATATCGTTATAGTAACGAACTCCTTCGGGGTTTATATAGTTAGAAAATCCTGATGGTAAAATACGTGACCAAGACAATGAAAATCTATAATAATCGACTCCAGCGTATTTTAGTAAATTGATGTCTTCTTGCCACAAATTATAGGAATCGCACGCAATGTCTCCGGTTGAATGATCAATGACCAATGTTGAATCCGAATGCGTTAGATGATCCCAAATGTTTTCTCCTTTTCCGCTTGCATTCCAACCACCTTCAATTTGATATGCTGATGTGGCTAAACCAAATTTGAAGTCTTTAGGAAAAGTTAGTTGCTCTCTACTCGCGAGACTTGTAAATTGGGTTATATAAATAATTATATGGTATATCATGGTATCACCTGAAAAGTAATCAGATATTGATTAATAATTGTATTTTTTTAAATCTACATAATGCATAAAAGTGCAACTTGTCTGAAAAGCGACATTTTTTTGCAAAAGTTGTGAAATTTTTGCACGCCGTTTAGCAGCATTAAATTTGGTAAAGAAACATTATTACAAAATACAAGATAAATCAGTTGTATCAATTCTTCTAATTTAACGTTAACCGCAATTTCCTAACCAATCCCTAAATTAAATGTGTTTGTTAAGACGTTACTAACTATAATACTGAAACGGTTACCATCTATGTCGTTAGACCTTATATTATTTTGACTTATTACTATATTTTGACTATGATGGAAAACGATGATCGATGATCGGTGATCGAAGTTAAATCTGTTTAACTGTCATACTTTGACAATTTTTACCTTAATTCTTCGCTACTTTTTTAATTTTAATTTTATCTTATTTTTTTTATGAAATTGACCGTAAAATTGATTGATTGTCAGTTTGGTAAAGTAATGGAAAACGTAAAATGTATATATTTGTAAACGCACTTACTCGTAATAATCATAATTATATTAAATTGTATAACTCCAGTCGTCGCTTTCTACCTATAAAAGCTAATAAGAAATTATTAATTACACTTTTGCTTATTATATTTTTAAGCATATACATACATAACAGATATGAAAGCTACTAACACACATTCCTTTAGACAAAATTCTAAAATAACAAGAATTTAGTTGATAAAAAAATAGTATATTGTCTTATTCGGATTAAAAGTGAAACTTTTTTGACAAGCAATTTTTGCATTTGCGAGGCTGATCACCAGTGGAGGTATCGTTTTTTTTATCGTTTGTCACCTGATCGATAAATCAAACTACAAAAATCATCATACAGGAAGTAAATTAACAAAAATTATTTGTAAATAAAAAGCCAGCTGTTCAATGAATAAACATAGCTTAAAATCTAACTCCGAGTTTTATTCTACACCACAGCGACTTCTGAGAAAATAAGCCTAATAATTCGTTGATGAAGCTTCCTACTCTTAGAAGTCAGCCCAATCTTCAAAAATCTCTCTTTGGAGATTTTACAGTTGTTGATCACCATATTTGATCATTCCCATAAAAATAACAAAGTGCACAGTAATATAAAACTCTTTCCTGAGAAATTATGTTTTTTGTTATGATCTTATTCCTCCCGATCAAAGATATAAATAATAATCATCCCTTATGAATCATCATTACTGGTCTCTTTTTTGGACCAGTCAGTGGAGAAATTGGTATAGTGAGGGCGCCAGGGGTGAGCCAGGGTGGGCACTCGCCCACCATCTTGATTGGAGTGCCCACACAAATTTTTTAGTTGCTTATTTCAATAATGTATTTTTTTGAGTTTATTTATAAATTTTGTGTGCTCCTGCCCACTCCAAATGTATTGGGCCCAATTTGTGCTCACTCATTTCAAAAATGTTGGCGCCGTCGCTGAATTGGTAGCAATCTCGTTCAACTTGTCGTCTTCCAAAATCCTTTTTTCGAATTTTTGGATTTTGAAATTTGAATTTTTGATTTTAAATATTCTATGCGATTTGAATTTAATATTTTTATTTTTGTATTTTGCATTTATTTTGTATGTTGATTTTAAAATTTGTAAATATTTAAAAAATGTGATATTCGCACCGACAAGTTAAGTCGGTAAAAAATTTTAGGAGTCTCCGCAAAATTTTGCATTTTGAATCTAAGTTGGAGATAATTTTGATTATTTAGGGAATAAGTAAACTTTATTTAAAGCAATATAATTTGGATTCGCAAAGTTATAAATTAATTAATTCACGAGATAAATTACAAAATTTATTCCGGAATTCGAAGGCAAAACAAAAGCAGATATGATAGCGAGGCATGACTGTGGTTGTTATCAATACGTTTAGCGTTCCTTAACAATTGAATTTTTTAATTAGGAATTTACAACAGTCGGAATTAGTACTTTTGGCGGTCTATGACAATATCCCGCAAACGCCATCCCGCAGCCACAATCCCGTAGCCACAATTACGCCGAACGAAAATCTAGGCAGGCCGAAATCCCGCAGGAGCACTTTTGTTGTAGGAAAGATTTCTTATGCGAATAACATTCGGTTAACATGTTTTTTTAAATTTTTTTAAAATTTTTTAAACAAATCTTACTTCCACCTCTCAAGTGAACTTTCTGGTTATGCTCATACCTCCAAATGAACCTCAGACTTTTCCACCGATGATTGATATTTAACCCTCAACCGTAAAATGGTGAAAGTAGAGTGGTATATATTATACCACCGATTTCGGTCAAAGTAGCCTATCAAGCATTAGTAGGAGTGCAATAGGGCATGTGGAAAACCTACATAACAGATGCATATCTTCGCGCTTATATTTCTTTTTTATGGACAATTTCGCTAAAGAAACATCATAAACTAACACTAACCTACTAACTTAATCATAATAAATGTTAAAGCTGCGATTGAAATGAAGGTAATTTGAATTCGTAGGTATGGTCCGGCGGGATTTTGGTCCAGCGGGATTTTGGTCCAGTGGAATTTTGTCCAATTCCGTACTTTTGAATAATATCGATCTATAAAGTTTATAAAAAAATACAATTTATTATAATATTATGACCCATTGAGGTTTTATTAATTAAATTAAAATTTTTACAAGTATTAGTAGACAATTAGTAACAATTAAAAAAAAATTTAATTTAACAATTTATTATGTTTTTAATTTTTGTTTTCAATTATTAAGCCCAAAATTGAATTTTTAAAAACCCAGCTACGTCACTAGGTTTTGCAACAGGTGACAACTCTGTACAACAAAATGAGTAAGATATACTTAATATCCGTATATTGTGGTAAGACAAAGACAGAAAAAACTTAGAAACTTGAAATTTTTTATTTGTTCTAGTGTTTAACGTACTTTTAAACGTCAGATTATGAGATTATACTTCAATATGGCCGCAAACATAGGCCAGATTCCAACGAAAAATGATTCTTATATTATCATTTGTATTGTGACTTACTTACATTGACAAAATACAACGTGAAAAATATAATCTGACATTTGAAAGAAAATTTCAAGTTTATATGTTTATAATTTTTTGCCTTTGTTTTACCACAACATTTATACGGATATACTGAAATGGTTTTATCTTCGTCTTCTATGCTAAAATCCTAATACTTACTTTTGATAACTTTAAATTTTGTGATGCTTGACTGCTGTGGAACGCTACTGGTTGAGTACCTCTGCCGGCGCTAGTGGTTACGGTATAAAAATGGCACCTTATTGTGTCGTATTTCTCGTAGTTAAGAAAAACATCAAGATTCCAAAAAGGCAACATTTACAATTTATGCACATTTAATGAAAATCAAATTTTGTGTTCGTGTAGAGTGACTGGTTGAGTGTATTTGATAATCCCCAAATACAGGTAAAAAATTACTCAAAAATTACAACCACATACTAACGCAATGTTCTTTTAGGTTATATGAATCTTCGAGGGAACCAAGTTACAAAATAGAAAAATGTTTCTACCCTATCTGTGCGAACTTCATATGCCAATTCCTACGTGCTTAAAATGTCCATTAAATTTATTTCCTTTACCGTGGGATAATCGTTTCATACGGAAAAAACTACTTGCACTTCACTTTTAAAAACCAAAACAGCAAAAACCTGGTAACTTATCTTGTAATTATAATCAGCTTGATTAATCTTCCATTTAATTTATATCAATAATGTAATATTCAAAAATTTTCATCCGTAACCTCAATTTTGACTTTCCGAAAAGTTCTCGTAACCTATAAACTCGAATTGTATTGCAACGAACGATGCGTGCGGTAACGCGTTCAAATTTACACTAACTAGCATCTTTTTTCGGCCGTCCTTTTATAAATTTTCTCTTTTTTACCTACTTGATTCTTAAAAATCGCTTCTTTTTATAAAATTTTCAAATCCATGGCAATTTTGATTTTAAATTGAAATTTTCTGTCTTTCAGATCTTGACCATTTTTGGTGGAAAGTTTCTTCATGACCTCAGGAGTAACCACAATAAATTTCACGGGATGAAATGCACGTCGAAGTCTTCCAGGTGCATTTCTAAATGAAAACGCACGTGCTTTTCCGGAATTCTACATTTCCTTGTATCGACTCAAATCCGTTCCTAATGGATTTTTCTTGTCTCTGAACATCTTCCCGAGGTTGTTCCCATCATTTTCATTCCACTCAGTCCACATAAAAATTGTTATTCACGAAAATTGCGAACTTGGAATTTTGACAGTTCAGGTTTTAATAAATGTTCACTTTTACACTTTGTTCCTCATCACAACTACCTAAATTCGCACTTAAGCACTCCTTAAATACTAAATATAACTTATTCTAATAAAATTTTCAAACATCGCAGGTTTGATTCTCGATTTTCAAAATCGGCTATATTTTTGAGGTTTCTTGTTGCTTTCTTTAACTTTAGGTCAGTAACCTTCCAAAACGTGGCTACTTGTTCCTTTATAATTTAGTTAAAATTTTTATAGACAAAACCCCAATTACACTTGACCAAAACATGATTCGAGTAACCACCGGAAACCGCTCAACGATACAACCCTTTCCCACGATATAAACAATGCAGAGGTGACCCACACAACAATTAGCTAAATCACATGTTGTCCTAGGTAAGTTTAACCAACGTCAATGTTATATTTAGAAAAATGTGCAAGTAATTATTAAAATTTTAGGTATCCAAAGTACCACAAGCTGTATCAAATTATGTAAAATTGCCAATTTCAAGTTTCCCCAATTGCTCACGGCCGGTAAATAGTGTTGTAGGCCAGTAATACTGCAATACATATCTTACTCATTTTGTTGTACAGGGTTGTCACGTTCTGCAAAACTTCCTAGTGACGTCACTGGTTTAATAAAAATTTATTTTGAGCTTAATATTAATGGCACAAAAAAATTAAAAACACCAATCTCAATCTTTTAACATAAACAACTTAATTTGGAAAAAAATAGAAAACTTGAAAAAATGATAAATTTAGAAAATGAACCCAAAATAAAAATTTTAAGTAGATTTGTGGTGTAAAAGAACCCGAAACGTCGGACAACATTGTGTTTTGTTCTAATTGACCTCTAACTCAACAATATTCAACTAATAAAGTTAAGAATTATGCATATGTAGAAAATCAATAATTCAAAAAATCAGCAAAAAATACATAATTATCACAATTTAAAAATATTTAAAAAATATTAATAAATAATAATAATAATAATACTTTATTTCCAACAGGTAACCCTAATAATAGGAAAAACAAAAACAAATAGATAAATAACTAATTAGAAAGAAACAATAACAATTTAAAAATTACATAACAAAGAAAATCAGAGATTATGTCCGAGATTTTAAGTATTCATATATGCTATTTCTTGTTTTTATGGGTCCATTGCATCTAATATCACATATTTCTATAATTTTATTTGTGTTTTCACACATTGTGGTAATAGGACTTTTCTTCATTACATTTGTTCTGTAGTGTCCTATATAAAAAATTTCATTGTTTCTCCTACCTTCTCTGGCTGGAACATATTTGATGTTATTAACTAATTCGTCACAGTCCACCTTGCAATTTAATAATTTTTGTAGGAATAAAATGGATGTTACAAACCTTCGATTTTCAAGGTATTGACAATTGTTCATTCTCAGTAGCTGTTCATGGTTGAAACCTCGTTCTGGGTATACCCCGCTAGTCTTCAAGTGAAGGTACTTAAGGAATCGTCGTTGTACCGATTCGAGTAAATCTTTATGAACCTGGTATATGGGAGCCCACACAATAGAGCCATACTCCAACGTACTCCTGACATAGGCATAATATAAAATTTTGATACTGTCAAGATTGGAGAAATCTCGACAGCTACGAATAACAAATCCTAATGTTCTGAAGGCTTTTGTAACTGTTTGTTCAATATGCTTACCAAAATTGAGTTGAGTATCAAATAAGATACCCAAATCTTTGAATTCGCTGCAATGATTGATGTTCGTGTCGTTGATTTTGTAAATGTATTCGATCGGGTTTGACGTATTTGTGTATGTCATGACGTTGCACTTTTCAATATTTAGGTTCAGCTTGTTGTTATGGCACCAAATTACAACAGCTTCAATATCTCTTTGAAGTTCCTGGCAATCTTCAATTGCTAATATTGACCGAAACACTTTCATATCATCCGCATAGATCAGGACACGACTCTTGATCGCATTGACGATGTCGTTAATAAATATTATGAATAAGAGTGGACCAAGGTTGGACCCTTGTGGAACTCCTGAAGATGGCGTGAATACGCTAGACTTGTGACCCATGTATTCAACAAATTGTTGCCTATTAAATAGGTAGGATTCCAATAGCATTATTAATTCTTGAGAAATGTTAAATAGCCTCAATTTATTAATGAGAATGTGCAGGTCAATTTGATCGAAGGCTTTTTGAAAGTCAGTATATATCACATCAACCTGAAGTCTGTCGTCAACTTTGGCTGCTACATATTGCGTGAAACATGCTAGGTTCGTAACGGTAGATCTGCCCTTCATAAATCCGTGCTGTACTGAAATAATTTTGTTTTCTACATGATCGTATAACCGCCTGCATAATATTGTTTCAAATAGTTTCGAGAAGTTGCAAAGAATAGAAAAAGGCCGATAGTTAGTAATCTGCGTTATATCTCCTTTCTTTAAAACCGGGTATATACGGGATACTTTCCATATAGTTGGGAAAGTTGATGTGCGAAGCATACAGTTGAAAATGTGTTTAAGTAGTATAATTAAATGATGAGCATAAGTTTTGATGAGAGAACTCGGAATTTTGTCGATCCCTGCTGTTTCCTTGTTATTTAGATTGCTTAAGGCATCAAGTATATCTTCTTCGGTAATTTCAAATATATTTAACTCTGGATTATTCCTGATAGGAGCAGATTTGGTTTCGTTTACCTAGCACTAGCTTTTTTCTTAGTTCAAATCATTTTTAAATTATTCATACTTCATGTAACAAGTTCAGTTTTGATAATCTTTGGAGGTTATGGTAAGTCAATTTTGTACAATTTAGTCGATATTTTTGTTTAATTTGAAATTTTTTTGCTTATTTCACAATGTAATCGATGCGTGCAACTGAAGAATGGCAATAACCATGAAATAACGTTATATTGTACTTCGTATTACGAAATTTTCATTTTTTCAAATTTTCTTAATCCAGATCTGTTATGTGTTAATTGTCTCCTTTTTAAATTTTTTGAATTTTGATTTTCTACGTATTGTATTATTCTTATATTTTTTTGAATTTAACCATAAATACATACTAAAAACCACAAATTTACTTAAAATTTTTTATTTTGAGTTCTTTTTCATATTACAATAATTAATTTACCATTTAATTATTGCAAAAATTGCACGTCAAACAAAAACACTTTTCTACTTAACCCATAAAAAAATGTTGGATCCTTGAACCGAAGTTTGAATTTTATTACAACAATCTTATGCCAGCCCTGTTCAGCAACACGGTATGCTATCTTCTTAACAAACTTTAGTATCGTATTTCAGCGCCATCTATCCGCCACAGTGCGCATATAAAAGAGGTGGGGGAGACAGCGGAAATTTTAAAATGTTTATTATTTCATTTAGAATTTATAATTTCCAACTTTATAATCATAAAATTTCATTAAATCTTAAAGTAATGTATTAAATAGCACTAATAAAGTGTATACATATACATTACTATAAGAATTAATAAAATTTTATGATTATAAAGTTACATTGTAATTTTCATGTAATTTTAAAATAAGACATTCGGATTTATTATCAAATTGATTTTATTACTACCTAAATAAACCTAATATAACATAATAAATAAGATATAGTATAGTTATTTAACATGTGCAATATTATAGTAAAAGTAAAATTATTATTTACATGTTAGAAAATTAAATTAAAATTGAAAACTTTCTGTTTTTTAAAAATTTCGATACAACTTTGCAAATAGTTGAAATATAAAAATTAAATAAATAAATAAGTAAATCATAAATTATAACTTAAATAATCTATATGATGAATAACTTAAAAGCTAAAATGAAGTTAAATAAACTCATTAAAAATCGTTTTAAATACTGAGCTTTCAGACAAGTGATCGTCCTTTTACAAAGTGTTTATTTAACCTGTTTATTCTACATACAATTTTCACAAGTTAGTAATAATATTTATGTTTAAATAATCTATAAGTCAATATTAATAACTTTGGCATAAATAAAAAACTATAATATTAAAAACTTCAATAAAGCAAGTTAATTATTTCATTTTTATTAGTTTAATTAACTTGCTTTATTGAAGTTTTTAATATTATTTTTCACAAATTAACAATTTACAATATATTTAAATAAACAATAAAACTTTAATTAACAAGTTAAATTCAATAATATAATCAAATTATATTTTTAAGTTTTCGACGACTTTAATCGTCTTCTTCAGAAATTTATTTAATATTATTATTATTATAATTATATTATTGAATTTAACTTGTTAATTAAAGTTTTATTGTTTATATTTTCTCACAAGTTAAGATTTATATATTTAAATAAGGAATGAGTGATAAACACCATGTTTCTGGCTTATTAGCCTTCTCAAGTACCGCATACACATTTATTAACATAATAGTTCTCAATAAAGAAAAAGAAGGAAAAGAAAACATTCACATTTTCTTACTTTTGGTAAAACTGTTTTTGAAACAAATGGTCTAATGTCAGGTAATATATAGTTGCTTCAAAATCTTTCAGATTTTCTAAATTTTCAGTAATCTTGATGTCTTCATTACTATGGAGTACTGGCTGAACTTCAGCTAGATGCTAAAATAATAATTAGTAAATTAATATATGTAGGACACTTTAAGTAAATACCTGCTGCACAAATTTCTTCAATGAAACTAAAATATCTCCTCATCGTTTTCACAATTACTGCCTTCTGAATGACCCTTGCTGTAATTTACCAACAAACTCTTGTAAAATGGAGTAAATGCAGCTACTGTTGGATTTGTAAATCTTACTCCCCTCTCTGTCTTAAATCTCCAGAAAAATTTTCCAAAACATCCTGGTTGAACGTCCTAAGAAACATGCTCTTAAAACCAAGAACTTTCATGTTTGAGTAATGTCAATAAAGCCCTGAAAATTGCAAGATATAAACATTAATTATTTATTTTAGAATTATTTTATAAATTACTTCTAGCGTAGAAATCCGCTTTTTGATGGATGGTGGCGTGTGCTTCCTTATGAGCCCCTCATTCTTGTTTATATCATCTGTATCGCTTAGTACTGCCATTGTCATCTTTATTAATAAATAATACCATCGTCTCAAAAATTCTAATAGCTCTCTTCCAAAATTCAATATGATCTGATTTGTCGGTTACGCAGGTTCGTAACTTCTTGCCTGGAACTTCAACTTCGACATGACCACAAAACATATTATTTACAAGACATGACCAATAACGCTGTCGAACAATTTGTCGAAGAAGTCGATCACTTTTGCAGTTTGTTTTGCTGTTGGTTTCAACTTTAACATTTCACCATTACATTCGTGTTACAAGTCCAATACGAATATACCAATGTAATATATCACATAATACCGATATAAAATATCACAAAATACATAATCTTGCAATAATAACTGCAATTTATAGCTTAATGCTTTGGAAAACAAATTTTGAATCGTTTTAAATACATGTGGTAAATTCTAAATTCGCAAAAACATGAAACAAAATGGACGGTTGCTTGTTATTGGTTAGGCAATCATCATGCAATCATGAACAAAGAAAGAGACAAAAACTAAAAAAAAAAGGACAAAAACTGGTAAGAACGCCATCTATCGCCTACAGTGCCCGTTTTTACGATGTATCACGAATCCCTATACCACATCTCCTACCGTGTTCAGCAATCTCGAGTAGTTCAAATGTCGGCATAGTTTAAATGTCTTCACGGTGATGTTTTGAAATTAAAAATATCAAAAACCCTAAAATCAAGAAACGTGAGTATTATTTGGTATTTATTTATGTTGTTAATTTAACCTTTGCTCGTTTATCAAAAGCATAATAATCTTGTAATCAAAATTTACACATTACGTCAGTGATGACGTTCCTGTTACTTTAGTTCCACATGAATTTTTAACAATGGTATGAATAAAAAAATGTGATATGTAATTTTCTATGAGTAATTTCCTTTTTAGTTCTTAAGCCGTTTTAGAAACCTGTGTGCAGTTTCGGTACGAAAAATGGCAGATGTAGCCAAAACTCAAGCTGCTGTAAACGAAGAAGATGTGTTATTTAAAGAGCATAAAGATAAAGGGGTTATAATTTTAAATAGGCCGAAAGCGTTAAATGCTTTAAATCTATCGATGGTTACTAAGATATATCCCGTCTTACAGAAATGGGAAAACGAGAAAATGTTAATTTTGGTTAAGGGTACAGGTGAAAGATCGTTTTGTTCGGGTGGTGATGTGAGAGCTGTCGTACTGGCTGGACTAAAAGGTGATAAGTTGGGTCACGAATTTTTCCGTAAGGAATACGTCTTGAATGGTTTAATTGGTACTTATGATAAACCTTACATTGCATTTATCGATGGCATAGTAATGGGTGGGGGAGTTGGATTGTCTGTTCATGGACATTACAGGGTTGCAACTGAAAGAACTTTATTTGCTATGCCAGAAACTGCTATAGGTTTGTTTCCCGATGTTGGTGGCTCATACTTTTTACCACGATTAGGTGGTAAATTAGGGTATTATTTAGCTTTAACTGGGCAAAGATTAAAGGGTATAGATGTTCTTAAAGCCGGAATTGCAACCCATTATTGCGAGAGCAGCCAACTTAAGAATCTCGAAAGTGCCTTATTGGAATTATCTAGTTCACAGAAAGTGCAATTAATTTTGGATGAATTATGTCCAAAAGACAGTAGAGAGTTCAGTTTGGAACCACAATTAAAAAGAATTAATCAATGTTTTGACGCCCCAACGGTGGAAGGTATCATAAAAAATCTACAAAATGATAATTCTGATTGGGCACAGAGCACTTTGGAGACTATGAAGAAAATGTCTCCAACTAGTTTAAAAATTTCGCTCAAGGAGTTACAATTGGGTGCCACCATGGATTTACAAGATTGCTTGAAAATGGAATACCGAATAGCAGTTGGCTGTCTTGCTAACAAAGATTTTTATGAGGGTTTGTATTTTTAGTTTATCTTTTTGCAATTATCTAACCGATTCAAACATTTTGAAAGCAGTAAGCAATGTTAAAAGCTTATAAAAACGATTTTTTATTGTTTTCTTAACACATTAATTTTTAAATTAATAGAACAAATACCTATTTAATTTAGAAACAACAAAAATGGCCAATATTTCTTATATACTCAAAAAATATAACAACTTTTGGCAGCATTTAGTTTTCTTTTCATGTAAATAATTATGTTATGATGTTATATGGGAAGTCGATTATTATCAATAACAAAAATAAAAAAACTTTCCATAACTCAATTTCTTTACATTATTATAAATAAATAATATTGGACGATACAAAATATAGACTCTTGATTCAATTTGTAATTCCAAGTACAAAAGAAACACTTTCTGCTCTTAATCACAATATCCTGTTAGAAAAGTATTTTTCCTATTTGTAATTTTACAGTATTTAAATAAAAGAAAATAAATAAAATTTAAAATAGTAGAATAATATTTTAATATTAGTAAAGTTGAGAATTCAGTAGTCATTGCAATCATTGAATTTTTATTAAAAATGTCGCATAATAATGAAGGCCAAAATTTGAATAAAATTAATTTTGACTTTTAAATAACTTACAATGGGAATGTCAATACAAAAGTAGTTGATTTGCCAGTTATAAGTAAAAAACAGATTATAATTCTTTAATTTAATTTTTATAATGGGGTTGTTGGTGCATGCTATTGTAACTAAGAGTTTTTCCAGGAAGGAAGATAAACTCAAAATTAAAAAAGAAGTTCAGAATAAATATTATATTATAAAAGGAAATATTAAATGAAGACAATTAACTTTCAATTTTGAAAAAATAAAGTAAAATGGGTAAATTAATAATGATTCCACATTTCTAATTTTAAATCTTCTTGAAAAATCGATTATAGATTAAAAAAATCTAGGTCAATTAATAAAAAGTCAAGGCTAAGAAAAAAAAGTTCAACTTGAACATGCACAACACGTGTACATTGGATATCACATAAAATAATTTTTTTTAAATCCTGAACGAAAAATATTATGTTTCATTTGAGTTTTTTTTTTGTAGGTGTGAGGGCTCAATTGATAGACAAAGATCAAAAACCGGCATGGAATCCTAGTACTTTGGAAGCTGTTTCAGATAAACTGGTGGAAAGTTATTTTAATAAATTACCGGAAGAGGAAGAACTAAAACATAAACTGTAATATATTTTGAATTGAAATAAACGTGCAAATTCAAATTAGTTTTCTACTTTCAACAGAATGTCCTGAAACGATAAACATCAAATTTTTTCAAAGTAGCTTTCTAATTAAATTACAATTTGTATATTGTAAATAATAATCGAAAATTTAATATAAACAGTTTTATTACAACAAAGGGTTTTAAAGTTACCAAAGGTTGAACAATTTGCCTAAAAAAATTGAAACACAATTAACAAAAATTTTCACCTAAGAAACAATTTGGAGTTGGTGAAATTTTTATTAAAAAATTATATTTACGTTTTTATTCTTAATAAATATGTTTAAAAGAAATTTCCTATCTTGTATTATTATTTAGTAAAAGTTGGAGAATTTACCAGTCATGTAGCGAGCATTGTTTAACTGGTTGAATCACGGAACACAAAATAAACACTTAACAGTCCTATATTATTATGACTGGAAAATTTGTATGCACAGGAATAAACTATTCAGTCGATGTATTGTGCTAACCAACGGAAACCTTCACCATAACCCTGTCGTTTGAGCACCGAGCACATGAACAATTCCAACGGACGTCCTGGCAATTCCAAACGCGACACTTTACCCTGAATATTTTAAAAAGAAAGTAGTTAAGGTGTTATTTTTAAAGTATGCAGTGTTTACCTTTCCGGTTGTTTGCCCATAAAGAGCAAAGAAGTTCCTTAGTTCGTCTTCTGAAGCTGCACCGGGCACGTCTATTTTGTTGCCCAATATCAGGACAGGACAGTTGGACAAAGTTTCGTCTGTGAGTAACGAATCTAATTCGTTTTTACTTTCTACCATTCTTTGTCTGTCAAAGGCGTCTATTAAAAATACAATTGCATCTACAGCAGGGAAATAATCTTTCCATACTCTTCTAGCTGTAAGAAGAAAACAAAATTCATAAACAGCTGAAATTCGTAATTGACATAACAACTCATAGAAAAATGGGAAAAATATCACCGCTTTTTGGCGCTACTTGGGGAATGCATTTTGAATGTTTTTCGAAAATGGAATTTCATTCAAAGATTAATTAAATTTAAAAATAGAAATAATAAATTATATTAGTTGATTTGTGTAATCTTGTTTATAGCAATTAACATTTCGAGTCTTTGAGAGTATGTAAGGGTTATTTATAGTTTAAAATTTTCAGCTCTAATCCAATAGCATAATATTAGATTTGCAAAAATCCCTATCACTTAAATTTTTTTAACAATAGTATCCATCCACTTACCGGTTTATTTGCAAATCAATTATATAAAATCTGTTTATTAAGTCTACAAGTTCCGATCTGCCAGCAATCGGCTGTGGTGGTCTGCATAAACGGATAGGTGAATGGACACCAATTTATTATCTTTTGTTCTGCTTGCAATTTTGGGCATACATTGTTTGTCGAATTATTTTGACTGACCTTTCTCACAGATCATGTAAGAATATGGTTCTATATTTTAGTAATATCCTATGTTGTCATATTCTAGAATATTTGAGAATTTCAATTCATTTTTATTAAGAAATAAATTATTTCCTTCCCCCAAAGTCTTAATTTTCCTTCTCTCATCTGATTTTTTTAATTCTTTTTATTTAGAAGGGTTCTCTAGGCGTCTAGGCAGATACCTCGGTGGTTCGCCATTGCCTGCCGAGGGAAGACGGTCAGAATAAAGTTTTACTCCGCCCGGGATCGAACCGGTGATTTCGGCTTAGCAATCAGTGCACACAAGCGCCAGGCCGTGACCGTCTTCCTTACTTTCGCTTAAATTGAAAATTCGCTGACAAAAGTTATATAATTTAAAATTCCTTAATTTTTCCTGGTATTCCAAGTTTTTCAGGCGAGTGGGAACCCTGCTAAATAAAATAGTAAATTACATATATTTTTTTAAATTTTCTAAAGAATTTTCCTGGCTCCAAATATTAATTCCCCTGACCTTTGCTTAAGAATCCACAATTCCCTGACAAAACTCTGCATTTTGTTGATTTGAGTTTATCAACGATTTACAATGAGGGAGGGATGCTGACTTGTACCGAGCACTAAATTTAATAGATTTCTAATAATATTAATTTAACATAAGCATTAAAATTGACGTTTTTACTGAGATTATGACTTCTACAGCTACTAAATTTGCAGGAAATTTTTATGTAGATACCACTGCTGTGCCGAGAGGGAAATCAGAAAGTAAATTTTTAAACACTAGATTTCCTTTTGCAAGATTTTTGAAAGATTGAAAAAACCAGATAATACTTTGATTCAATAGCATTAATGACAAAGATTTGAGGTATAATTCTGAAGTGTTTCCATGCTTTCGGTACTGATCTGAAACTGTATGATTCACTCAGTTCAGTTTTGCAATAGATTCAAAACAAAAACAAAATATCGCTTCAAGAGTTCAAAGAGCAATGCAAGTGAATGAGAAGAATTTCTAGACGTACACAATTATCATCTGCTCAATCCCCTTGTTGATGAATGCTTTTGAACAAAAATTTAAGTTTGTACTAAAATTAAAGACGTTGACTGTTGATCTTGATATTATCCTGCCGATGTCCAAGCATCGCTTGTGAAATTTTTGAAAACCCAATTGTCCAGACCGATAAAATTGCATAACTGTAATATGTACTGGTAGAATTAATTGCTATAATCTCAAGACTTATTTTGTAAGATAAATGGCAATCCATGCCACTAGAAAGATAAGAATGATGTGTATCTTATCATTCAACAATAAATGATGAATTTGGTACTCGTCAGACAAGTGCGGTTCAAACCAAACAAAAACTTGAAACATTATGTGAGACTTAAATATGTTTAGGGTTAGATAAACCTATAACTCACCTTGCGAGTGACCACCTAGATCAAAAGTAGTAAATCTCATGTTACCAATGGACAATTCTTCCGATGCTACAAAAAAATTCAGTTAGCATCTTAATAGTGTTAGTAAAAAATGCGTGCTTACTGGGATGCAAAGTAGGAACATGCTGGGCCAGCCGATCATCCTTGAGCATATGAAGGAGTGTAGTCTTGCCCGCATTGTCAAGCCCCAGGAAGAGCAGCTTCCCAGATTTCTTCCATAAACCTAAACACACAACATGCTTTTAATTACCTTTCATTTCGTTCCCGAAACTAGGTGAATACGGTAAGGGATCAATTAAACAATCACTAACAAGAAGTTTCATTAACGACTGCTTGCCCGAGTTAGACAAACCCAAAATTAGGTATCTTCCCTTTTTACGTTTCACAAAACCTAGCAACACTTGAAATAAACCGAAAAAAATGCAGTGGTATAATAAAGGTACTTACCTAAATAACCTAAAACGCCAGTAAACCAGTCCCATATAAACATTTTGAACTGAAAATAAAAACACGCAAATTTAGCGACGTAACCTTGCTTCTCTGACTCAGCTAAAATAGTTTTAGCTAGGTATTCTTTTAAACAATAACTTTTAACCAAACAATTTGACAACAAGACAAAAACTTAACCCCTCACACTATTTACATCTTCTAATTTTCCCCTTTTTACATGAAAAAGCTGCACAATATGTTTACCTTAAATTGTGTGACGAAGTTAGTGGTTCAGTATAAAATAAATCACAATTTTGCTAAATTTGTTACTATAAAATTTGGGCCACGGCCAGTTACTTCGTTTCGTTTAGCTGTTCACTGCTCACACGCAAAAATGTAAGAAGATCGTCTATTGACGTTACGCTGATGATGTGACATTTCCGGTTATTAATTTTGAACCTCAAACTTTGACCCGTAAATAAATTAAATATGTTTATTTAATTCGCATTTATTTATAACCCGTTTATTTAATGTTGATTTTAAATTAAATTAAATTTTGTTAAAACAGTAGAATTACGAAAAATAAATAGATTTTTTTAATTGTTAGCGGAAGTCGTCAGAATTATCAAATCAGAATCTCATTCAACCGTGGTAAAATTAAACCACGTCACTTTTACATTCAAAATTCAAATTTTGGATAAATAACACGTAATTTAAATTTTTTCGTTAACAATAATAAGTTGTGGACAGTTTTGTTGACTTTGGTCAAATTTTTTTTATTGATTTTTCTCCCAGACCTAACTCGAGAAATAATCAATATTTACAATACAAATATACAGGTAACCTGTTCGAATTTAATGCAATTCGAATACGACTGCAAAGATATTATACCACAATGACAAACGATGTCAAAAAAACGAAATCGTTCAATTAAGACAAATTTTAAGTTTCCAGCGGAATATCTGCGGGTAATACCTGAGCCGGATAAAGTTACGAGTGCCTCGAACAATAGCAGTGTTTTAGAAAATAAATTGAAAAGTAAAATACCGGATAGTACGTCTTCGAGTGATTGTGACAACACTAACAGTGAATCTTCAGATTTTGATATAGTGAGTTATGATAAAACTTCATCCAGTTCCGTTAGTTGGTGTGATGATTTTGACACAGATGCCACACAGCGTGTCCAGAATGAATTCGAACGTATGGAAAGAGTTTTACAGGGATTAGAAAAAATACCATCACATTATAACGTAGATGAGTATAAGTTATGGATGAAAACGTTCCCTGAGTTAAGGTAAAGACTTCTGGTGGTTATACCAATAAACTTAAAATAAATTCGGTTAATAAATAAACACGGAGCCTGGACATTCTTGTAATATACTACATAATAGAAGCTTTTTTGCTTTGGGCAAGGAGAAATCTTCAAAAAGACACCTTCCAGGTGGTTTTGGGTGGTAGTGTCCCTTTTTCGGCTATTTCTCTCTTCTTCTGCGTTGGTAGCCATTATGCCGACGAGCATGTCTTCGATGGTCTTCCAGGATGCTTTGTTCTTCAGCATTATCTGAATTTAGGTGTAATTCATTCAAAGACTGTATGCTCCGCGTCGTCCGTCTCTTATGTGCAGTAGGAGCATTGTGGGCTTTCATATCTCATAAACCTGTGTAGGTCCCCTTTGAAACAGGCCGTGATTGGCAGAGCCGGATTAAGAATATGCGAGGCCCGGGGCTATCTCTTTTTGGTAGCTTATTGGTCTTGCACGTTTTAATAAAATGTGCCGCAGGCGAAAATTTTTGATTTTTGAAGGTCAACCGTGCTTAGATCAAATGTAAAATTTTGTGTAAATGTAAACTTGAGTGATTTAAATTTTGTTGCTTTATTTTTTTTAAGCCCCTAGAAAATTGGAAGCCTGGGGCTGCAACCCCTTTAATCCCCCCTTTAATCCGGCTCTGGTGATTGGTCAGGCATTGTGTTGTTTTGCAGCTTAAATCGCCATGTTTCCTTGAGATCCAAGGTTCCAGATTAGGTACATAGAAGTCTATGGGTCCATCTCTCTTTTGCAGTAATTGCCTCCCCCTCTAAAGAAAATATCTAAATCCACGCTTGCCCCCCCCCCCTAAATATAAAATGTTAGAGATTTTTGTAGCTTCTAGTAGCTAAAAAAATTAAAAAAAAGCAGAATAATAATTTTACATACTTAAATATGAAAAAGTTTTTTCTCTCCCATTTTCGAAAGAAATAGATGATAAATTATGATAATAAGTACTGTGGCTTTAGCGTTCGTAAAATAAAATTTTTTTATTAAATTTTTAAACGAAGATTTTTCTTTTGTTCTCTATTTTTTTAATCTTGCTCACTATACCGGGTGCTGAATGAGTTAGCCGAACATAGGAAATTAACATGTAAAAACTTATTTATGAAAATTTCTGCTTCCCTAATTATTTTAGAGAAAAAATGAAAGACACAAAAATAATGCAGAAATATAAACTACGAATGATAAGAGCATTAGATTTCATCTAACTTTTACTTAAAAAGCCAAAAAATGCTTTTGAAATTGTTAAAAGTTTCATTTATCGGACTAGCCATGAAAGTTTCCATGGTAATTATTTTGGAAAATATAAATTAAATTGAATTTATTACATGGCCAGTGCGATAAATTAAAAAAAAACGAAAATGAAAATTTAGGCACAGTAGCGTAGTCAGCAGTGTTCCGTGTGTTACGGAAACACGGGCCCAGGCCCATCGGGCTTTTTACCTGCCTCTTCTTGTACCTTACGTTTTTTCGCACCAGATTTTTATTTATACATGTTACGGTCAATCACCTAAATTGGGCATTGACGTCAATGGCCGGGCAATGACGTCAATGTCCATTTACGCTGGCCATTAACGTCATTGACTGGTCATTGACGTCAACGCCCGTTAACGGTGGGCAATGATGTAAATATTTTCTTCTGATTGTAATATTTACGTCTTTGGCCGGTCAATGACGTTAATGGCCTAAAAGAATAGAACAATGATGATATTATGGAATAACTAGTATAAAGAACAGCAAAATGGCGATTTAAATTTGACAGCCAACTGGCAAGTGATATTTACGTACATATTTATGTTGTATTAACAAATTAACAATTAACAAAAATAATAAAAATTAAAAAATATTGAAATAAAAATTTATAAATTAATCATTTTTATTCTGGCACGGGAGTAACCCATGGTACTTAGAATTTCAAATTTATTTGCTGCCGTGACACGCATATTTGTTGTTTTTACATCCACCCTTGCAATAACAACGCCAGTAACACGTTTTAAATTATTTTACTACGCTGGGCATTGACGTTATTGTCCGGCCATTGACGTTAATGACCGAATTGTCATCATTGACCGTAACATATATACTCATTCTGCAAAGAAATACCTGATTAATAACTAAAACTGAATAAACAAAATTTGATATTTTCAAGAAAAAATTTGTTGAGGTTACTGTACCATGAATTTCAGTTTTTCCTGTACAAAGTGCCCGTTTTCTGAGCTCCATCATGGGGATCTCAGTTATTATAAGAGATACGAGGTTGGTTAACTTAGGGAAAAGTTGCGCATTTTCATTCTGAACAATTATCTGAAAGAAAATTTGATGTTTCATTTTTAGTTTTTGAATTATTGGAAAAAAACGTAAATTCGAAATTTTTGTTTTTATTGTTTCAAGCGAAAATCAAAAGAACTAGACATTTTTCTTGAGGCACTTTTTCATAAGGAATCTAAATCTGTCATCGAATTTCCCAAGGCGTTTTTTATGCCAGAGTTACAGCACTAAATGTTGGTTTTTCTTACGGGCACCATATTGGTTTTTTGCATTTTTGCAAAGTTTTTTTTCTTCTGATTACAACGATGTATGACACAATATGATAGAATTTTATTTACTGATCAAAATTTGGAAAAAAACGTTTTTGCGAAGAGTGCTTTGGAAAAAACTCCAACAATTTTGTTTAACAAATTAAATTTTATTTTTCTTTATTTTATTTTTTATTTATTTTATTTAATTTTCGCAAAATACAACAAACCAAAGTTATAACAGATGCTCGAATACTTCACCTTTTTTTCCAAAGCACTCTGCGCAATAACGATTTTTTCCCAATTTTGATCAGCATATAAATTCAATCATATTGTGTGAGGTGTGATACATCGTTGTAATCAGAAAAAAAACATTTCAAAAATGCAAAAATCCAATATGGCGCCTATAAGAAAAACCAAAGGCATCAAAAACGCCTTGGAAAATACGATGACAGATTTAGATTCCTTATGAAAAAGTGCACCATGAACGTCCTAGTTAAAAATATCTGGTTTTTTTGGTTTTCGCTTGAAACCATAAAAACGAAAATGACAAATTTACGTTTTTTTTGAATAATTTAAAAACTAAAAATGACACATCAAATTTTCTTTCAGATAATTAATTGTTTAGCATGAAAATGTGCAACTTTGCCCTAATTTGACCGACCTGGTATCTCTTATAATAACTGAGATCCCCGGTTGAGCTCGAAAAACGGTTACCTTGTATACCATTGGAAAGACAACAATTTTTGAAGTGTTTTTTTTACATGTTTTTAAAACGGCATTTGAAAATCAAAATTTTTCATATTTAACATGGGAGTACATAGAAATTGCCAGTCTCGGGTTTTCTGTTGCCGATACGTGTGCCCTGATATGAGTGATAGCCGTCACTCGCTTTTCGTATACTTCCCAGACCGACGTGGTAAAACTACGCTATCGTAATTCCATAGAATTTTATTACTAACATTCCATCACAACATGAAGAAAATCAAAGTACAGCCAATCAGCTACGTTATTCGCTTTTCGTTCTTCGCCGAGTGCAGGCTTCCCTGGAGAGGTAGATTCAGGGATGTTTTTAACAAGTAAGCGCTAGCCAAAACGGCCCGGAGCGTTCAGAGCGCCCGTAGCAAAGCGAAGGGCTGCGTACGGTCAGTTTTGGCTGGCACAATCACGGTAAATCATGAATTCACCCTAAAATAAGTTTTCGGATTTTCTAAATTAGCTCATCCCATTATACTATTCTTATCTTTAAATTCAGTTTTTTCTAAAACTAATGGATAATCCACCAAACAAATTTTTTTTATATTATTAAACAATTGTCCTCTTTCCAATGGTATATAGGAAAAAGTTAAATTTGTGGTATAAATTAACTAAATATTTAGATTTTTTTATAATTAGTTTTTCTGTTCTAAGTAGTTTAATTTTTATCTACTACTATGATTGGATTTTATTTAATTTTCATAGTTTTACTTTTTGTTAATTTGGTATTTTTTATTTTAATAAACTTAGCAGTTCTCAATTCCAAAAAAATCACTAATTGGAAGATTGGAACAGACAATATTAATTAGTATTATAGCGTTGATTATAGCTAATAATTATAGTTCTAATATTTTTTGTTTATCTATTACCCTTACGTAATAGCTCATTTTTTCACTGATTTGAGTTACATAATGAGTCACTTTTACGCACTAGTGTGGAAAGTGATTTACTTTTAACACCTGTGTTGATAATATTCTAATAATAGACTAATATTCAATTTGTAAAAGTGTCAACTCACTGCATATTATGTAAAGGTATTTTACTAACAATCCAAAAGTGGTAGCAAAATATCCTATTAACGAATTGTCTTAGAACTACTCGAAGGATGGGAAATTCGATTGGTCACTTTGATGATATGGAACTACTAGTTTGATTGCTCTATGTTATTTTAAATTCGTAAAAAAATTAATGAACCCCAAAGTTCTTACGTTGGTAAACAAAATGGATAAATCAAAACATTGAAGTTAAGAAACCGACAAAGTTCTAAAATTAACAAAATTAGAATAGGTATATACAAATATGGAAATTGGGGGTTGGTATTCCAACAAAACCATGACTACTTTCGAACATCTGCAGTTTGACGCACAATATATTTATTTGAGGTTGTTTTCTCAAAGTATTGAACTGTGTTGGTATTAAAAACATGGCTAATTTTGAACAGCTGTTTATTTAACTAAAACACAATGTATTTTTAATATTGTATTTTGTCAAAGTATAAGTAAGTTACAATATAAGTATAAGAACCATTAGTACGAGATTTTTCTTTGAAATCTTTTTGAACAAAACAGCATTGTATCGAAACCTCCTGATTATAGGAGGGAGTGTCGTAAAACTTCAACCGCCTTATATAAAAATTGCGTTATAAAAACACCGCGCAATAGAAGGGTTTACTGTATATTTGGAAACAAGTGCTTTCTGCTGTATAGCATAGCATAAATTTTTGTAAATAAAACAAATCATAACGTTCGCGGTATTGACCCAAATTTGTACTACTATTATATTATCAAACCATTGTTGTCCTTAAAAAGTGTTAAGCTCAATTTAATACCTGAAATTATTTGTTTCCCACGACATCTCTTTTGGCGTTTCCTGATGTATTACCCATTTTATTATTATAGAAGAGAATTTGGCTTTTTACTCGAGCTCTTACCTTTAAACGCTTAGCCAAAAGAACAATACAATTTTCGGGTCAGTCGCCCTGAGGTTGACTGCTAGCAATACTTACACTACCTATAATATAAGAATGTAACATTCAGTGCAATTTTCTAAAAAAATTATTAATTTATAACAACCGAATTTAGCAACTTCTTCAATCCTTAAGGTTTAAATAATTATTGAAATTTTATAATCTATTTCAATTTTGTCTGAATTTTGTAGAAAGATGATATCTAATTTTTATATTATTTTTAGGACTTCTGGAATCAAAACAAAATTAATAGCAAACGAAAAGAACGTAGACGAAAAGTTTGGCCAAGTAATTCCATACGAATTTCTGGACAACTATAATCAAATACCTACCTCGCTAGATATAAATACTATCGATAATTTAAAAAGTTCTGTGATAGATGAAGTGTTTGAAAGAGTTTCTTCAAGACTTTTTAACAATAGAAAGCAGCATAGCAAATTATCTCCAATTAAAGTACGAAATCTAAACGAATTGACGGTAGACTCTACGACAAATCATTTTGGCGATATTTTACGAATAACGCCAACAATTGATAAACCGTTAGATTATCTAAGGCAGCAATCCTCCAATTCAATCTCACGTTCCGAAATATCTTCTTCTAAATGGATGCAAAATAAACCGGACGAGTATTCATCTTTACCATATTTAGCAAACACAAGTGCCAAACCGAAAGGAAATTGGCAAAGAAATGCGGAAGTAGATAAATCGAGAAGTTCATCAAAGTTGTCTCAAAATAGAAGTAGTTGCGTGGTGTTACCACCGATTAAGACGAACTCATTGGCCAGTAACCAGTTCAGATCTATTTCAGCTACACCAAGAAGATTCCCTCAGAAATCATCAGCAGTTTCGCTTCGAATCGATTCTAACGTAGGCAATAGGAAATTCAGCTTTAAAGCGTCGGACAATATTGGTTTTCGATATAATTAAATGGAATTTGGTGTGAGATTTTTACTTTTTTTTGTAACTAAAAATAAATTTTCCGTTTTTACTAATTTAAATAATATGACATGAGGGATCAAAAGTATTCTAGAGGGAACGGTGATGGACAGAAGCTTGCAGTGCTGTGATCAATAATTTGCACGGTGAGTTCATGTCACGAATTCATTTAATAGTTAAAAACGTAATTAGGCATTTTTTAGATTACTCTAGAATAAGAGAGAAATTTGCTGCAAAAATCAAAAACGAATAAGCTTTCTTTATTTTACGTATGATTCTGTTTCTTCTGGTGTAACTAAAGCATTTTTAAACTCTCCTAGAAATATTATTTATGTTAAAAAAACTAAAAGTTTGTGAAATATTTTTATTATAAATTGTGTGATGTTACTTTAATAAAAATTTTTACCATGTAACATGTTGATTTTAATTTTTCTTAATTGATTTATTTAAATTATTTTATTAAATTAACCAATAATAAATAACATCAACAATAACGTAAAAATTAAACACTTTGTGTAATAAAATGCCGTAACATTTATCCTAAGCAATTACATTTTTGCGCCGATATTTATTTATATTTTTTATATAATAATTAATTATTATCATAAACATTTAATATTAAAACATATTAATTAATAATTTGCGGTAGGTACGTTTAGAATATTTGTTTATTTAACCAATAATTTAAATAAGCAGAACTTTTTTTTAAATTATCTGAAAACTTTGTTTTTTAATATTTTAACATTTAATTTTGATTTTTAAAAATTGAATGCAGGTTTAATTTTTATGTGTCGTGGTGACAATGTGAATTGGCGTTATCTCCAAAGCACTAATTCGACATGATTGTGTTTTGTTACATTTGTAATCCGATCTGAAACTTGCAGAATAGAACCGAAACGTTGAATATATTGATTTTGTTTCGTCCGGAACCTTTCGAGATTTAATGATTGTCTCCTACGTGAATAAAGGCAAAAGGTCGGATTTGTCAAGATGTTAGAAATAGTTGAACCTCGCGATAGTTCTGTGCTTCCCCGGACCGGCGAATTTTCAAATTCTGTTCTGTAAGTTTCAATATAATCGAGTTTAATAATAAAAAAAGAACATTCAACATTTCCATTACGTATTATACTGATGTGTAAAGTATGGTCCGGCAAACGAAAATACCAAAAAAAATACAGCTATGTCTAGAGTAAACAAAAGAAAACTATTTTCACACAAGTTGCAATTTCATTGAATTATTCTTATGTCTAATTATTTACAATATCACAATTTAAGAATACACACTGTACATATCTTACAAAAATTTTTTATATTGTACACAAATCGTACAAATGTTATAGAAACAATATAATAACAATTAGGTCTTTTTACCCATTTTTGTAAACTTCTAACATATAACTATAACTATCTTTTACACCCTATAAAAGCTCGAATTTAACTGTCTGTTCACATAACACGCTGGCATTTAACATACGTAAGTAGCATCTGAATAATTTTTATTTTTTTATATTTTATATATTTTTTAATCGATGTGTTTTCAAAATTATAAAATTGTTCGTTATAATTTTTAGCATTACATAAAGCACTAGAGATTTAATGTATACCATTAAATTTTTACTGTAGCGCCCTTATCTATTGTATCAATTTTGTTCAACATCCAATACCTGAACAGCAATAAATTTAGTAAGACTTTAAAAATTAAAACTAAACATATAATAAGTAACAATACAATTAATAAAAAAATTATTAAGAATAATAAAAATAAGGTTAAATTCAAATATTATAATTTCAAAATATTAGTAAAATAATTATTATGGAACATGGGCATTGGAATGATGTTCAAAATTAGATATAGGAATAAGGTCCATCTGTAAGGGCGCTACAAAGCAATAGTCAAGAATTATCGTCTTTATTTGAACCGCCTCCACCAGTTCCGCTTCCTTGACCTGTCCTATTGCGGCCTCTTACTTGTTTATACTCTAATCCAGGATCAAACTGCATCAGCACAAACACCTACAATTTCATAGTTAGGCTCAAGCCCAAAACTTCATATAAGTAGCATCATCACTAACCTGATCGGATGGCAATAATTGGAAATCGTCAGGTGGATTCGTTATGACGTAGCGTTTGCTACTAGCATCACACGAGTTGCTTGTATCTCTAAATCTGTACAATCCAATACATAACATTCCGTATTGTTTGAGAGCGGAAATAAAAAGGTCACCGTACTTCCCACCTTCTCCGAATTGAGCTAGAGGTCCATCATAAAGTGAAATTTGCCCAACACGACAACGATCACGATTTGATAAACTTTCCGGTGTACTAAATTCAAGTTTGCATTTAAATTTAGTTGTTCATAATTTTATTTAGCTTACCTGTAACCGCCACGAAGGCCAGCACCTTCCGCCAATATCAGTTCCAATTCTGGTGTTGCGCCACCAGTTATTAACGATCTTATTAATGTTAAGGCATTTTGGTTGAAATAAGTCTGGAATACATAAAATATAGTTAAAATTGAAGTAAATTTTTAAGATCAACCTACAGTAGACATTAAAGAATCCAACACACTAACAGCAAATGCAGTACCACAGGCAAAAGGCTGCGTTAAATATAACTCTGTATCTGGATCGTCGTCATCATCTTGATCCAAAAATTGAACATTACTATCATTAACCAATTCTGTAAAAAAAATCTACTGTAGAACTATTACATTTTCAGCTCGTACGAGCCTACCCGTAATCATGGGAACATTAGCACCATAGACTGAACCTCTTCTCTGTAAGACTATAGGACTACCGGGAGTACCATCAGCGTCACCGTTAACTTGACTAAGAACACCAATAGTATCGTCAAAAGTCATTGCTTTAATATTTAAAGACGCCAATATGGCTTCTTTATCTGCGAGGGTTGGATCATCGTTACTCGGCACTTTTGCGGAAAGTATACAACACATATCGCACAAATTAACATTTACTGCACGCAAATCAGCTCTACTTAATGGCGAACCCTACAATTCCAATTGTTAATTCGAGTCTTGCAAACGATATTAAAACCTTACATTTAACACAGATATTTTAGGTAAATTTTGCAACATTTTCCATTCTCTTTTGATATATTCTATGGAGCCAACTATGACTACATATTTAAGTTCATGATAATGAAAATTGCTAGCTCTCAAAGGCATAACTAAATTACGTAAGCCTATAAGCGGCGAATCTGGATCTGCAAATAAACAAACCACTACGTGCCCATTTAATACCGTCATTGCTGCTTGGTTACGATCCTAAAAAATTATACAATTAGGTATAAAAAAATTCCGAGATTCTGTGCCATACCAAAATACAGTCTTCCAAATTTTTCGCAGGTCCCCAGTGAAACATTCCCGTACTGTCGTACTTCATTTCAGTTTTTTCAAAGTCAAAATCTTTTGCTTGATCATCTGCAAGACCTACTGGAAGGGCTACGCTATTATTATTTTGATTTGTACCACCACTACTTCTACTGGTTGGCCTATAATACAGAAATTTTATTATATTTTAGACAAAAAATAGGTTGCTAAAAATTTATCTATCGGAAAACTGTGATCGTGTAAAGAGTGTCCATCTTCATGTTTAAATGCGGGTTTTTGCGCCAATTATTTTGTGTGTAGTTGTGCAAAACCGATTAAGATTTGAAGAAGCAAAATAAAAACAAGCAATGATATTTTGAACAAAAAATAGAATCTTTATAAGATCATCAGTTTCAAAACTAGCAACACTAGATTCTACTGATCTTTGGTTAACAATAAACATATTAAAAAAATTAACAAGAAATAGTATTAAAAATCTAAATCCAAAGGAACTCCAAACAACTAATGTTAATTATAACAAGAAAGCACTAAATTTTAAAATACAAAAAGTGTGTTTGTTCACAAATATGGTTTTGGCCAAACCGAAACAGACAAATCTGTGTGCGAGGAAAAGAAGTGCATTTTGGCCAAAACCACGAGTGGGTATTACCGTGGAATATAGACACCTCGGTGGGCTATATTCTGTGGTAAGTTACAAATTTTTGTAAAAGTGCATGCAATCAAAACGTAACAAAACATTATGTCTTGAAATACAATAACAATAATCAAAAATGAAATAGTATGGCACCTAGAATTTCCATGAAAATTTTGTCACTTAATTTTCAAAACATTGTATTGGTTTGACTAGCAGCAAAAAGCGTCAACGATCATAAATTAGTTGAGCTTAGCACATATATTTGCTGTGATAAAAATTGCTAAATAATTAAATTAATAAAAACAAAGCTAAAATAAGAAATTCAGAATATTAAATTTTACTAAGAAAATTATTAGTCGATTTAATTTTTAGATTCATTCAAAATAATCTATTTTTGGGAGAAAAGGTCGACATAAATACAACACAGTTTACTCGAGTTAATTGTTAATTATCGTAAGGACGATAAAATTATGTCGACCCACTTTCTCCATAAATCATTGAAAATAAAGTTTTATTATCTATAAAAATTAGTGCAAAATTCTATTAAAATTTTACTGTGCCATACAGTTAAGTGTGAAAAAAACTTAACAAGAAGTCGGCATGGTACAACCGCTGATGAAAAGGTATATTATCATTTTTCGGCAGCGTGGTACCATGCAGTATTAATACGCAAAAGAATTGCGAAAAAGCTTGTGAACTTTTTAAAAATAATTAAAAGCAAAGCACTAATAGAAGTAGTGAAATGTGTAAGTAATAGCTTAAGCATACATGAGTTTTTTGACTTCATAGGCAAGATGATAGCCGGCATAAGACGTAGTATCCTGCTCCGGCGGTCTGAAAACAGCACACTGCTAATAGCACACCACATGTCAAACCAATATATTATTAAATATATTTTAATATAAAAGAATGAATAAACATAACCACAATCACCCTAAGTAAATTATTGATTATGAGTTTTATATAATATAATGTTTATATTATAATAATATAATAGGGTAGAGCTTAAATGAATGCTTTTAACATTATTATTATTATTAATAAATCAAAGTACTATATTAGAATAAAATATAGTCAAACCTGCAATCACTCCTGCCCAAGCCCATGATATGGTCAAGTAATAGTATATAGTTATATCATATAATGTAAATGGTATGTGCTAACTGTATGGTATAGTATATTATAACTTACGTATAGATATAGTACAATAATATAGTATTAAAGTGCATCACCTATACCTGAATACAATATTATAACGAAATATACCTATATTTTTATTTTAAGTTTGATATCAGAAATATTAAAACAATTGTTGTAAACATGCAGTGAGTAAATTTAGGGTGATGTGGATGCAATACATTAATTACCTGAAGAAATCATGAGTATACTTAATAAATAACAAAGATCATGTACTACGTAAAAAACATAATACATATTATTACTAATTTGTTTAATTTATTTACAAAAGCCAACCCTGCTAATTGATTATGTACGTTTAAATATATTTTACAGAAGCAACTAAATAAAACTATTGATTTTAAATTTGAAAAAGATACGCAATTTTAACAATCAATCAATTCACACAATTGTGCAGAGAAGTTACACAATTGTGTAATTTTTCTACACAATTTTGTGTTTGTGTATTTTTTTCAAATTTATAATAAACGAGAAAAATAAAAACTTGCTAGAAGAAATTGTGAATTTGATTACTTTCGTTGTGAGCACTGTGATAGTATATACACGGTCTTGATGAGAACATAGTAAGTTAAAAATACTTCTTCCGATACTGTTATGTACATCCGAAATTACTTTTTCAGTCAGGGAGCTCCTGTACGTATAATTTCTACATATTATTAAGTATACTTTAATATATCCGCTATACAAATTGTTATGTTTGAAATGTATAATTTCGTTTTACCTAGAATTGAATCCCGGTGACGACGCATTCTCCGCATTATTTCTGGTAACATTGGGCTTCACTTTGTTAACCTGCTTGGTTGAATTTACCATATTCGAAGTTGGCAATGCGTTGCTCCTGTGATTTTGATTTTGATTCCGATGTGTTACTAATGAGTAACAAATTTAGTTAACCTTCGTCAATTTGTTTATAAAAATTTAATATAGAAAACTTACAACTTAAGTCGTCGTGCCGGTTTATGTCACCTATAAGAGAAGGACAAATGGAATTAATACTACTGACGAAAACTCGGTAGGTACAAAAATATCTGCCGATCAAATTGAAATAAAGTAAACAGATATTTTTGTACCGCTCAAGAACGTTATTAATTGGACGTTAATTACAAAACATCTATACACAATCTACATTGCCAGGTGCGTACAACTAAAATTGTTTAAAGGTTTACTCTCGAACGTAATAAGCAGGATTTCTGGAAACGGGAACTTAGCAGAGTTTATCAAGAAGCGGAAGCCTTTTAATCTTTTAACCACCACTTTGACATATTCTGAATTTATAAAGCCACAACAAAAAGCGGGTTGGTTTTTATTGCTTTCTTCGTTTTGTAGTTGTAAAAATCGTGTGCAGCATGGAATAATAAGTGAAAGATATGTGCAATAAGCTTTAAGCTTCATCTATTTAAAATACCTCGTACGTGAACCTTCTTGGGCAACTCTGGCGGTGTAAAAGTTGGGGGAGGATGGTGGTCATCTGTAAACCACAAACCAAATCTAGCAAACAATTCTAGTTTTCTAGTAATTAAATTGCTACTACTAGTTTAGGCTACTCTAAAGTTCTACTTTCAAAATTTTGAAAAGAATGCTCGGTAAGGAGCATTAAAATTAATGAATAATATTGACACTATTTTTACTTTACTACTAAACTAGTCAATTTGTTATAAATTAATTGGTGCTGAAGTACATGCAAACGAGCTCACAACGTATGCAGCATGCGTTTAGACATCAAGAGCATGGACTAATCTAAATAATCGTGAAGTGGAAAGAAGTGTTTGCTTAAATGAATTAGATTAAAGTTTAAGTCTTTAAGATCCAAATGATAGTCCTCGATAATGATGACGACTCAAGTATTTTTAGGTAAACTTACTTGAAAATAAGTTTGTGAAGTCCTCGCCTGCCGACCAAAGAATGTTAAACAGGCATTGTAATGATGGAAGTGCATTATACATAGTATGTGTTTAAATGTAAAAAATTGTGTACGTGGGTAGTTACAAAATTGGTGAAACTTATTTACCTCGACTATTTACAAAGAATGATTTCACCAAGACTGTATTTGTTGTTTTTTTGGACATTATGAAGGGTGTACATTATATTAACATTAAATTTTCCTATGTAAAGAAGTATACACGCTTCTTGCTAAACACCCAATACTAAACCTGGCAAAACATCAAAACTAGAACACCAACATACAAACTGATATGTATCAAAAACACGAAATAAGGAAGAGTTTTGAATAAGTAGATAGGCTACGTTTAAATTAAAATGCAAATACATTTATGGTAAAACAGTCATTTTATTGTAGTAATTCCAATCAAAAATTGGAACAAGCGTTTAGAGAATTAGAAAAGCTTTTCCAAACAACAATTATAAGGTTTTAAGTAATTTTGACATACAAGTAGTGTTAATAAAGTGTTATATATCAATAGTGTAGGACATGTTGCTAGTGTAAACATGTCTTTATGACAATATACATACTTGCTCGACTAACCATCTGCACGGTCCGAACGCCTTTCCTGAATGTAGCCACTATAATAATGAACGAGACAAAAGGAACTGTTAGTTTTAGCAAAAACGAAGCATTTCTACTAAGGAGTCCTATCTTATTATGTTTTATATGAAGAAGAACCAAAGTGGCAAACAAATTTTTTGTACTTAGGCAACTAAATTATAATATTCAAAAATAAAGGTCTGAAATTTATTTCGAGTTTAGTTCTTCGTCATACTATAAGAACCTAGGAAATTACTACAAAAAAGCCCACATTATAAAAATTTGGGCGTTAAAAATAGTAAATTAACTAAATCTAGCATTTTCGTCGCTTGTTTATATATTATCATTATTATTATCATCATCACAGTCAATACAAGGGCCTAACCAACCGTCGGACTGGTATTATTAATCACTCTATAGTTAATTCCGTTAGTTGCAAATGGATCTTGGAATATACGAGTCTGTCTGTAGATTTACGATAAGTAATATAAATTATTGGGTTAATCGATGAAATTATAAATAACAATAAGCTGCTGATTTACTTAGCAATAACTTAAAGTATAAGGCGATTATTTATAGCACAAACAAACCAAATTAGCTGCAAATTAGTGCAAAGTCACTGAAAACGATTTTGCCTATTCAAGCAATGCATTCCATATACATTTTATAGCTTCGATTATTTTTTTAATTTTGGTTTTAATAAAATATATATTAAGAATGCAAATTAAAAGCAAATTAGCATGGCACTTGGAAGGGTGCGTACCCTCCAGATGTCTGTGATATTGATATGGAGAGTTAAGCCCTTGTTTCACCATGCCCGTCTGCATCATGATCATTCCCACATCTGAAAAAAAGCCACATCCCACCCAATTTAAGTAATGTTAATTTTATTAAGAAACTTTCTAATCAGCAAATTAAAATTTTTGAATAAAAAATATCAAACTAAAAAAAGTAATAATAATATAATGAAATGAAACAACTGGTACAGTTAATAAATATATAACAAGTGGAAATTATACTTACAAATTTGAATTGATTATGATTTATGAATTAAGTACATGAAAACCTACCCATGCAATAGAATGTGCAAGAGGATATCAGATGTGTGTAGTAAAAGACATTCCCTCAATTCAGGCAAAATTTAACAAAACACACTCGCATAGTTTGATAGAAAATAATCTACATTTAATAATAATAATTGATTAACTTTGTCTACTCATAGCAACCCAGAACTATAGTTAGTGATTAGAAAAGTAGTAGATTAATAAGTGAATTGTGTGTAAAAAAATGCAAAACTCGAGACAGTTTAGGTTAGCAATCAAAACTATAAAGAGAAAAATAATTAACGAGCCCATCCATCAGGCCCAGGCAGATCTATAGAGATCTATGATCAAACGAAGATCAAATTACCTAGATCATGGGACCAGTTACGTTGCTGAACTGCAACTAAAAGCCACCACAATATACTTTAAACATAGTTTGGATTAAACTCATTGTAATTAAAAGCTATAAAAATGCATGAATATAAAATGCTGATACAAGATAAATAAGTACTTTTATTAACACAAATATTTCAAGGCAATGTTTTTGTACATTGTTAATGAACAATTTTCTCAATCAGCAAAGTGAATAGAAATTTGAAATGGATTAGAAAATAGTTGACCGATAATTATGCTAGCAAAAAAAAATTCAAAGACATCATAGAAAAAACGTAACACTTACAGTTTTTACATTTGCACTTCTTTATTAAAGTCTCGTCCTTAATTTCATCGTGACAAGCCTTACAGTAAAACCAAGCCCTAAACAAAGAGGTCGTAACCAATTTAGCCAAAGTTTATCAAAAATTATTATTACCTTTTGACTTCGTCGGCAGATTGTGCAATAAAAAATCCCTGAGTATTTGCTTGAATTTTTGCACCACGTGGATTTATGGATATTTTGGAATCGATGCCATCGTCGTTACCTTTTATTTCAATGGCCAACAACAACAGCTTTAGTTTTGTGAAGCAAAGCCTATTGAAGAAATAAAAATTAGCAACTCATCTTTTCATTTTTTATTTTTATTATATGTACGTGATGGAATTGAATCGAGCAAAGAATTTATCGAGGCCCAGTTTTTCCTGAAAATTTCCCCGGCCAAAAAGTGATACGTTCTTTGCTCGACTGGATATAATGATTTGTTTGTAATTTTCAACTCATGCTGTTACTGATGTATGATAATTTGTTTAGGTTTACTTGAATTTGTGTATTAGTAGTACCTATGGCTATTTCATAAAAAATAACGAAAGCGAAACAATCATGCAGGTTCAAACATAACTAAAGAGCAAGCATTAAATTATGTATAAAGATTCATACAATACGAAACAATGAAATTACGTCAGGGCCGGCGTACACAAGCAAAAACGATTTTGTATGGATTTGAAACTGAAACCACCGGACCTCTCTAGCGGTCAACATTATATTATAATAATAATCTAAACTATTTGATTTTCAAAACTATTCTGAAACACTTATCTTAGCATTAAGCAATAAACAGACAAACTGCCAACATTGCTATAGCTTTTGATTGACATTGATTGTATTAGTTACATTCCCAGTAGTGGTCCATTACTGAGAAGCAAGAAAATCTAAAGTATTTGCAAGTTGTTTCCCCAAGATATAAAAATATTTTGCTTGTGCTAGAAACGTTTCGTACCGGCCCCCGACCATAATAGTCTGTCTCCATCCCCGATACCTCATCTAAAAATCAAACCTGGTTAGTAAATTACATAGTCAATCACATTCGAAAAAATTTAATATATTGCTATTCTATTTGGGAACAAAAACCATCACACGCATACACTAAAACATAGTATCTACCGCTATTTAGTATTGTAAGTAAAATGCTAATCAAACATTTAAATTAATTTGTTACATTTTAACACATTGGTTAGAAACCACGGTTGAAGTGTTATTTTTTAATTTAAAAGATGAATTTTTAAAATATATAATTTTTGAGAAATACAATCTAAAAAATGTTAAAGTGAGCGGTCACCAAAAAGTCGACTGATACTTTTCGGTGACTGCGTACTCTAAAAGTGCAAATTAACGGAACGAAATATGTTCTTGTAAATCTATCAACGTCTAACATTTAAAGTCTAAGTTGTTTGTGCAGTGTATAATTATAAAATTACAATTAAACATTCAAAATTAACAGTGCTTTTACTAGAACTACAATAAGTCATTTCAAAATGTGCTAAAATGCATACCTAACAAATTATTCAAAAATTTTCTCATAAATGTTGTGTATATACTGTAATTTTTCTAACGACCAACTAAATTTTTTTATTTTAATTTTTCAATCTGTTTCCAGTTTTCTATGTCGCAAAACAGTTTTTTTTCGTGCAGGACAACAAATTACTTAACAAAAATCAACTTTTTAAACTGAAATAATTATTGTGAACTTGGAGTTTGATATGTTAACTGAGCAGAATGTGCACGTACTTATATAGGTCAAACTGTTCGATTAAAAAATTGGTCATCGAAAATGTATTATTTTAATAGTGTATGGCGTGTTGATGTGCTCTTACTCGCTGGCCTGAGGAAATGTCATGCCTGTGAACGAGGGGGACAGAGTCTCAGTGTACATCTCGCATCCTGTGCCTTGCAGGTAATCGTTTTGCCAGACTTGCATATCAGGGGACTGAAACCACAATACACTAACTCTCAGACATTGCACTAATAAATCACATTCAGCCAAAAGAGTTCAATAAAATGGTACAAATTTAGTAGATACCTAAGTAATAAATTCGCTTTTCCTGCCGTTGTATCATTAAAAACTGGAATCTCGTCAGTATGTAATGATACATCAACGTGGAAAAACGGACGGAAGTTTGAAGATCTCTCGTATTCAATCTCTGAAATTTTTATTACACAAGATAATATGCAAAAAAGCTAAATTAATCCTATAACGTATAAATCCCCTAAATTTCACTCGACACATACCTTTTTTTAAACGATATTTAATGATAATTAAATATTAAGGGTAGTCCAGCGTTTGAAGTAATATCAAATTTGACTGGCTCGATTTAATGACAGTTAATTGCTACTTTGGTTTAAATTAGTGGTTCTAAATGCGGACTTTAATTGCAAACTAGACTACCGCAAAATATTAGTAGAAAATGTAATTTTGATTGGAGAAAAAATCCCTTAATTATGTGCCAAAGTGTACAAACGTTTTTAAAACCAAAAATTAAGAGACATTGCATCAGCAGGAGAGGAGTGCTATACAATATTTAAGTATACAAGGCTTTTTCATTGTCTCAAGCCAACTTACTCTGTGGCCTGAGCAAATGGCATGCCTATAAATGAAGGACTCAGTGTTTCTGTATACATCTCCATTCCTGTGCCACGTAAATAGTCGTTGGTCCATACTTGCATATCGGGCGACTGTAATTATTAACATTTCAGTAAAGAAATAAAAAAAAAACTCCGGAAAAACTGAAATAAAACAAAATTAAAAATTTGCCTTCTGCGATGGTGCTTCCATAGCGGCCACCTATTGGAGTTTCTAAATGGAAAGAATTTTTTATTAAATTATGAATTCAAATTTGCATGTTTGATGCAATATCGCAGTCACATGTTTCTATTTAAAAAATAAATAATTTAAAATTCTAAAATGCGCAACCTACAGGAGCGTTATTTCAGTACTTTTAGCACGAAACTGGATATGTATCACTTATTTGAATCATGATACATAAATTTGCGTGATTTAAATGCAAAAGATGATTCGAGCGATAAAACACAACAAAATGTTAGAGAAAAAATACAACTTTTTTTTCTAACAAATAAATTTCCATATGTAAGGAAACGAAACGGTTTGCAAAAGCAGGAAAATTATTTATTTCGCAATCTAGAGAGTACTGCATTGCAGAGTATTCAATTTTATGTTAAGATTGGGTGGAAGTAAACATAGGTCGAAATGGAGCTATCGACAAGTCGTGTAATTTCTTGAACAAAAATTTACGCTTGCAAAGAAAATGCGGATTTGAGGTTAAAAAAATCGTTGATAAAAACAAAAGAATATACATAAAATTATCATTTTGTGGAAAACAAAAGAAGATAAAATCAATTGCAAATGTTTCCAGAAAACATATCTCTAAGCAACGAAAAATGTAGAAGAAACCTTTCGAGTGGGCAAATGAACAAAATAAATTGACTGTGTCAACTTCTCGCAATGTTTCGTGTCTATCACAATAAAACACTAATGAACGTCTAAGCAGAAATCACTAACCTCGTTTAGGAATTACAAGTGCAGTGGGTCGTGGTTCAATTTTCTTATCTTCTATCACCAATTACTCTAAAAGGCGGCTTATTTGTTTGTGCTATTATTTTCCTTCGCCACAATTTTCACCCCGTAATTTGCTGTATTTTTATTACATATATTTAGTGTGAAGATTTTAGTGTTTAGTTTCTTTTGAACAACATCTTATTTTCTTCTAACGAGCCTTCAGCTATAGGTTAATGTTACTTACTTTGTTTTAATAATATTTTTTTATTTTTTATTTAATTAAATCACAATTCAACGACTCTTCGTTTTCTTACAGTTCGTAGACTCGAAGAACTGTATGTTAGATCCTAAAGTTAGCCAACGCGTAAAATTTGTTAAATGAACAATTAGCTGGTAAAACCGAAGTAGTTTCCTCTGTACTAATTGAATGGCGATTGATGAATTAATCTGGAATGTTCTAAAGTACTAACAGTGGCTTTGAATCATCGAGGTTACTGTAGATGAAAACAGAACGCAGGTCTACCAAAAGAAAATGAAGAAAAAGAATACGTTTACTTAATTTAGATCCGGTCATTGATTTGGTAATTACCACAATCAACTGATATGACTAAGGTACTCGATTCAAATTCAAAAAAGTTCTTAAATTAAAAATGTAATTTCACACTTGGTAAACTGTGATGCATTAATTATTAATCATATTAGATAACCTGACCAATTCTTGGCATTGGAAATGTTTTGGGAAAGAAGTATCAATCTTTGTTAAATCTCTCCTCGAGCTCCCGTGGTTCGTGGTAAACATTCAAACAGGTAAATTTTTTTTACTGGGAGATATTTATCTCTAGCGTGTTTATAAATTGATTAAATTAAATACGCAGTGCAATATATTAAAAACATGGTGTAAACTGAAAATCGATGTTATTATTTTTTAAACGGAAGCCATTAGGTTTTTTTTTGAACTTCTACTTCAAGATAAATAAATTGAAATATTTCCAAGAAAATTTTTAGATCTTGAATAGTTTTATAATTAAAAATAGGATGGTGCCAGAAGTTTTTAACGGAACATTGACTGTTTTTTATTCAATGCTGAATGTTATTTAAAATGATATTTTTGACTTACCGTTTTAAACGATCGCATAGCAAAAAGATTGGCCATCATAGTGGAAAATCCTGGTGCTAAGCACGATTGAGCAATGAAACCCAATTTAAGTTCCGCTAAACAAATAACATCGTCCCCTTGCTTCCAGTCCCAAGATGGAATGTTTAATAAATAAGCCTGAAAGAACAAACGTTTCATGGAAATGCAAAATTGGGAAGTTAATAATAAAATTACCTTATTGTGATATTGCATTAATTGAATGATAACTCTAATGTCATCACTGTAGTTCTTGATGGAGATGACTCTCATAATATTGGCTGCATCTTCGGCATCAGGATCCTGGCAGTATTTGTTTGCTAAGACTAGGCACGCATCAGCTTCGTGGACCTGAAAAAACTACGTTTATATGCTGAATATTTACTAAAAAGTAAAACTAATTTTCTAAGTTTATACTTGAAAGATTAAGTTAAAAAAATTTGAGTTGCTAAAAAATATTGAAAAATATTACTAAAATATTGCCAAATTTGGACTAATAATAAAATTGATTTCTAACCTACTAACTACCATGACATATTAACAGAAATCATGCAAGAGGATCGAAATCGATTAAAAGCACGGTCGTTAATTTTTAATAATTAATATACAAACTCATTAATTTGCAAACAAAATCTCCTTACGTATTTCGTCTTCGTGTGCAATACGAATTCTTCTAAAGGTGTTTTATTGTAAATCTAACAAATTCTACATCATGCAAATAATAATTGAATTTAAACATTCGTTAATTTGAGCAAACGAAAACCATCAATTGAGCCAAAACATGTTTGCGAATATTCGAATCAACTTACCATCAGATTGATGAGTGCACAGTCGCGTTAATGGGAACTTTATGTTTTAATTTTGTTTATGTAGGTAAAATTAGCTAGACAAAATTCTAATAAGGATCGATTCTCTACCTGGTTTTAATTTTAATTTTCATAAAACTATGTCCAGATTATAGAAACTGAAATTATTGATGAAAGTCCAAAAAATCTGATGCAAAATTACGTGCTGGACATAGTTTTAAAAATTAGTTAGTGCACACTAGGAATTAGGGATAACTGTTGCAGTTTGTTACATTTCCGATTATAATTATATCTAACAGTCACAAACATGACCAATAATAACATTTAAACTTAAAATTTAAGTCATTTTCCAACTTGCAAACTGAGCTTTTGACAAAATTTTGACAACAATTTAGTTAATAAATTCCCGTTTTCCAAAATCGCTTTATTGCTTCATTTCAGCTTACCTTCACCCTTTGCAAGTCGATAGGGTTCATGATGGTACCCTGGAAGAACTCAACGGTTGTAAAATGTCTCTTGAAGAGACCTTCCAGTTCAAGGTCGGGCGGTTTCCTGCACAACCGAACAGTTACCAAATTGTGTACAATGTGAAGAGGCCTTGTGCACTAATAGTAGATTTTTATTTAATTTTAAAAATCGCCCTCTTAACTGAGCATTCCGTTTCAGCAATACCATGCATCAGAAAGGCAACTGTGGCTAATCCACTACTCTGCAGAAACCTTACAAGTTTTCAGGATACAATTTTAAACTGATTTTTAGCTTTGAGCTCTCTCAAAATGACAACAAAACGAAAACTTATAAAGTGTAAAAATGTGTTGCTAAGATAAAGAAAAAGCAAAATATAACACACGATTCAATTTCATATAAGCAGGGTAGCCCTTTTGGTACCTTGACTCTTTCAAGGTCAACGGCATTCATCATTGTTCCCTGAAAAAACTCCACAGTCGTGTAGTGACGTTTCAGTAATCCTTCCAGTTCCAAATCGGGTTCTTTCCTAAAAATTATAACACGAATTTTATTACTTGTTCATCGACATCTTGAGGAACCCTGTATGAAACTGCATCATGTTTATAGTACATTATTATTTTTATTATCATGGGAAAAATGACCTATTACTAAATGATAACATAAACCTGTAAAAAAAATTTTAAAAATCTCTTCTGTTTGGTCTAAATTTATTAAATCTATTAGAAATTGACGTCTCTGATTGATAACTCACCTGTGTAAGAACACCACTTCCACGTCGACGTCTTCGCGATCTTCGTGAAGAAAATCTTTGAGGAAATGGGAGACGGATTCGTACGTTATATGGCCACAGACCACAATATGCCTATTGCAAATAAATTAAAGATATATTTTCATTAATCGCTGCTTAAGTACGAAATTTTAGCGAAGCTTTTGCATTTCAATCTGCGTTATCACATTTCTGAGTCTATAGCAGTGGAAGTACAAAAATTTGTTATTTCGATATTAGCATAATAATAGTAACGTAGATTAAAATGTCCAACCAATAGCTTTTTGATCGTAAACCTGCAAAAAGGTATTGGTTGTATTTTGTTCGCATCGGAAAATTGGTTTTGAAGTCCCAAAAATTTGGATTTTCAAAATCCTCAAAACATTGTTTGTGAACTCTACTGTGTATGTCAAATCTACTGAAATTTAACTACAAAATTCAAATTAAAATAATTTGCTTTAATGATAACTATAATAATTATATTAGTTAATTGCATAATTACTGTGAGTGTAATTAAATTAATAGCACATGCAGTTAAAAATTTATTTCTAATTTGGATAAAAGGAGTCAGTAATCCACTATAAATATTAGTTCATCTACAATTTGCGCACAAATTTAAAAAAAAGTCTGCTCTAAAAGTTAGTCGAAATGGTTAAACATTATGCAACTAATTTAATTAGGTAATCTAATTTCTATTGTCTAATTTTACAGGATGAGCGCCTGTGCACACAGCCTGGCCACGCACATAAACATGCAATTCACACTCTAACAAAAAATTTTTGAAGCATGATTGAGAAGAATCATTTGAAACCTAAAAACCTCAAACATGTTCAAAAAAATATTTTATATTAACACCTACATTTTCCAATAATGCTGTTGAAGATTAAGAAGAGGGGGCTAGGTGTACACACATAGAATAGGAAGGAGATATTAGGATGTAATGTTGCGTGCAGGATTTTGATACATCAAAACAAATATTTAAGCTCCATAATACAATGTTTCCTTAACACATCTTTGTTACAAATATTATTAGTCTAATGTTAATATATTTGTGTTAAAGATGCATAGTATTTGAGTTGGTTCTCACCTTCTGCCTCTTTCATTCTTCAAGGTTCCCCCATATTTTGGCCTAGTCCCAATCAAGTCAATAATCTCAGGAATACAACTGGCAAAAATCGCCTAGACGCCAGCCGCACAAACAAAACAATACAAAGGGATCATTGACAGCAGACCAGAGGCAAGGAAAATTATGTTCAGCCTTCGTTAAACTGATTTTCCTTTCGAAAAATCCTTTAAGTAAGGCTCAACAAATCGTAGAAAAAAGTAAACAGTACGTTCTTTTTTTTTGCTATAAGCGCATGTATGGGAAGAATGGTTAAAAGGAATCATTGTATAGGATGTTGAAATAATTTTAGTTTACACATTACCTGTAGAACAACAAACGAGCATAGTCCTATTAGAGGAGCCTTATAGGTAGGTTTATATTATTTTAATGGAAGCTGATTTACCAAACTTGTTAATCGCATAATGTGGTATGTGACAGTAATTAATTTTTCAAAATTAATTTAAGTACTTAGTTTTTGTAACTGCACCAATCGTATCAATATTTTTTTATTTAACTAAACAATTATTAATTTTTCTAGTCTATGCTATTTCAAAATTTTAGCTAATATCAATTCTATTGGCCTAACCTTTTTTTAATTTTGAAAATAATTTCACTACTCCTTGTTAATGAAATTTCTTGTGCTTGGTGCAATTAGTTACATATGCTTTTAATTTAGTTATAAAAAAATGTTAGTTATTATTTTATTAAAAAATTAAGACGAGAGCACACTGTAACATCCTGCACATTTGTGTGAGTACAGCGCGGCCGTGCGTGGCCCTAGCAGGCTGTGCAGGCTTTTTTTGGGTGCTACTATCAAACTATGGGTCCCACTAATCTAACCAGGCTTGAAAACATCGTTCTGTGTGCTCTATTAAATTTTTACGTGAAGAAATTGAAGATGCCTTTTTGGCAAAATTTAGCGGCGACGAATTAAGGTCCGGCACATGTTGTACGTAGGGCGGCACAGCAAAATATTAAATGATATTATGTGGCTCTGTAACAGAAATGCTTTTTAATCCTGCAGTGCGTTAGTGCAAAAATTTGTGCTTCGACTAAAGCCATAGCAGTAATGGCGCTTCGTCCTGTGCATTTATTATAAATTTTGTTGCGCTGTGCGATGACGCCCTGCATTCACTGTGCTAAAGACTTACAATTCCATCATCACTCGAAATTAATCAAAATTAATTCGGATTCATAAAAAATATTTTAATAAGCACACAGAACAATTCGAATAAGCTATATTATTAGCATGCCAAATAAATAAATTAACAACTCTAATTAAATGGTATTGCTATTAAAAAGTTCACCAAAAATATTACCCTTTAAGTATTATAATTCAATTTTGTTTTATTGATGTGCAGCGAGCGGTGTTTAGTTTTTGGAAGAAAATATTTCGGGGTAAGATTTTTGAAAATTAATTAAAATTACAGCTAGTGCATTTAGCTGTATGTAAAACTGCTACAAACTCAAAAAACTAAAGTAGCTCCATTCTGAGTGGTTATAATTTAAAGAAATGCAGCTTTGTTGAGTTTATACCTGCGTCGCACATCTTTCGAATATGATCCGCCATATTTGGGGCGACTGGCAGCAAGCTCCACGATCTCAGGAATCCAGCTGGCAAACACAGCCTAACAACCCACATACCCCATCAGGCTCCTCCTTGGACCCCATCTATTCTACTCTACTCTACTTTTATATCATATATAACACAAATAGTACCCTGTGCCTTTGCTTTATCATCAGACACTTGAAATTTGAATTTTTTTTTTATTATTTCGGTTTCTTTTTGATTATCTTTAGTTATGTGTTTTTATTGTCATTTTACGTTTTTATCATTAATTAAGCAAGGGGTGGAATAGGAAAGTGATAGTATTAAGATAGTGTCGATCGATAAAGGTTTTGTGCATTATCAAAAGTGAGTAATAGAAAGATTTACAAACAAAACAGTTTACCTAAGTGCACTACCAGATAAAAAAAATTACAAAAGAAGTCCTACATCCTACAGTAGTGCCCTTGCAGGCGGCAGCAGGCTGTGTTAATTTATAAATCAAAATGCTTATAGTATGTGTGCGGGGCTGGCTGTGTTATAATATGTATTACTATTTTATTTAAAAAAACGTCATGAATAAAGTAAAATAAAAGTGCATGCACCTAAATTTTAAATTCACTTTTTCTTCTTTAATGCAAGTACTCTAGCACTTACGTACTTACATTAACTTGGTTTTTTTCGTTACACTTTCTATTGTATTCGACAAAGAAATTTGGTTAATCGTCAATAATTATTATTATGAGAATAATATAAATTAAATTAAATAAATTAAAATATTAACCACATTTCTTTAAAACGTTTAAAACATTTAGTGTACCTCTTTCCATGCTCTCTCTTGTACTCTCCACAGTATTTGGACCTAGTGCCTACGAGATCTATAATCTCTGGAATGCTACTAGCAAATATTGCCTGCAAAACAAACATTCTCACTACTATTAATAGTGTTATTTTGTAAGAAGGTCTGATGAAAATGTACGTCAATGTGGTGTAAAGTAAGCGTTATGTAAGCTCATTGAAGTAGAAGTATTTTTATTATCCAAAAAAATTAGCAAGCAACGTTAAACAATCGAGCAGTGCAACAGCCTAAAAAGTATTCATGCTTTTTGTGTTAGATCATACCACATTTAGAGAAAGATTAATGCAGAAAATTTAATCGTCTTATTAACAATACCTAATTATTCCATGATGGGTCATTTGGATAAACAAGGTAGATATTATGAAAGGATATCGAGGTGAAGGAAGTATCAGAAATTTTTTCTAATAGCACATAAAGACATAAATTATTAATTTTATCTAAATTCTAACAAAAGATCTGTTTTATTTACAACAATAGTGTAAGTCGTTGAAATATACATCATAGAAAAGCACCAAGTTTGATAGCACATGAAAGTAAAGAGAATAGCTTTCTATTTTTTTTTCATTCTGTTTTTTTTTTTCATTTTTGAAATTGAATAAATTTTGGTGTGATACTGTAAGCCAAAAGCACACGACATCTAATGGTTTCAAGACCATATAATTTTTTCCTTTAGCTTTGTGAAGTATATTAATTGTATAGTACATAATATAATTAATTAAAAATTTGAAACTTACCAATCCAACTAGAAGAAAAAATACTAAAAATGTACGACCAAGTAACGTTTCGCAGTGTTCGTCTCCGTAACCTACTGTAGACATCGTTACGATTAAAAAGTACACGCAATTCCAATACGACATTCTTCGTGCGTTTTTAAAATCCAACGGATCGCCGGAATTTTCCAACTGAAAATGTTAATCATAGTAATTAAATTTGGCTCAATTAAAAACTAATTTACCAAATGAATAATTCCAGCAGCGGTAAGCCACACAGATATAAATATCGAAACTAATTGGGCAAGACGTATGGAACTAGAAGTTTTCAAAATGTTTAAATATTGGAGAATGTCTGGTACAGTCATTAATCGCAAAGCACGTAGGAACCGAAGACCTATTAATCATAATTTAAATTAACGCAGTCTTAACAAATTCATTCATCACATTTTCAAGTTGAGCATTCAACAAACATTAATTAATAAGAAAAGATTGTTTAATTACCTATCCATGTGCGATCCAAGTAAATTGCGACAAAGGACGGGGGTATCGTGAAATAATCTACGAAAGAATACATTTCTAGCATAAACCATAACTTATCGCTAGCTGCTATAAACTGAAACAAAGTACAATATTAGCAATCTATCAGTTTTAATTTAAAAAAAAATTAAATTCTAGCTTAAACTTTTTCTAATCGGCTCTTTATTGTTCAATTATGAACTAATAATTATTAATTATTTCAGAGTCGGCAATGCTAATGAATGCATGTGGTAAGTCTATTAGCAAAGATGCATACAGAAATTTTTAAATTTAATTATTACACGTAAGCAAAGACTTTGTCTTGTAAAGACCCTGAAATTTACTGAAACGCTTTTGGAAATGGTTTTATAATCTGACGATGAACATAACATACATACAAGCAATATAATATCGCTTTAAGTGAAAACTAAAGTGAAGGTGGATAAAAAACACGTAGTAGATCTTTAGGCCCTGTTAAGAACACTTATAAGGTTTTCGATTAATAAAATACCAATTTGTTGTGCACTTACGTGCTAAACAAAAATTAATGTTGTGTTGGAGAGCACAAACTATTAAATTTAATAAACGTCTTAGAAATTAATAAATCAAAAAGGAGCCAATATATTATTAAATACGCCAGACGATATAGGTTACTATATTATTAAATATCTTTCACTTCTAGGACCTTAAGTTATCAAATATTAAAGATTCATGTTTTAGTTTCCTAAAGTACCAGTTTCAATATTGAAAAGAATGTTTCAAGTATTGTTAGATAATATCAATGAAAATAATCAATATAAAGTTTGAACTTAACTATTTACTTCAAAATTACTGGTTGTAGCCGGAAACCTAGCATGTGCTGATCACTCGCTAATAGCAACTATAAAACTATGTTTGATCTGTGATAAATTTAGTAGGGTAGCTTTGGGGGTTTTAAATTCACTCAAGTTGAACAGAATCGCACAATAAATACTTTGAGAGTAAATTGTAGGTGTCTGTCTGCTTGTGTGTTTGGGTCTTGGGCTAAAACTTCAAATAATTAGATTTCGAAATTGAACTTTCGAGAAGTTTTTCACCCAAAATATAAAACTAAGAATTATGAAATTTCAGTGCAATTTCATTTATCATCTAAATACCTACCTATTTCCTCAACTAAAATGAATCAAATATTTTACAGGTTCTATGATGTATAAAATGGGTTTAGTTATTCTATATAATATATTGAAGTTGGAAATGTTCTAAATATTTCATTTCTAGAATACCTGAATATTTATTTTTAAAATTTTGAAATTTAAAATTACAAACAATAACATCATTGTTTCGTTTGTGTTTGCGAGAAGGATCAAAGAAACGCTTAACTGATAATTGCTGGTAAACTAAGTGTTTTCCAAAAGTTCAAAAATAAATTTTTAATCCCCAAAACCAGACGATAAATTGTTTTCAAATTTTGGTTGGCCAATTAAACCAGAAAAAAATTGAAATTAATGATAGATTGTTAAATTTCATTTCATTATGACAAAATAATTTATACAGAAAATAGAGCCTTTAGGTTGCAAAAAATAAATGAATAAAACAATCACATAAAGGAAGCATCAATCATAACTGTAACCACCAGGATAAGAAAAAAATGCAAACTATTGAATGCAAAGTTAAAGTATAACACTTTCATCCGATAATAGAGTTTTTATAACACAATTTATGAAAGAGATTGATTATTGTATTATCAAAGTTTCACGGTTTAAACCTCAAGTACCAACCTAGCAAAAAAAATGAAAATGTAATGTAAAAGGAATTAATTCCCAAGTTTTGTAAAAGTTTGAAAGTTGTACCCAGATTTATTTTCAGACTTAGGTTTTTCTAGATTGTTTTTATTAGTGTTTAGTTCTTTATTGACTATAAAAGTCTAGTGACACTGGGAAACGATCTACAAACTTCACAAAGAATGGCCATAAAATCTACAAATTAGTTTTCCAAATGATGCAGCGCAGGACGGGGTGTGATCGTGGTAACACTTTTTGTTATGGAAATGTCTTGCAGAAGCTTCATCATATTTGCATTCATGAAAAGCTCCAATTTATCGAATTTTTTAAACCAAATAAATTTCATGTTCGTGAAAGATGTCACACACCCATGCTCGTTCTCGTGATAAATAACACCGTTATTGCTAACTTTTGAGGAACATGCTCGTAGAAATTGAAAATTTTTTAATTTGATATATTGCCGACAGAAAAATAATTAATAACTATTTTTTGTCCACAAAATAAACAAGCCGATTTGTTGTAATATTCGAGAAGTTAAAATTAGAAAGAGTTCAAAGAGATCTCTTGACAAAATGAAGAGCAGAGGAACTGATTCAGAAACAAGTGCTGACTCAAATTTACACTTTTAGATTAAATATAAATAAAGTTGTATTAAAGAAATTTAAGTTTAGTGAACTTCGAATTTTGTTACTTACTCTTATACAAAAATAGACCATAAAAAATATGTTGAAGGCAAGGTCGATCTGTTGCGTGATATTGCTGCTCCATTCTTGGCAGCGCTCCACTTCGTCACTGAAACAATGCAATTTACTAATTACCATAACTTAATAAAATTTATATTAAACATTTTAGCACTTGGTTATGATATTTTCACGACTATACAAACCAAACATAACTCTTTTAGTGCTTTTTGATTTGCGATTGAGCTTAAAGCTTACTCACCTGGAAGTATCGATGAAGTATATGATGAGTGAAGCGATGCTTAGCATAAAGACTAACACAACCTGAAATAAAAGGAAAATTGGGTCAAACATAGTAATTTTGATTCATAAATTTTAAGCTTAAATCTAGGAATAATTTCTGGATTGCGGGGGTACATGGCGCTTTTATTTTTAAATTAAAAACCAAAGTTCAATAGTTTGGAAAATTGGAGATCTTTAGGAATCATGAGCAAAATGTAGCTATCCAATATTGACTCACTCAAGTGAAATCTGACACATCAACGAATCTTAAACATACAAACCAACAAACTGCTTAATGTGTTTACTTTCGTTTTTCAAGTGGTTTATATGTTATGAACACGCACAGAAAAGGAAAGTGCAAACACGAAAAATTGGAGTGATTGATAAAATAAAAATTTAATTTTAAAAATTCGCCTTTTGAACCAATTACGAGGTACGAAACTGGAGGAGCATAGCAAATTATCTTGTTTTTGAGTTAGTTTACACGCACTACGGCGAAACTCTGAACTTTTCCCACGGTTTAGCTATTTTTAAATTTGCAAAAACCGAAATCAACATTTATTGATGACGATTTTAAAAGTGTTTTCAATTATGTAATAAAATTTATGCCACACCACAGTTTACGTTAAGCCAATGTGACGTAAATCCGATTTGATTTAAAAACATAAAATGACAATTTGGGTTCCCTCAATTACGACTGTTAAATTATACAAACGAGATATCATTTAAATTATTTTTTATAAGCTTTTATAATCGCTCAGGTTCCTAGTCAACCTAATGTGGCAGTGGCTATTTTTAAAATATAATTTTCTAAAAATTGCATCGATGGCTACATATCGGAATAATCTAATTAAATTAGAAAGAATCAATTTTGGCTTTTTTTAGATCTGAATTACTTATTAATGCTATTTATAATTCTTATCTGTAAATACACGATCGATAAATTGGTTTAAGTTTGACCTAAAAGATTTTTCCAATTTATTTTCAAGAACCTTAGAGACGCGTGCGTCTAGTAGGTAATAGCATGTACCCAATGGTTAAATCATCAAAAAGATGTAAAACGAGATTTTAGAGCCGTCACATTGGATTATTCAAATTGCAAAAAATAATGGTAATCTATCAAATACGGCTTAAAGTGTGGCCATTTAATTTCTTGTCTTCGTTGCTGAAACGTTCAAATGTTTTGGTCATTAGCTGAATAGTTCATCTGCTGACATTAAGATACCTGGTTCGAATCCGGGAGAAATAAAATTTTTTGTAGCTATTATACATGAAAATTAGCGGAAAAGTTGAATTATTGCTGAACAGTGATAAATGAAGGTGGTTTTCCCTTGTCATGTCCATAGTCTATAGACTGATCTTGAGTTTTAAATCACAGCAACATATCCGGCATGACCAGGAATAGAATCGAGATTTATCGCTCGTAGCCTATCGATGTATGCTTTAGCCCACATTGTTAATCCTCGACGACTACATGGTCAAGACTGTCACATTAAATACAGTTCTCAACAATTCCAATGTATTCATTTTTGCAATAATTAATTTTTTTCCCTCGGTTTTTCATTTTTCTGACTTTTGCCTTCTTGTAGATAACAATCAATTGAACTACCTGTTTGTAGATATAGAATACGACCTAGTTACACTTATATCCATTTGAGTTTCAGTATCTTCTAATTAACATTATGGAATCTTGGAAAAGCGGTTGTACGAGACTACTGCATCGTTAGACGGGTAAGTGCTGAAGCAAAGTTTGCTTTTCACCAGGTAATGTAGTTTGTTAAAGTTGCTTTCAGTAGTTAGTTGATACTTTTTTGCCCTTCGGGGGAACACATTTGTTTGGTCATTTGGTTGGCCTTATTTACATTTTTAAAAATTTGTTATTTACATATCTTTTACTTTCGTATTTTATTTGCATTAAATATTTTGAACTTTCTTCCGTGCGTTATCCGACTCGTTTTAGGCATCTAAACTGCTAGTTCTCTATATAATTTGGGCAGAAAAGCAACCATCTTTCTTTAGCTTTAATATAAAGATTTTAATAAATAATTATATAATACGCGAAAGATTAACATAATAGTTAGGATAAATGCTAAATATATGTAGATTTTAAAATAATTATTTTAAAATTAACTAGAAAAATTTTAAAGCATTATTCACATTTGTAAGTAAATAAATTTAAAAATAGTTTAAACGTTTGAAAAATGTAGTATCTTTGCTATTAAGTAGTTAGTATTTTAGAGAATATCCCGATGTACAAGCATAACAAATAATTACATAAAGCAGCACTGAAAATATATAATTTTAATTCATTAAATAAATAAAAAACTCAACTGCGAAAAAATAGTACTTATTTACAATTGCATAAATAATTAAAAATTAGTACTTCAATGCTATTAGCTGTTGAAGCTTCAATGAATTCCAATCGTCGCAAACTTAATAATTATTATAGTTTCCCAACTATTGGTATTTGAATAAAGTGATCTAGTTTATTATTTACAAATTTTCTAAAATATGATTTTTAAATTGACGCACCTGAATAGATAAACGAGAATACTATTTATTTGATTCTCGGTTCAGTCATAATTGCGGTTAGATTAATCTAAGTATCTAACTCGCAATGTTACATATTATTATACTATGTACCTACTATTCGTGAATAAAATATCTATCCAACTGTGCATTAAAATCTCGGTTCAGTATTTCACGCAGGTTCGGACTTTTTTCCGTTCGCTCAGACGGAATAATTTAGTTACCGAGTAACTTCTTTAAGCGACCTCAATTTTTAATAAATTTTTACAATAAATTACTTAGCCACTTACAAGATATACAAACATTGTTCTTTTAAACAACAATAAAACTGATTTTATGTCATTGTTCTTTAGACAACGTCTTTTTGTTTAATAGTATTTTACTTTACTTATTAGATTGAATTTCTTTGTTGTATTGGAATCAATATTCTGTACAATAAAAATACACTTTACCTTACTTACATGAACTTTTACTTATAAATAGAAAATGTGTCTTTTAATTAGCCACTTTACTAATTCTTACTAGTCAAATGTAAATTTAATGTGCACTGAGTGCGTACTCAAAACTCAACTGAACAGCTAAAACCGCTATAACTTTTAGTGTCGCCCTGTCGGGGTCACATTCTCGGTATTTTCTTCAAATATTTATGAAACTAAGTAAAAACCAGAAAAATCCAGACTAGAACATTTCATACCCCCCTGACCGATGTAATCTATGTTATACAATTATCAACACATATTTCAAATTCGAGATGAACAGTCGAATAACTAGAAAAACTTTAAGAAATTCATTTCCAAAATATTGTCTATTTATTATTTTGTTAATTCATTTTAATAAAGATTTATTTATTTATGAATATTGTAAATATTGTGAATTTTCTGGTTTTCCCACCAATAAGTTGAGGTGGCAACAACTAAGTGGGGAAACCAGGCTTTTGATTGTGCATTTGGCAAAATAAATTTAATTTTTGGGAAAGTAAATTTTTTAATTGTTTTGGAATTGAAATTATTGTCTCAATTTAGAGAAATAGGACTATTTTTGAAATAAAGTTTTTGGATAGCTAATAATTATTATTGAAGATAGAAGAGATAATTTGAAAAATTGGAATATTAATTATAATAATTATGATGAAATTATTAATAATAATTTTGAAGATATTGTAAAATTAACAGTGATGTCGAACGTAGGTCGATGTATCTTTTTGCTTTGCTTTACATTTAATATTGGAATTGAATTTAAAATTAATTTAATAATAATTTGGATAACCTGAAGCAGAGGTGGCCAACTTCATTATACAAGTATATACGATCGACTATGCTTCTTTAAAATTTTGAAATTTTGATCTACCTCGGAATCTACCAAATTCTCTTGGGTTTTCTTTTGGATTGTATCAGGATTTCCTTTCGAAAAAGTTGGAAAAGCAAGATTATCTGTAATTTCTAAATTAACTTTGGAGTTCTTTAGATTTCATAAGATTTCCTAGATTGCCTAAGATTTTCATAGATTTTCTCAAATTTCCCTTCACTTGTACAGGGTGGCTCAATTTCGATGCTTCTTATGGGGAAATCGGTAACTATAGGAGATATCGAAAAATGGATGGCGCATCCTCGATCTCTTTTTTTGAGAAAAGTTTAATGGTTTAAACTCGAATTCGATATCTTTTTTCGTTTTCGAGTTATGGCTAAAAGTTGACATTTTCGACTTTTCGTTAAACGTCGATATCTCGGTTATTTGTAAAGTTATAGAAAAAATATTTACACTTTCTTCGGACACTTTTTTAAGGGCAATAAAATGGGCTAAAGAGATTTTAAATATCTTACTTAGTTTGCGAGTTATAATATAAAGTTATATTTTTTTAAGTAGAAACCATAGTTGGCTATGAAATATTTAAATAGAGTTTTTTATCCTCTTTTCAATTATATGTAACATGTGGGGTCTATTATTTCAGTTTCGTCCCATTATATTAAAAAATGTTAAATAAAATTTTGGTACGTTTTTGTACGATTTGGTACGTTAGCCACATCCGGCTCTTGTTGTGACAATTGTTTGGTTTTAAATTGTGTTTTTAATTATCCGAAATAAGTTTAAAGGGTCCACTGAGCGTTAACCGAGTTGATATATTGCAGTTTTATTCCTGATAGTTTAGTTCTATCTCTTCGATCTACTCAACTTTAGACATAACCTAATTTTTTGGAAATTATTACAGAAATTATGAGCGTTGTTGAGTGCAGTAAATGCTTCACCCTGTCGGAATCAGGCGAAATGGTTAGATGCAGAATATGTCGATCGTACTTACATGCCTTTAAATGTGCCGAGATCTCCAGATCAATTTTCAAAACTATCTGTGACTCAAAAAACCTTGAATATGTCTGCGATAGCTGTGTTAGTTCTCATGATGAGATGAATGGCTCACTGGAAATTAATAAAATCATGTCCATTCTTGCTGCCCACACGGAAAAACTAAACTTGATTATGACATTGATGGGTCCGTCCGGTGATACGATTCAGAAAGTTTCTGCCCCCGCAGCTTCCTCCGCCAGTTTTGTTAGTCCACACAGCCCGGATGGTGATAATGCTGGTGCTTTGCCAGAATCGATTGATTGTGATGGTTTGGATGTTCTACCAAAAGCGATAGCAGATGGGAACTTAAGAATGCTTAATGAACCAAGCCTACACCAGCCGACTGGGAAGTGGGCAACCAAGAAACTTGAGCCCAAAAATTCTGTTCGTAATACTGTTGAGAGGACTTCTGATAAAGGCACTTTGGCTTCTTCTCAGCGCTTCGTTCTGGGTAGGGAAGAGTTGGCTTCTTCCAGACACCCAACTACTGCTGGAAACAGAAGATCGCTGGTTATTGGTAACAGATCGCAAGCGAGCGGAGTTATTGAAGCGGCACCACTGCGGGCAGCAGATAGACGTCAGTGGATATACATTGGAAGGCTCTCCCCTGAAACCACTTTGGATGTAATGTTGGCTTACGTGAAGGAGGTATTAAAGATTAATGATGTCAAGTGTGAGTTGCTTGTAGCTTCAGAAGATGCATGCTCGTTCAAGTTGGGTGTGCGTGAGAGCATTTTGCCAAACCTGTTAAATTCCTCAATATGGCCGATGGGAGTTGCGGTACGCGAGTTCTTTCCCAGAAGACCGTCTCTTAGATATGGACCAGTTAGAAGAGATCCACAGTGAAACTTTGATACATGTAATGATTTGCAGGACTGGACCGATAACCGTATGTACGCTGACTCCCATAACGTTAATAATAATGCTTCTTTTAATTCCAGCAATTTTCTCATGTTGTACTATCAAAACGTTCGTGGTCTTCGTACAAAGACTATTGAATTCTATAATGCGGTTCTTTCGGAAAATTATCAAATTATTGTATTGACTGAGACGTGGCTGAATGATGGTTTCTTGAGTTCAGAATTTTTTGATTGCCGTTATAATGTGTTTCGTGGAGACAGATCTCCGGCAGTCACTCAGAAATCACGCGGAGGAGGAGTGCTGATAGCAGTACAAAATTCTTTGAAGTCATCTTTGGTTCATGTACATACCTCGATCAGGGAGGAAATTTGGGTAAGCTTGTGTGTTGGGTCTTCTCTCCTGCTGATATGCGCCGTTTACATTCCACCCAATAGCAGTTCAGCTTCATACGTTGAATTTACTACTTCTGTTAACGAAATATCAGCTAATAATCCTGATTGCCATGTTTGCATCACTGGCGATTTTAATCTCCCTGGCATAAATTGGTCCGCTGTTGATGATGATCATTGTCTCACACCTTACTGTGAGAATGAGTGTAGCAGTTTATTCTGCGATAATATTTTTTCTTGCGACTTAATGCAGTATAATTCGACTCCGAATATAACTGGTGGCATCTTGGACTTGATTTTCTATAACTCTTCCGATATCAGGGTGACTAATATTAGTAGAGACACGTTAATAAAATGTGATCCTTACCATCCTTCATTGTCTGTTGAATTGATGGAGGTTGGTACTTCCTGTCTTTCTCAGGGTGATGACTTTTACTATGATTTCAGATCAAGCAATTACAGTGCTATTAATGCTGCTCTGTCAGCTACTGATTGGACGTTTTTAATGTGTGACCTAACTATCGATGAATGCGTCGACCGTTTCTATGGAATTCTTTTCTCTGTATTTGATGGATTAGTGAGAATTCGTGCCATGGCTTCAAGTTCATTTCCTTCATGGTTTTCCGGCATTACGCGCGAGTTGATCCGGAAAAAGAAATTAGCTCACAGGCTATACAAACTTTATCGATCGGAGATGCATTATAGAGAGTTTTCTGATTTGAGGCGCGAAATAAAGCTTAATATTACCACAGATAGAGCGGCCTACTTGGAAAAAGTACAGCATGATTTGACCCAAAACCCTTCTTGCTTTTGGAGATACATAAATTCCTATAAAAAGGCCAATTGCGTTCCAAGTGTTTTGAAATTTAATGATGTTGTTGCTAGTGATGGTGAATCTATTTCGAACCTGTTTGCTAACTATTTTGAATCTGTTTACACAGATGATAGACACACCGATCTTCCATTCACTTATGAGAATCGTGCAAATACTATTTTGTCTGACATAAGCATAACCGAGACTGTTGTTTTGAATAAGATAAATTCCCTTTGTTCATCGAATTCTTGTGGTCCAGACAAGATTACTGCATTTTTTGTTAAAAACTGCCCTTCGCTGGCACAGCCTTTGTCTTTAATCTTTCAGAAATCAATGTCTCTCGGAGCATTTCCCACAGTATGGAAAACAACCAAAGTTATTCCAATACATAAGTCTGGTAACCGCAACAGCGTCGAAAATTATCGTGCAGTCTGTATTGCATCCATGTTTGCCAAAATATTTGAATCCATTGTTGCTGATGCCATTACCGATCACACCAAAGTCTCTGTGATTGATAACCAACATGGCTTTGTGTCTGGACGCTCCACCTGTACAAATCTGTTTTGTTTTACTAGCTTTGTTTCTTCTGCTATTGAGAACGGTAAGACGGTAGATTGTATATTTACCGATCTGTCAAAAGCGTTTGATCAAATTCCTGTTAATCTGCTTTTGTTAAAACTTAATAAAATGTACTCCATTTCTTATCCGTTGATTAACTGGTTGGAGTCCTACCTTACTGATAGAAAGCAGATTATAATTGTGAATGGTCATGCTTCTCGCAGCTTTTGTGTTACGTCTGGAGTTGGTCAGGGATCCCATCTGGGTCCTATTCTTTTCTTGCTGTACATTAATGACGTAGACTCCGTGATAAGATTTTGCGAATTTCTGTTATTCGCTGATGATTTGAAATTATTTCGTCTAGTTTGTTCCGATAGAGATTGTGAACTTATACAGAGTGATCTTGTAAGACTCCAAGAATGGTGTGATCTCAGTGGTCTCAAACTTAATGTCAAGAAGTGCAAGGCTATGAAATTTACAAGGAAAAAATGTAACACGTACCGCTCTTACTCGATCAACGATGTGATCCTTGATTGTGTTTATGAATACAAGGACCTTGGTGTTATTCTTGATCCTGCTCTGTCATACCATCGTCACTTGGACTTCATTGTATCGAAAGCCAATAAAATGTTGGGATTTATCAGTAGGGCTACTTGCGAGTTTGGCGACATTCGTGCTCTGACCACATTGTATTCATCATTCATAAGATCAATCCTTGACTACTGTTCCGTGATCTGGTGTCCATCGTATTCTTCGCGTGTTGGCAGGCTAGAGAGGATACAGCGAAAGTTTGTTAAAATTCTGTGTTTTAGAAGTCGCATTCAGTATTCCTCCGAAGCTTATGAAATGCTTTTGAAGTATTTTGGGTTGATGACGCTGTCTGCTAGAAGGTGTGTCTCAGATTTAATGTTTGTGTACAGACTACTCAACAATGTTACCAATTGTCCGGAGCTGTTGGTACTATTCCAATTTCATGTACCTGTGAGAAGTCTGAGGAATAATCCAATTTTTCTCGAGATTTTTCACAGGTCTACCTTTGGTCAGCATTCAGCCATGTCCAGATTGTGCCGTCTTGCAAATAATGTTTCTGCGAGTAACGGAAATTTTGATTTTTTTCATGGAAGTATGACTCGTTTTAGAAGGGAGTTAGTGTTATATTTGGAGTCGGTTTAGTCTTGTACACTGTACTTCACTATTGTTTTTTTTTGTACCTATGTTAGCTTATGCTGTTCAGTCTTTTTTTTTGTATTTTGTTTTTTCCGTTGTATTGCTTGTTAATGGTATAGTTATACCGTAAATGTAAATAAATAAATAAATAAATAAAAACAAACTAAGATCGGAAAATTAAATGTTGGATTTATCAAAACAATCCATTATACATTTATATTATAATATTTCATAGTTTTCATAAGCCATTTGACACTCCTGTGAAATAATAGGTAATAGGTACTAAATAAAAATAAAAATAGGTATCGAAGTATTAGGTACTAAAAACACTCTTTAAAAACAACTGGAGACAATTGTTTTAGATGTCAATAATGATTTTGTATAGTGTTTTGTTTTGAAAAAGTCAACCTTTAATTTTCCGATCTTCTTTTGTTTTTATTTAACATTTTGTAATATAGCGGGATGAAAGTGAAATAATAGACCCCACATGTTACATATAATTGAAAAAAGGATAAAAAACTCTATTTAAATGTTTCATAGCCAACTATGGTTTCTATTTAAAAAAACAAAACTTTATATTATAACTCGAAAACTAGGTAAGATATTTAAAATCTCTTTAGCCCATTTTATTGCCCTTAAAAAAGTGTCTGGAGAAAGTGTAAATATTTTTTCTATAACTTTACAAACAACCGAGATATCGACATTTAACGAAAGGTCGAAAAAGTGAACTTTTGGCCATAACTCGAAAACGAAAAAAGATATCGAATTCGAGTTTACACCATTAAACTTTTCTCGAAAAAAGAGATCGAGGATGCGCCATCCATTTTTCGATATCTCCTATAGTTACCGATTTCCCCATAAGAAGGATCGAAATTGAGCCACCCTGTACATCAAATTTCTTAAAATTTTCTTGGATTTTCTTTTGGATTGTACTAGGATTTCTTTTCGAAAAAGTTGAAAAAGCAAGATTTTCTGTAATTTCTAAGATATCCTTGGATTTCCTTAGATTTCCTAGATTGCCTAAGATTTTCTTAAATTTTCTCAAATTTCCCTTTACTTGTACATCAAATTTCCTAAAATTTCCTTGGGTTTCTTTTGGATTGTCTCATGATTTCCTTTCGAAAAAATTTAAAAAACAAGATTGTCTGTAATTTCTAAAATATCCTTAGATTTCCTAGATTGCCTAAGATTTTCTTAGATTTTCTTAAATTTCCTTTTACTTGTACATCAAATTTCCTAAAATTTCCTTGGGTTTCTTTTGGATTGTCTGATGATTTCCTTTCGAAAAAGTTGAAAAAGCAAGATTATCTATCTAATTTCTAATTTCTGCAATTTCTAATATATCCTTGGATTTCCTTAGATTTCTTAAGATTTCCTAGATTGCCTAAGATTTCTTTACATTTTCTTAAATTTTCCTTCTCTTGTACATCAATTTTTCTAAAATTTCCTTGTAATTTCTTTTAGATTGTTTCATGATTTCCTTTCGAAAAAGTTGAAAAAGCAAGATTATCTGTAATTTCTAATATACCCTTAAATTTCATTAGATTTTCTAAAATTTCCTTAGATTTTCTCAAATTTCCCTTCACTTATACATCAAATTTCGCCAGCGGTTTCCTCCTCGGTATTTTATTAATCATGACTAGTATCGACGGCTATGATCGACTAAAAATTCCTTCGCAATCGAACTGTTGGCCACCCCTGACCTAGAGGAAGTTTGTTTTTGAATTTTGGAAATTTAACCAGGAAACTATAAAGGTTTTGTATTTTTCCTATTTCTACTGTTCTATTCTACTATTATCTACTGTTTTTAATCAGTAAAAATTCATGGGTTAACCTCTTTGTTGGTTTCTGATGCCAAAAATTAAATTTTAGAAAATATTTACCTTTTCGACTGATTCTAATGTATTTCAATAACAAATTACATAATTCAGCATCGGTTTAGAACATCGGTTTATCTAGAGAGTAAATAATAATATAATATTTTCTATGTAGGTAATTTTCCACAATTTTTACTGCTTAATCTAAATTTTGTTTTGCTAGAATTATGCACTCTACGACTCTGCCCATACAGGCATAAAATTGTTATGGTTCGCTTGTAAATTAATAAGATTTCATAGCTATAATGACACAAATCATTAGGGTCATTCACTTGAAGAGACAACTAGTTTCATAATTAATTCCATACAATAAGTTTTATGGGGCAACAGTATTGATTTTAGTTTATATCATTTGAATATCATTAAGTTTTAATTGTATTTAAAAGCGTTGAATAAGTATCTACTTTTTATTGATTTTAAAATCACAACTTTTCCATACAAGTTTCCCCAATATTGATTAAAAAGTTTTGGTATAGGCAGCCGTAAAATATAGTCTTTCGGCACTCGCGAAAATCAACCCAAAGCTGTAGAAAATTTTAATTAGTTCCAAGCACCGAGTTTGCAACACATTTTTAAGTAACAATAAGTTAACGAAACTATGCAAGCATGTAATGCAATTTTCTGTTAAGAGAGAAGCATCTCAACCACATCGTTGTGTAAGAACCCATATTAACTCTAGGGGTCGGTTAAAATGCCCGTCTTGATCAATTAAACTTTGTGAGTTTCTCACAAACTTGTAATCAATTCAATTAATCTTGAAATCTTAACAGTTCATCTGCACTTCAAGTTTGAAATACAAAAATTTAACATGAATTTCCGATATTTTTTGACTAGGTCACCGATATCGATTTTACAAATAAAAAATATGCTCAAATATATGTTATGGAAATGAAAAATTTTATTTTTAAATGGCAGGACAATAGATAAATCAAAAGTTTACATTGTGTACATTTTTGACCTTTCCGAAAACTTTACGTATAAAAACAAATCAACCGGGAAGATTTGGTTGAATAAAATATTTGTATCGCTTTTTCTAAAATGTAAAACTGGAAAATACCGCAAATCCCAGTTAATACTGGGCAGTTTGGAAACTTATTGAAATTCGTGAGAGCTGATGCATATTGAAAAACTCTCATCGGCTGGACTGTTAATGCGATTACCAAACCTATCAGCAAAATTAACAAAATTAACAGCCTTTTATTTACATATCACGTAATCTACAGATATCTTGAATGTAGGTTAATTAATTTTTAACAATTTAGTTTGTTAAATTTATTTGTAGATCTGCAAATTTAGTATCTAATATTATTGCAGGTCCGAGTCAGCAAAATGGTTTAAATTCCCTTTCGGTAATATAATTCGAAATTGCGTTCTTTTCTCAGAGAGAAAAAAGTAGAGCATTTTATTGAACTGGATAACTTCCAAGTGCTGCCAAAATGCGTGTCAATAATTATTATTATTATTTGCGACTGGCTCGTTGCGACTGTCGGTTGTGATATTGAGCGACAATTTCAATTACAAAAACAATTTTGTATTTTTTTAAATGTTAGTTTCTTAAATTCTTATAATTAATTACTGAATTCGGATATTTATAAACTTAAAAGTTTTATTTTTGGTCCTTCTTCATTTCTAATTAATTACTTCCATTTGTTTTGTCAAGTGTCACAACTTGCATAGTTTAGACGTTTATCTCGTCTATTGAAATTAAGTTTTTGATATCTTGATCAATGATCTTAGAATATCGTAACAAATGCTTTAAAGAGTTATTCTATCCTCCAAGTATATACGTGAAAAAAGAGACGAAACATGAAACTAACACATTTTGGCATTTGGAACATGGAGAAGATCAATGCTAAGGATTAAATCCAACTGGGGAAATGTAGAACACGGATTTGATACACAATACCGATTCTTACGCTAAACAGCCTTCAAGAGGAAGCTTTCATTCAGAAAGTGCGTGTCACAAACTTCGCTTTTCTTTGGTGCGTCTTCCTTTAAATATTTTCTCATTTTCTCCAAACAATACACACCCACAAAATTCATCAAGGCCGAGTATAGCATATTATAATAAAACATGTTAAATTTGCTATTTAAATATTATCCAGATCTAAATGGTTTTCCAGCAAAGATTCTTGTCTAAAATAATATGTCGTATCGTTGGCTTGGGAAGACAACCCAAAGGAGTTCAGATTTTTGAACGGCAATCTTTGGTTTTGTTAAACATTTGGTTCTTGCGCTATCTTTTCTATTCGCAATACAATTCCTTTATTATTTCCTCATCTTTATGGGCGTTTATTGCCTTTAGAGCTATTCTTTGCCATAAAATACTAGGGCTTTTCATAAAATCATACATAATACCAAATAACTTGTTACGTCATAAAAGCTCGCAATAATTGTTAAATCAAAGGATTAACGACCCATTTGGAAATTTCAATTTCACCGTGAGGTCGTTAAAATGTTTGATTAAAAAGTAAATTAGAAATATTTCATAATAAAATTTTCTATGCCGCACGATTTTAATAATCACTCTACTAATTATAGCAATTCGTTTAAACATGTTAAAAAACATAAAACCTAGTCAAGTAGTTAATATCCTTGTAAAAGGATATAAAACAACGTGTCCTACAAAAGGAGATAGAGTAGCAGGATAGAAGATCGAGATCAATACACTCCTGACCCAGAATTCTGCAAAAGCTCTAACTTCCATTCACTCACACTGAGACCTACTCAATTGAGAAAATACGTTTTTGTTACGCTTATTTTATTTTATCCTTTCCAAAGTGACATTTCTAATTCTTGTTAGTAACGTCAAAATTTATGGACACTTTCATTTTAATTACGAATCGTGTAAATTGTTGCAAAAACTAAACGCTGCTGCTCTTTTCATTATAAGATGCCTGCGAAAACAACAAATTCAGCTTTATAGAGCTTTAAATTAACGATTTATTTATGGGAAATAATTAAATTACCCATAAATTTAAAATTTTTAACCGGAATTTGGGGCATCATTTAACTATTACGTGGTTAATTTTGAAACTTTATAATTAATTAATAATGGATTAAATGAGTTGTTAAAGGAAACCGCACACTTGGGCATATTGTTTGATATTATTAAGTGAAGGTTGTTGACCGTCGTCAAATAGTCCTGGTATGGGGCAAAACTTACCAGATGGAAAAATTAACTTAATAATATTATTTTTATTCTTTTCCACCGCAGAAGTAAGAAGTGGAAATCAAAAAAGCATTGAATCCTTATTTTTCATAATAAGATGTGAAATTCTATGCCATTAAATTGGATTATATCCTGGCTTGAAGTTTTTTAAAATTTATAGCGTCACTTGTGCTGAATAATGCAACGCCAAATGATTGCTTGAAAATTAAAGGCGAGATCGAAATTCTAATCAGATTTTAAATAACTTTACGAACATTATTATATATTATATTTTCGGTAACGTATTTATTTTACCGCTAAGCCTTTCGACGACCCTTTTCGTGCGAAAGAATGTTAGTGGTCATTTTCCGGTGCAAGTACACGTTTTCGGTTAGATTATTTTGGAAACAATTAAAGGTTTGATATTATTGGAGCGTTAATGAAAACTCCATTTAGAAACCAAATTGATTTTGTAGGGCAAATCAATGGTTATACGCAGACGTTCGACTTCGCAAGGAAAAAGGATGTTCTCAAAATGTCGTCCTGAGAGTATTGCCAAGAAACTCTCAACAATTAAAATTGTTTTAGTGGCAATGCTTCATATTAAATTAAATTAACGGAAATTTCCAAGTTTTGCTCACTAAATGAATTTTTTATCGTGACTGTCAAAGGAACTTTGTTGAAAAGTACTCTCACATGGGTGACAAGTGTTCTCAATAAACGAATTACGAAGCAGAAAAAATAATTAAAAAGTGTTTTTGTGAAACTTTCTCATATTTATTGTAATCACTTAGCCCTTGAAGCTTAAAAATATTGTGTGTACTTTCAAAGTGCATCTTACTAAGTAATCACTTCTATTATTCTGTAACACGCGTAGCATTTCTGCTGAGCTTTCGTATTCAGTTTATTTTCACAGTCTAAAAGACGTAAATAAGATGGATTTTGTGTTGATATCCCAGGAAATGTTACATATTCTGCATATAAATTATTAGTTTATATTACGTATAGCTTTTACGATTCTGAGCGTGAACTCTGGAACGCTGTAGCAAAAACGAACAGGAGACATCAAGCAGGAATAAAAATATTTTATAATGTCTGAATTTAATTATTTTGATGGCAACACAAAGTGTGAGTTTGATCGATACAAATTGAATGCATCACCTAAAGAGATTTCATTCGGAATTGTTACATTTCAAATAGAAAACGCTGCCTGAGATAATTTGTCAGACCACTTATGATGTAGTACTGATGAAAAGGGTAGAAAATATGAAAAGCAATTTATAAATAAAGAATAAATCGAAAAAGGATTGCGGATAGATCCGGAAGACGGAAAATACTGTTTTAATTGAATCAGGAAATCGGGTCGAATACCAATAAAAACTTTTGTGTGTTGTTCGTGATGCGAATCCACGGGACTAAACAGCTTGCGATGAATTTTCTTTGATAACCTTATAAAGGACTTAAGGCGTTTACGGAGGGTGCGAATGGAGCTTCCAAAAATGTAATCTTATCAAACTTAAAAATAAAGTTTCCAGATTATAATTTTACGTGTCAAGAAGAAAAATCTGAAATCCAAATCGTTTACTCTCATAACATAAGAAGGCGAGAAATTTTTAGTTTAGATCTTTAGATGAAACAATTAATCTTCACCGATAAACTTCAATTACCGTCCTTGTTACTTAATATACTATTGTATTATGTAACGTTAGGTCAAATAGTAAATTATAGATGGCGACAATGTATGCAACTTCCACAAATCTGATCCGATGGAAGGTAAATGGTAAATGCATAGTAGAGGTATATGCATATATCGGGTATAAATCAAGGACCGCACAAAAGCGCTTTCATATTACACCAATGAATAATTAACCAGCAATTAGTAGCGCATTGACAAATGTAAATGTGTAATTACACAATGTTTATAAGAACCAGATAAGGTTGTTGAGTGACGGTTAGAAATTAGACTTTGGTATCTTGACAGAATTCCATTATCGTTGTTAGATTTCCAACTATTCATAAAATATTTAAAGACCACTCACTGGAGACTAAAACTTTATAATAATAGTAATAATTACTATTACACACTAAAAACTTGAAACGTCTTATCAAAACAGATGCCTTGGCACTTAGTAGAAAAAAAGATCAGGACCTAGTCCTTAAACGAGATAAAGGAAAAAAATGACGCACAAATATCATACCTAGCTCGTGATGTACGTACATAAGACTTCCGACCATTTCTTAGATAAAAGATGTTGTTCCAGCCGATGTCATTGTAGCGATTAAGTAGAGCTTTTCAGTTACTTCAAGCAATCTACTTTTTACCCAGTAGGTAATTTAAGTAAAAAATAAATGGATGTTACACGTCTACAGATCGGATTACAGAGGATTGGATCTCCTAATATAATATATCTTCAATTATACTATTATTATATTCATGAAATTGGGCAGTTCACAGATTTTAACATTTTGTTATATTTCTGGTAAATGTAATATCAGATGAACATATTAAATGTCATGAGTATTATTAACTTGAATGAGATATTTTTCTGTATTTGTTGTACAGCTAGGCTAAATAATAAATAAAATAAATAAATAGTCGGTCGGAGCATCTATCAAACATTAAATACTGCTTTCAACACATCGTTCATCAGAAAATATATTGTAAACATTGTATTAGATATACAAAAGATGAATTTGTTCATATATCCACTTATCTGCTCGGGTCTGTATCGGTGAAAGAAAATTGAGACCATCAGGAAATTATTAATAATAATATTATACTTTTAACATATGATGACGTATATTCCGAACTTAATTTTCAGACTTTCATAATTGTGAACCACTCTGAGCAGCTAACGTAATCCAAGCCTTGCTTAGTCTTCTCTAAAATCCTAACATATTGAATGCTATATATCGATAAAACCTAACTTAATCCAGTCTAAGCATGACTAACTGGATTTTCGCTATTAAGATTCCGTTTCGTAAGGATTTTGTCCTTTTTCATAACTAGATTGTATTTCATCAGAATTTTCGCTGCCAACATTACAGATAGAGTTTTAAATTTTTTAACAATTTTAAATAATAATAACAGGTCAGGCGGCTGATAGGCCGCCCCGACCTCCTAATGAGATAAGATCATAAATATTTATTATTTTGACAAAAGTGAAAGACAATTTGGCAAAACTTATGAAATCGATATCATTGTTTGCACGAAACGTACAACGCTGGGAAATTTTGGTTACTCACATAATTCAAGATTTGCCCGCCCACTATCTTCTCAAAACAACCTGTATAATATTGGTTGACTGCCAATCTTTATGTTTTATAATATATTGGTGATGATTCGCATTTTGTCAAAATTTCATTTTTTTAAACATGCCCTTATTCACAAACGTCCGTAAAATATTTAACGAGCCGATTAATTTTGCAAACCAATGAAAATGATTTCGTAGTCCAAGCAAATAAATTCCATTGGTTTGTTTAAATAAACGGTTCGTTAAAATTTTTACGGACGTTTGTGAATATGGATATTATTAATATAAAAATTTAAACAAGAAAATGTGCCGGATGTTTTGATGTTTCAATGTCGCGGAAAGGACGATGTAGAGAGTTGGAAATATTCGCCTTAAATTTTTTTGCAAAATGTCCAGGAACTTAGAATAATGTATTTGTTTTTATTAGAATAATTCATTATTATTAATTTATTACAATTATTATTTTTTTACATTAGAAGCAAAAATAGTAGATTTTATTCGGAGCAAAGGTACTTTTTGTGACTTGTTTGTAAATGTCGGATTCTTTACCTCGCTAAGCTCTACCGTAAACTTTACAAAATTGCCACGAACAACTCTATTTTTGCTTATAATCAAAATGATGAATTTTTAGACAAAATTTGGCAAACCAATGTACATAATTTGTAGAAAATAATTACCAAACTCTTAAAATTCTTGCACTCGCCGGACAGCTCGTGCTTACATTTATTTACTCATTCTGTTTTTTTCTCAATCATTGTGTACTTTTAGTGCCGCCCACCGCAAGCAGTAAAGCAATTAAATACCTTTTTAAATTGCGTCAAAATTGTACCTACAAACAATATCGGACAGCTAACTGTTTTTTAATTAAAAAAATTACCGTTACAAAATAACGATTTTAATCTGAATTAGAATATTTGAATTTAATTAAAAATACGAGTGCGTCAAACTCAGCCGTAAGAATTAAGTGGTAGCCACTGAAAAGCAGAGTTTATTATTACAAAATAAACAAAAATTATTTTGCATTTAATAAATTGCTTTAAAATATAAAGTAAATAAGTAAAATTAACATTTTTACATCTTTTAATTCAAAAGTCTTTCTTAATAATTTTCCTAAGCATAAAAATTTACAACTTTAAGTGCATTTCATAGCATAATTTATTATTTTTAGAATTTTTAAAAGCATTAAAATCCAAGCTCTGCTGATAATACATAAAACACCACTAAAACTTTAAAAATATTTCTTGTAGCAGCAACCACAAATAACTTTTAGCTTTAAAGTTTCTTTTTGTAATTCATAAACAGTAAAGTTTGCATTTTATTTTGCAAACAACACGATTGTAGGTAATGGTAATTTTTAATTTGTGAAATTTATTCAACAAATGTTATTGATAGTGTATCAGCACGTGGCATTAGATACCTGCAGTTGATTGCATTTTACAATAAATTTTTATTAAGACAATCGACGTATTTTCAATTTTCTCAGTTGTTAAATCAGTTTTAATCAGTGGACATTTGCGATTTACGCAATATATATTTCTAAAATGCATTTAAAATTCCTTGTTTTGTTTTTTATTGTAATTTTAAAAGTAAAATGTGACGATAATAAATCTTTCCCCGAAGACTTTCAATTTGGAGTTGCCACGGCATCGTATCAGATTGAAGGAGGATGGAATGCAGATGGTAATTTTTTATCGACTTTTCTAAACAATAATGAAACAAATTTTTGATTCTTACAGGAAAAGGTGAAAATATTTGGGACGTAGTAACGCATCAATTTCCAAATTGGACTGCCGATTCCCAAAATGCAGATATTGCTTGTGATTCTTATAACCAGTGGCAAATAGATGTCAAAATGATTAAAAGCCTTAAAGTAGATTATTACCGTTTTTCGTTATCTTGGCCAAGAATATTGCCAACTGGTCACTCTAATTATGTTAATCGTGAAGGAGTAGGCTACTACAACTCTCTTATAGATGAATTATTAAAACACGGAATTGAACCAGTAGTCACTTTATACCACTGGGATTTACCTCAAAGTCTTCAACATTTGGGTGGTTGGGCTAATGTGAAAATTGCGGATTATTTTGAAAATTACACATACACTGCATTTAAATTATTCGGCGATCGCGTTAAGAAGTGGATTACAATTAATGAGCCATTTGAAATATGCGAAGGTGGCTATGGAGTTGGAAGACGAGCACCTCGAGTTAGGGCAAGTGGAATAGGTGACTACTTGTGTGGAAAAACAATTTTACTTGCTCACGGTAAAGCCTACCGAACCTATTACAAAAACTTCAAAGCTTCTCAAAAGGGTAACTAACAATACAATTTTCCGAAAAACATTACCTAAATGAGTTGAAATTTCAGGAACGATTGGAATAACTGTCAGTGCGCATTGGTTCGAGCCCAAAACGGAATTAGCAGAAGATGTGGAAGCAGCAGAAAGAATGCGACAGATGAATGTAAGAATCCACAGAATAAATAATTATTTTTCAAATTATAATTTTTAGTACGGATGGTGGTTACATCCAATTTTATCGAAAACTGGCAATTATCCCCAAATAATGATAGATAAGATCAACTATGTTAGTTCTATGGAAAATTATACGGAATCACGTTTACCTAAATTAAGTCTAGATGAGATCAAATTAATTCGTGGAAGTTATGATTTTTTGGGATTAAACCACTATACAACCAAATTAATTAGTAATTTAGAAATGCAAATAAACGATCCCACATCTGTTGCAAAAGATACATCCGTTGTAGTAGAAGTGGATCCGAGTTGGCCAACAACTGCCGCCAAATGGATGAATTCAGTTCCTTGGGGATTTCGAAAATTGTTGAATTGGCTTCGAATTGAATATAATAATCCACTCATTTATATTACAGAGAATGGATTTGGGGACGCCGGTGGTCTGGTAGATTCTGAGAGAATAAAATATCACAAGGTCGGTTAATAAAATTGTTTGTAAAAATTTGAAAATCATCTTAATTTTAGGAGTATTTAGAAGCTTTATTGGAAGCCATCAAGGATGGATGCAACGTGAAAGTTTATTTTGCCTGGAGTTTGATGGATAACATGGAATGGGAAGATGGATACACGTAACAAACAATAGTAATCAATTTTATCGTTAAATAATGAAATTATTTTAGAGTTAAATTTGGATTGTATAAAGTCAACTTTACTGACCCGAACAGAACAAGAACTATGAAAGAGTCTGGAAATTATTTCAAATGGATAGTTGAAACTAGGAAAATTCAGGATGTTACTATCGGGATCGAAGTATGATAATATTCATTAAATGCTAAATTATTTAAAAACTTAACTTTTTTGTATAAATAATGAAAATACCTGTTTAACATAGTTTAAAAGTTTGTTATGCTTTGTATGTATTTAACATTTAATTTTTATAAATAAAACACTGGAGTTCATAATTGTTTTCAGTTTTTATGATTTATTCCCCTATATCCCGTAGATGCATACCCTGGAGCTTCAAAATAGAATTACGACAAAAATGAAAGAGTGTAATTCGCAAAATAATTAAAATTTCGTAATTAAAAAACCAATTAAGAACATTTTTCGTTGATCTACAAACGCATTTAATTCTTTTTCTTGCTATTCTTTGTGTAAAATTCTGAACAGACACTTTTACTTTCGAGTTTTCATTATTTGTAAAATTGTTATGGAATATTTGTAAATATTTATAAGCTGTTACGGTATTGTTTAATAAATATTATATAATTTATAATACTACTTGTGTTGGTAATTTGATTTAAAAAGGATTAAGGAAGGATTGTACATTGCGGTCTCGTCTTAGTACAGAGCCATGTTTGTCTTTTTAAATTTCGTTGATAAATAAATTTAAAAGTTTCGTTTTAGTAAAATTTGGTTCTTATTATTCAAAGTAATAGCATCTTCAAAAAAGTGTAATTCTTCGATTTCTCGATATTCATGATTCATAGAATAATTCCAGGACGCACTTAAAATATCAGATTTTTGCAAACACCAAATAATCCCAAGTTACGAACACAAAAAGCATCTATTACTATTTAAATAAAGAAGTAACTTTAAATAATTTATGCACTGAACCCTAAAATTTCATCGTCTACTTTGGGATTTCAACAGTTTCGTTTGACATTTATGAGAATTTAAACTTTAAAATCTTTCTGCAATACCAACATGATGTTTACTTAAAATGTAATAAAGTAATTTTTGGATACAAATTAACAAATTTGCAGACCGCAATTTCTGGGATTGAATTATTAATGGGTTGTAAAACAGTTTTAACATGAAGTAATAAAAATAAATTTCTTGCATCTGGCACTCTGTGCAAGTTTGTGAAATCTACTTCGACCAAGCTATTTGCTATTACTTCGAAACTGCCATCATGGATAAGGTCAGACGTATGTATACTCATAATGATTAAAGATGTTTCGAAGTGTATACGTGTTGATTGCTCCAAGAATCCCTTAACATTGAATGTATATAGGTCAACAAGATGGTTCTAAAGAGACCCTGTCGAAACCTAAGTATTATACCTTATATACCAAATGAAATTCAACTTAAAATTTGGCAAAATCACTCTTTTGTTAAATAAGAAAATTTTATTTAAAAATACAGATGTTTTATTGCTTTACTTGCTCACTCAATATTTTACAGAAAAAATTAGTAATATCCGCCCAAACACGATATTAAGTATTTTATCTCAACCGATTTCCTGATTTATATTTTAATTTCAGTGATAGTATCAGTTCTATGGTACCTACGCCTCAAAATGCTCATATACAAAAAAGTGGTTGGCTTAAAATAAATGGGCGCCACTGTTAGAAAGTAAATGTTAGCCTAATTATACGATCACTCGCAAAATTTCTGATTTGAAGTTAAGTAAAGCTCTGATCAACCTAATTGTGCAAATTATACGCAGCCAAGTTATGTAACAAATGATATTCATAATATTTATTACGGTGAAAACAAAACACCCATTAATAAAATAGTTGGGCATTCGCAAATAACAAATTTGTGTTATAAGAACTTTTATTTATACCTAGCATTTTGTAAAAGAGAAAATAATAGTTTAGATGTTTCACTACTTAAAGCTGTGTTCCAAATTTCAACCATAGTTTGTGGGGATGTTGGTTAAAAAGTAACAAAGCAGTAGAGGTAAAATGGATTAGCATCGGTCATGCCAGTTTTATAAATTAACTAAAGCTAAAAAATAATAAAAATAAATTGAGAGTTTAACTAGAGTGTACTAGAAATGTAAATGGCAGTGATCTAAATTTATACAAAACAAAATTAATAATACACTGTTATAAATATTGTAACTGTAAAATAAATTGTTATAAAATGTAACTAACGTCCACGATATAACTATAGAATTAATGTATGTAAATATTTAATCCACATGTGACGCAATTCAAAATAATAATCTCCTACATAAAACATTAGTGAAAAATCACTAACTAATTTATAATTAAATTAAATTTGAATAATATTGTCCAAAAATGTGGTTCTATGAGAATATTGCTTGAAGTTCACCACATAACATATTTTAAATTCCAAACACACTTGCAACAGTTCTCTTGGTATAACACAGGGGAATTACAGGTTTAAATTGCACTTTAATTAATTTAAATTAATAATGAAATAAATAAATTAGCTGGTGGTAGAGCACTGTACCGGACTAGCAGGGTGAATTACCGGGCTGACTCCTAGCAAAACTATTTAGCAAAATTAAAAACTAATGTCGCAGACAACCGCACATAATTCCCCAAACTGCTTGTGCAGACAGTCTAGTCGCGGCGTCGGAATGCCTAAAATATCCTTCTCTAACGTTGTCGTTTTGGATTGACGTTAAATTCGAAGTCCTCAATATTTAAGCTCAACGTTGAGAAAATTCCCGAGTGGCAATTGTTTTCAGTCGTAATCTATATAAAAGATAAATTCTTCCTTCACAATACATAACCAAAACTCATTAAAAGGTTACGTCACAGATAGCGTCTACAGCATATATGTAAATGATAGATAATATATAAAAAATAGATAGCAGTAAAAAGCATACATCACATCGTTTTATTACATGACCGGTTTCGAGATTACCTGACAAATTTGTGATGAATTTCATTTCATCATTTCAAAGAGTAATAAATTACAGCAATTACAGAACATAGACTTAAACCTTCTGTTTTTCAAACCGGAGGGTCATCAGTAGTTTAAATCCAAAATTAACTTAAACGAAGATTAAACGATTTAAATCTGTTTTTGAGCAGTGGAGTCCCATCAGAGAAATGGGAATCAGTAGATGATCCTTGTAATTTATGTTTTCGTTATTCAAAACAAAAAATAATATTGATATCATTGCGTTTAGTAGAAGTAACAAACATGTTAACCCCCAGATTCAAAATTACATTGAACTGTTAAATTATTTATTGTTTAAAACAAAATTATACTGACTATATTTTAAAGAATTCTCCTTAAAAACAAAAAACTAAACTATAACTTGTTATAAAAATTAGGATTTTAAAGTTTTTAGAGATATTTTCTTTCAAATTATTTGTTACAGATAATTTAGGTAATTTTACCCTGATTTAAGAGACTTTGTATCCCGACAGTAGAAAATTTTCATTAGGTTAATTTATTATTTTACATTTCCGCCTATTCGTATAACGTGCACACGCAGAAGGTACTCTGCTCCCCAGGGAAGCGCTCCAGTGTAACTGAATTCCCAAAAACTCATATACCGCCTGCATATACCTCCATTCTCCTCTTTTAGACAATTCGCACGTTATTTATGAAACAAAAAGCATTCCGTTCTGCGACACCTTATGTCTTCTGAAAGACTCCAAAAATTAAATTCTTTCTCTAAAAATTTTTTACAATTTAATATTAGTTGAACGTTAACGTCCTTTACATGTCGGCTTTCTCAAGAGTACTTTATGGTTTGTGCATCCGAAAACTTTAATCAAGTCTGATAATGTGACGTCATATACAAGATTGTCATCAAATTCTCTGACATTGATGACAATTAGTTAAACTGCAGCTTAAATTGCAGTTTGTACAAGTTTGCCTATCCGCAACATCTGGCTCAACATGGATGTTGTGGATGACTATCGTAACAAATCCAATATTTTACCATCTTAATTATGAAATATATAACCAAAAGAATGAAAAGAAAAACTTAACAGCGAATAAATTTGAGTGAAGATTAAGAATAATACCGACTGAAAATGAGGTCATAAAAAATTCTGCTGAAAGAAAGGAAAATATTTTTGAATGTGTGGAAGATCTTACCTGCTCCAATAAAAAATCCGATAAGCGTCTCTAGCTGCACGTAAAAGCTGAAGTCACTGCTCATTTTACATCGTGATAGGTATTAAAAATACAATAAAAATCGAATAAGGGAATAAACGCTAGGTAAGACTTTGGATCGGTTTTCTCGTGGGCTTTCCTGTTGCTCTAACTGTCATCGTAAATTCTGCCTCCGGTGAAAGAAAGATAAAATCTAGTAAGACCCTGTGAAAACAACGAATACTTAACCGCTCTGCAGTAACTGCAATGTTTTCCTAATTTTTTTGAAATTTACATATTATATTGAAGAAGTATCTACTGCAGGAAATGAAATTGAACTTCCTAACGATCAAAAAGTTTAAATAAAAAAAAATTACCAAAAAAAACCTATAAAATTAATTATAACCACAGCAATCAACATTAGCTTGCTGTGTACTCTACTTAAGAGAGAAACAAAGAGCTAGTTAAAATCCTGACTGGGATGCAAATCATTCTTCATAAAACGAGAATAAAACACATAAAGCAAATGGGAGTAAAAAATGGTAATGGATAATTTTTTAAATAGGTAAATATACGATCGGCGTGGATTCTAACTAGAAAAATCAAACTTTATGTTGTTCATTGTATGGCTAAATAGGGAAGGTCGCACTGACATAGAGGTTCTAAATTTAATTATAATTAAATGCCCGTGATCGCTGATACTGCTGTGCAATTTTTTAAACGACATGAATAACCATGATGTGATAAAATTAAAATTTAATATCATACAAACACTCTCCCGTAAAGACAGCTGTGTTTCCCATCATGAGGTACTATTTTAATATCGCTATAAGCTAAATTAAGTTCAATTTTATATTTAAGTCTGCTAATTATTATTATACGAGTATACACCTTTAATATTCACACATGAAAATAAATCGCACCTAACTAGTAATTTTTTTATATTAAAACCCAATAATAAATAATAAAAATGATTGAAATTGAACTTCCGGAAAATGGGTTGGGAAAAGAAAAACCAAGGATTTTTAGAAAACAAATATTGCGTTTGTACACGAAAACGCGTTTAAAAAAACTTATAGATAAAATTTATTGTTTGTAATAACACCGAAGATAATTACAACATGTTTATGAAAAAAACTGTAATTGTAAAAGCTTGTAAGCATGCATGCAAACTTTACTATTTTTAAAACCTTCCTGTAATGGAAAACAAAAATAAAACAAGCAGTAATATTTTTTAATTAAGTGGTAAATAAATTTATTAAACAGCAGCTTAAGAATTGCAGAAAATTTTTCTTAATTGAAAACAATCAGTTCGTAAAAAGAAAAACGCATTTGGTTAAATTGATGTTATTTTAAAAATTAAAAACTCATTTATCGCAAGGATACTTAAATAAACACGACTTTGTGGTGTAATAACTAAAATTGAAAACAAATGGCTTAATTAAAACAAAGAATTTGTGTTCCGTGATGATACTACGCTTTATTTATGTGCTTTTTTTAAATTAATGAATACTAAATGACCATCTGAAAAATTGGAATTTCTAATAGTCACGTAACATCTTTTCGCTATATATTTTGTCATACGATGTTTATCCTAAGTCTTATTGACACAATTTAGGAAGTGTCTTGTAGTAGGGTGAAGTGAACTAAATCCTACATAGTTGAGCTGGATTATAGTGTATTAGTTTTTCGAATTCGATTTCTTGCACAGATTACAACTTTAATCCTGCACAATACCAAACGTTACAAACAATTCGGTCGATTTCATAAATACGATTTAAAATTTAAACCTGGTTTAATTATTAAGCTTCATTTATTTGAAATGTTTGTAGTTCAGCCACGAAGCAGCTAGATAAGTAGCTCAACTACTTTTATGATAGAAAGAGCTAACTGTAGTTGATAAGATATATTTTTAAATCAACAATGATTATAATAATGAGTTGGAGTAAAAATAAATTAAAGAGTAATAATCTCAAAATCATGTAAACTAAAAAATCAATAATTTCGGTTCCATTGCCAGTTGAAGGTAGAAATCAAAATAATTGCTTTACGGAACGGTCTTATCGATTTTGCTCATATGTATAGTCAACTTTTATAAAGAACAAAAAAATTAATTATATTAAAAATACTTTATTTTTGTTTGTAAATTATTGATTTCATAAATAGCCCTAAACTTATAGAAAAAACTTAAGAAAAGAAAAGTAGATCCTATCATTCTATCAATAAACTTCGTAATATTATGATTAATATCACCTATTTTATAATAAATATAAATCTAAAATCTCGCTTTATTCGCATTATACTATATTAAATCGTTTTTGAAAATATCTGAACCTCCTCATTTACTTCTTGACATCTGCTGCCATGAAACAACTACTATTCAATGAAATTAATATTAATATCTAGGTGCATTTCTCAACACATTCACTTCAATTCTCCAACAATGGTGAAATCCATAATCCGCTGTATATTAATTTTGATATAAGATCATCAAAATGTACCATAATAGCAATAATGGAAATAATTATTAGATGCTCAGTAAGGTAAAAAATGACCCAAATAATAACAGATGCATGGAAGAGCAAACATTGAAAAAATTCGAGTCATACCACTATTAATATTACATTAGCAATATATCACAATATTGAGAACTGGTTAACATCGCCAGTTTTTTACGTTTAGAAGAGTAGAAAAAATAAAAAACTTGCTTTATGCAACAATAGCGGATTTTACGTAGAGAAGCAGTAATAAAAAATTTCAAATTTTTAAAGAACCTTTCGATAATAACAAAAATTCTTGTTATTATCCTTGATTCTTGTCAAAAAACCTTCGGATTCCTTATTTTTGAATTATTTATTTGAAAACAATTACTTTAAGTTTGAAGTTAGACGTAGGCAAGAAGTTATCGAACAAGGCAACCGCCGAAATGACATTTTGTTGGAATTTTCTCTTTTTCTAAAATTATATTATTTACCTTCATCAAAACAGCCGCCATATATTTTAAATTGAATTTTTTTCATATTTTTTAAACAGCGCTGTTTTATTTTTCAGTTTTAGTAACAATTCAAAACGAAAAGTAAAATGTTGTGTATCTTCAGACACGGGAAGAAATCTCGGTCGATTGATACCATTTTCCTTCTTAACTGCAAGAATAAACAGCAGAAAACTTACAAAAATGTAATGTAGTTACTCAATATTGATTATTATCAATTTAATATAAAATATCATAACTTCTGAACTTGGTGGAATATCGATTAACAATACTTGCATTTTTTAATCAACATTACTTTTCACCTTGCATGTGGTATACATCCCAGTACAATTATTTTAAATTTAAAATGTTTTATTAAATTGGTAGTAGCTCATTTTCATTGCACGCACATTTGCAAAGTTAAAACAAATTGTATTATTAAATCAATAGAAACGCAAACATGACGACTGTATTCAAATACAGCCAACGGCGAGCTTCTAATATAGCCTAGTCGTATAGGTCTCTAAATGATGTTCACAAACCTCCTCTGGTATATATACAATTGAAATAAATGTAAAAGAAATTGAAGAACAACCAGTAATCTTAATTGATTTCAAATTAAATTAAATCAAATCATTATCCTTTCCATACTAAAAAAGTATTTTTGTGTTGCCCCTGACATACGACAGGTTACCTACGAAAACGCGTGTGCTCCTTTCTGTTAGGTGTACGTATTTATATATTATTAAAAAGTAACTTATAGCTGCTTGTAAATACTTTTTAAAAGTAGCCTGCCCAACTATGCATTATGATATTCGTGGTTTACGTTGGCCATTGCGTCAAAATATAACTCTACGTTCCGTATCGATTAAATAAAAATCGTGGATTCCTTGCACCACTTTGGCTTAAATTAGGGATACGCAGAAAATGGAAAATCGAGTGATTATATTTTTCTTACATGTTACAGAATTCGACAGCCAATATTGAGAGAAAGTGACATTTAATGTTAGTGTGGGTATATATACCTCATCCTCTGATGACGATGCTAAAATCGTAATTCTGTTTAGATCATATACAATTTTAATGCTCGTATGCCATTCGGATTCAGGTCAAATGTTAATATTAAAGGACATGAAACTAAACCTATTTGTTTTCTTTGCAATCAATAGAACGACAACACATAAAAATATCTGCAGAAATGTTAATTTAATCGATATAATATAGAAGGCTATTCTATTTCAACCGACTGCAATAAAAAATGATATCATGGAAACTAAATAAACTTATAATATATTTTCAATACTCGAGTGTATTGCCAAAATTTTATGTAATTAAAATTTAATTTTATTAATTATATTCTTTCTTCATTATTTTTAGTTTCGTAAATTTTGCCAAGTCGAAAGACTGCTGAAAATAAATATCCAAGATAATCTGTATGATGTAAATGAAAATTTAAAGTAGGTACCTACACAATACAGTTTATCACAATTTTAAATTAAGTTTAAAAATAAATTGCTTATCTTATATTAAAGGACGCAAAAATATTTCAGTTTTGTAAAATTATTAAGTACTAACTGAAGGAAGTTTATAATGAACTTATTAAGGCTTATCACATTTGTTGCTAGTTTGTGGTTTAATTATCGCAATTATAAACTTTTCGAGTTGTAAATATTTTTTAATTCAAAATTTTGAGTTCAGTGAACTTGTAACTTTAGGATAATATAGTTTTAGGGGAAAGTTAAATCTCAATTGTACAACGCATTTCATATTCATTTTAGGTACGCACAATGCGCCTAATAGTATACATCTACGCATATATGTACCATATACAATTCAACTAAAGGTCATTTATTACCAAAAAGCTACTCTAACTTTTCATTAATATCAAAAATTCTAGAGAGCCCAATTACCAATTCAAAATCCATTTGTAAAATTAACCGGCAATATTAAATGTTGAAGATGCTTCAGTTTAAATTTGGCAATTTACATGGATATTTGGTTTCTAAAATCAAATTTAATTAAGATCGACTGTGCAACAGTAGGTGGGTTCATTTTCATTAAATGCAAATTTAGTCACGTCTTTCCATAAGACATACAAAAGGGGCTTCTAATAATGTAAGACGAGTAAAATTGCTTCTGATTTAAATTTACATTCTTTTTTTGACTTGTATTTTTTATTACGAGGGTTTTGCCTTAACGCACTCTGGTCAAAAACGTTTTAACATAAAAGCCAATAGCCCAAACAACATACATTGTATCATTTTGATGAATTTAATAAATTTAAATTGAAAATTTTTCGAGAAATTTTGATGTCGTAAATTTTTGAATTTTTGTTTTTCCCGCCAACTAGTTCAGATTTCAACAACTAGGTGAAAAAATCAGGCTTTTTATCGTAAAGATGGCCGCCAGAGCAGTCTTAAGATTTTTGCGAATTTTTGTTTGGAAAATTGGAATTATAAGCATATAATTAATTGGTTTGGGTGTAAAAATTTATTGTATTGGTACCTGAATTAATATCCAAAGATAAAAATGAAAATATATGGAAAATTCAATTCTTAAAAATTGGCTTACCACGAAATTTGAGTTTATAATTTTTATTAATTGAGTTTACATTGGAAAATTTAATTTTTGAAAAGCAACATTCTTAAAATTTGCCGAGAAAAATACATCTCAATGCGTTAATAATAAGATATTAAATCCTACCTATTTTTTATTCGTTTAATACATTTTAATGTTAGTAGTAGGGCTATATGCGTTCTGTCCCACTTTAATTTTACGATTTTTATTGAATTTTTATCTGACTCTAGGCAGCTAAACTTTTTTAGCCATAAAATGAACTAAACCTTGGGCACTACCATTTATAATAAAATGTAGAACAGAAATAAAATTATCGGATAATCTAATATATTGTTTAGTTATCTACCAAAACTAATCAGCGTTAAAAAAAATAGAAAAACACAAAATTAAAATCGAATCATTGTTAGATTATAAAAATTATATAACGCAAGACTAAATATTTATTTATTCAATTTTGACGACTCTTTTGAAATTGTATACATTTTACACTACAGTATTCATCTGCACGTCATAAAATATTTCAACAAAGTTTAATTTTTGTTGAAAGGTTATTATTATGGAAATTAGAAACATTACAATTGCGTTTATTTTGTATTTAAATTTCAAATAAAGCCACTAAAGGTAAATTTAAACATTTAAAATTGATGTACCTGTATACAGGTACTAAACTTGAAGTTCATCAAAAACTTTAGTTCTGAGGCAGACATTGCCAAAATTTTCTGAATAAAAATCTTGGAATTTGTGCTGTATTATTTGTTTCTATGTCACTACCAATTAAATGATATTATTACTTAGTATTTATCTAATATTTATAAATTAATTGCCTTTACATCATATTCCATCAAAATTGTAACGCTACATTCTTATAAACAACTGCTATTTGAAATATCTCGTTAAATTTAAATCAGTCATTGTTAACTTCTCAATGTTAAGCTTTGTGATAAACTCGTGGTAATTTAAGTATATTAATGATTTATAATCTAAGGAAAATATAGCACAAAGAAAGTTTAAAACCCCACATTTGCGACACAATTAGTCAATTTCGAAGTTAGTTTTGAATCTTGATAAAATACGCAACGAAATATTTTTAATTCATTAGGAATCCCTTCGTAATAAATATTTTGTTAATTTATTGTTTAAAGGCATTTTTCATTTATCCATAAATTCTTTACCCGACGACCATGTAATATAAAGATGGTGCATTCTTTCCTACATTCCGACGATAGCATACCGTCGTTATCCTCTTGCAAAACTAATCAGGAAAAAACTAGTTCAAGTTGTAATCCTTCAATTCGATTCGTTTATTTCTGGCCCTTATTTTGTTACTTGGAACTAACTTAACAGTTCCAACTTAATTGATCGATTTGAAAAGTTTTCCTTCCATTAACTTGGTTACTATGTAACAAATGCAATTGGAGATTCAAAATACAATGTATTTTTAAAACCACCAACATGCAAATATAAGAGTTCAAAAAATGGATGAGAGAAATAAATCGAAATCGATTCATCCCAATTTTTTTATATTGGCTTCGGGTCTGAAAACAATCTGCTGGTCACTCAAATGAACTAAAGTTGCTGACACGAATCTCCTGAGTGAATGACGGGTGAGTTTTCCAGAAAAACGTTCATAAGTTATTCAAATTGGTATGGAATGGAAAGAATCTTAGGTGAAGCAAAAAAATCTCTAGGCATTACGTCATTCCTATTGCCTAACGAAGTGACTGACGAGTGTTTTCCTTCAAAGTTAATTATTAAACTAAAGCATTTATCTTTACGAGAGGGTGCCCTCTTAAAATAGTGTAGTGGGTGAGAAAAAGATTACTCGGTAGAAGGAACTCCCATAAATTCGTTTCTTATGTTAACAATAATGGATAATCAAGATTTATTCCTCAATGAGCAGCAATCAAAACTTTCATATTTTATAAATTACCTAAAAAGCGTAGATATAGGAATCTGCTCTATATTTCCATTTATTAGGCATTCAATATAAAAACGAAGCATATATTTAAATAGCGACTAACAGTAAAAAGCTTTCTAAATTAATATCAAATGATACAAATGTGACAATAGGTTTGGAAGACTAATGAATATTATTCAGCATAGAAATGCTGGCAATTTGCCATAATTGTGAAATAAATGATAAACGTTAAATCTATTTTATTGGCAGTATCATCCTAAGTATTGCTAAATAGAATGTTTCGATTGTTTACACTGTCGTATAAATCAATGTTACCTGTAAGGATATTTCATTTTATTATTGGAATAAATTTTCACATATAGAGTGGTGCAATTGGATGCAGGTTCTTATTTGTTTTATTCCAATTATAATTCGGAAGCAAAATTTTTATATTTTATTTTATGACTTGGCATGTTACAAAGTCATAAGAGATAGCAAAAAGTACCAACATTTTCAAATACTTTGTGGTCTGAACGTTTAGTTTAAATGTTAGGATCCTGCTTTCAATTTTCTGCTGCTGACTATTATTTGAAACCATACGTTTGCGACCAAATTGCTTTTTTACAGTCAAATTGAGCACAGTAAAAGAGTTGCTTCTATTGCAAATAAAAATGCTTTTTATGTTTCCAAGTGTACTGGTATCTTTTTCTTCCATGTTTGCAAGAATAATAATGAAGGTAGTTTAAGGAAATTCTTTTCCTTCCATCTTGACGAAGGTGAAATAAGATACTCTCAAAAACTAATTTAAAGTAATTGCTAAATATATACTTAGTGACAGCTTGACGTAAATTAATTAGGGCCTCTAAATGAACATTCAATATTTATGTTTAATGTCGTGAAGGTAAAGTAAACTTAATGGGTTCTATGGGTAAATATTTGCATTGCTTAAAATAGATCTTCATCAGTCTTGACAAATTACTAAAATTCAAAAATTGAATAAAAATTTTTGAAGAGTGTAATATCATCTGCCGTTGCAGAGAACGTAGCCAGTTCCAGATTTATTGAGTTTGATTTCGAACTCAAAATGTTGCAATTCCACTAAAAAAATGTCCTTCCTTCCACGACCAGCAAAATAATTTATGATTTCTGGTTTTCTAATATTTATTTGTAATTTATTCCTTTTTGTATATTTGGATATGAATATTTTCTAAAAAAAACTAATATTAGTTAGTATTGAACGATCCTTCTCCGGCATAAAAATTTCACAAATTAAAGCTATGGCTAAATTTAGCATTGTGTGATGCATCTAAAAGTGTGGAAAATCAATGCTTCGAGTCAATAATTTATTGTAAAACCATACAAGCGTGTAATAGTTCCACGTTGAATGTAACTAACACATTCATAAATAAATAAATCTTAATTAGAATACTTCTTTGACGTTTTCAATTCGCCATTGAAATTTTAGTTTCTTCTAATAATATAATCGAATTACATTATTTTTAACAGACAGAAATTTTTTTATGTATAATTAATTAAAGGTCCTACCGACCGTGATAATTTTAATTTTATGAGACTAATTTACTAGGTTTAAACTGATTTTAAATTCAAATTTTTTCCTCTAAACGCTTTCGAATAAAATCAAGTTAGACCTTGGTGGTGCCGTCTCAACTTTCCTAGAATCCATTGAAAATGCAATTTTCATCTTGTTGGAAATGCTTCAAAATTCAAACCAAAGTAAAAGCATTATTGTCGACGCTACAACCTAGACAATTTAAAAGTTTCAGAATATTTAAGGATTCTTTGCTTACATTCCAGAAAAATTGATGTTTGGATTATTGAAAATTTCAAAGCGCACGCACCTTCGCAACCCCAGGCAGCAATTAAGGAAGCATTTTTCAGAAAAGGAAAGTTGGTAATTTGAAAGAAGCAAAAATCTTTAAAATTTATTTACTGTAGACTACAGTGAAAATTTTACTTTTTCATGAAACTACATTTCCAAGACTAAAAATACAGAACAAAAGTTCATTGTTTATTGAGAAAACGAATTAGCAAAATTGAACAAATAACCACAATATAATTTGTACTATGTAGTTAACTAAGTTCCGGGATTAGGTTTCCTAAATATTTATTTCTTTCCATAATTTAAGCAGTTTCGTGGAATTTTTTTGTTAAACATCCACCAAACTACAATTTTATTGCAAATTAACACATGAAATCCACACAAAATTGTTGTTATCTAAAAACGTTAACTTTGTTTAATTACCCCATAAATATAATACTTCGATCGTGATTAATGAATACAATAAATAAATGGATTTACTTGGTATAATTTTTGGTCGTAGATCTTATAAATTTAGGCAATTAAGTCGTTTGTACCTAGCAATACAGAATCGGATTAATGGTAAGTATAGTTAATTGAAACAATTTCTTTTCTTTGCCCAGACTTAAAGTTTAAAAATCTAGGAAAAACCTCGAAGCACAAGGTTCAAAAAATTAAATTCGAATGCAGACGTGTCACGTGATGCTTTTTAATTCCTTTTAAATTGATTTTTTTGAATTACAGTTGAAATCAATGCCAAAGCCATTAAGCTGAAAGTTTCTCTATAAAATAATATATGGATCTAGTTTAATGTTAATTCTGGCCGTATTAGGTTTAATTTGAAAATAATATTTTAATTATTATTTCATTATTTACTAATGATAATCCAATTTCCTGTTTGAAACCGGGGAATTAGTAACAGCAACCGTTTTGATATTTAGACTTTTTAGATATTTAGAATATGCACCGCCCAAAGTAGGTATATATTTTGTAAGTAATTGGTAGAAGTTAAATTACTTTATTATAAAAATGACTTTTCTGTATTAAATTATAATCTAAAATGGCATTTGAGTATTTGAGTTTCGTGGATTTGTTTGCTCAGATTAAATAAAAGTATTTTAGTTAGAAGTATTTGCATTTTCCCCCGAAATGACATTTAAGGGAGGTTTTGAAAATGGTAAAAAAAATACAATTTTTCATATCCATGGTCTAGAGATCCAAGTTGCACCAAGGTGGTACAGAGTTTTTAATTAAAATTATTTTATTAATTAAAATAATGCCAGTTAATGAAAATTTTGTAATTAGTTTTTTGTAAACATTTCATTATTAAGATCATTACCATTACCATGCTTTACAATTAAATTCTTTTTTATTATTAATCTTCATTATTAATATTGTTCGTCATTAGCATTTTCATTATTAATCTTCTTTATTGTTACTAATTTTTATTTTAATTCCGCTACCAACTCAATTCATCATTATTGCTATCATTTTATCAATCAAAACTGATTTGTTTATTATTGTTAAAACATTAAAATCTGTTTCCATTGTAAAATTAAATTAAATATTTGGTGCATAAAAACCTATTAACCATATCCTATTGTTGTACAATAATAAACTAAAAATAGAGGAATATTTCTAGGTATCGAGGGGGGCGGTGTTAAGAAAGTTAAAAAAATCTTCCTAAACATGAGTTCGTATCTCTACAGCAACGTGTATATACGTCTTAAAATTTTAATGTTTTATATTCGTTTGAGTAAGGCAAAATAAGTTTTTTCCGTAATAGTGCGGAAAAGTAAGATTTTCACGTACTTAACTTCGTTTTGCTTATTCACACATGCGCATTCCCAACTTCGATAAAAAAACCTCATACATAGTACGAAAAAATGTCAGTTTTAACGACTAGTTGCACAAATATAGATATTTGTGACATTAATATTTGTGTTTCTATCAATGTTTCAATCCAGTTTAACCTCTAAATTAAAATATAAAACACATAATTTGTATGAAATACGTAAGTATTTATGTATGCTCATCTATAAAATAATATCTATAAAAGCTCTACTTGGTCGACTTCTTTTACCATCAAAAAAATTTATAAATGGCGAACTGATAATTGAGTTCCAGCTCGGTTGAGTTGCACACTAATCAAGTTTCATTATATCCACAAATTAGGAAATCAACGCAACCAATAGTAAATTAAAGATTTTGATTAAATTACGTGCAAACTCTGCTTCTCTATCTTCCTGTAACAACGCTCCTAATTGTCCAACTTTTTTCCAAACTAAACCTATCAATATCAATATTATACCGGGTGCTGAATGAGTTAGCCGAACATAGGAAATTAACATGTAAAAATTTATTTATGCGAATTCCTGCTTCCCTAATTATTTTAGAGAAAAAATAAAAGACACAAAAAAAATGCAAAAATATAAAGTACAAATAATAAGACCATTAGATTTAATCTAACTTTTACTTAATAGGTCAAAAAATGCTTTCATAATTGTTAAAATTTTCATTTATCGCACTAGCCATGTAATACATTCAATTTAATTTATATTTTCAAAAATAATTACCATGGAAACTTTCATGGTCAGTCTGATAATTGAAACTTTTAACAATTTCAAAAGCATTTTTTAACTATTTAAGTAAAAGCTAAATGAAATCTAATGTTCTTATCATTTGTAGTTTATATTTTTGCATTATTTTTGAGTCTTGCATTTTTTCTCTAAAATAATTAGGGAAGCAGGAATTTGCATAAATAAGTTTTTACATGTTAATTTCCTATGTTCGGCTAACTCATTCAGCACCCGGTATATTGTCGTGTATCAAATTTACTAATTGAATCTTTTATTTTTTTTGTAATATTTATATTTTGTAAAGAAATTTTTTATTTTTATTATAAAATTTATAAATTTTGGTTTTTCTGCGAATTAGTTGACTAATGCCCTTTGCTATTTGTAGAATAAAATTACATTATTACAATGCAAAACAATGGAAAATATTGTTTAAATATTGTTTATTGTATAAATATTGTACAAAAATCATAGCCGACTGCGCAGATGGACAAATTTAATGCCAGTAATATTTTTATTTCAAACAAATTTTTAATTAAACCTTTAGAATCAAAATCCAATTAGTTATGTGGCAAACTTCGTTAATTATAAATTTAATTTTGAAGAAACGACAAAAGTAAATCATAAGCAAACAGCTGTATGTTGGTATCTATTTTGTTTGATTTTCCGTTTAATACAAATTTTATTTTTAAGAATTTGTATTTTTCTGATAGTTTGGTAATTTTTAATTTGGAAATGGAAAAAATACATTTCAATATATGTACAGCTAAATCTGTCATTGCTTTCGTAACACACCTCTAACCGATTTTTTTGGAGCTTTAGGAGATTACGGAAAATCTGAGTGATTTGTATGCCTTCTTTTCGTAACGCTTCTCCAATTGGTTCATACTTCATGTTACAGGCAGCACAATCTGAGTGGTCCAGTGATCACGTTGCACACAAATCGAGTTTTTTTTTATTCATACTTCTTCCTCTTCGCGTGCCTATCCGTTACCGGATGTAAGCGATCATATTTGCTATTGCCAAGATGACGATCTAGGGAATTTAATGAATGCAGTGGTTTCCCGTTGCCTTCCCCATAGCCCACAGATAATTTTTGGGCTTTAGATCGCAGCAGAGTGTATTCGACGCGACCAGGATTTGAACCGCAGTTGCTCGCTTCCCAGTCGGCCGGTGTAGGCTTTACGCCATACTGCTGGTATTCTATTCATACACTAGATCATACAACATAAAATGAAAAATAGTTTTTATAATATAAAATATATTATTCTTCACGCTTTTGGTAGTAGTAGACAGTGCCGGATCAAGCTATTCAGCGCCGGGTGCAGATTACCTTACCGTTGGTGACGCTCATGACGCTACCAAATATCAAGAACATGGCGGCTCTATTAGATACAATTTTGTTGTTGTTTGGAGTTTAATTTTGAATTATTTTATAATAAAACATCAGTGAAATGAAAATTCATAGAATAAAATACCAAAAGAAGGCAAACGTTTGGTTTTAAACAAAACTTTCTATACCAACTATAAGTGCCTATTAGATTAACTTAATCAAAGAAAACCAAAATTTTTATTATTTGGGGATGTTTGGAAGAGGATGAGATAAGCTGGAATATGAAGAAAATACGTTTTCGTCCGTTCAAATTATTAAAAAGTAATATAAATAGAAGAAGAGGGGGTATGCCGCAAAACGGTGGGTAATGGGGGGGAAACGGAGGTCATATTCGGATTCAGAAGGTTATTTTACATAAGAATTAACGGAAATAGTATCAGGACTCGAAAAAAACTTTTTTATTAGCAGACCAGTGTTATCATTAGGGGACGTCCATTAATTACGTGAAGCGTTTAGCAGGGAGGAGTGGGTCGTGCCAAATTTCTGATATCTCACCGGGAGGGTAGGGGGGGAGCAAAAAATCACCAAAATCGCCTCACACAATTAATGGACGCCTTCTTACTTATTTTACTTCACCAATTAAATCAAAGAAAATATGGATTAAATCACAATTCGTGACTTCTCGTTTAGCGTTTGGTGAGTTTTCCATTTGATCCATTTGATAATGGAGCCCACGGTTCAAATATTTCATTTATTCAAAATTTCATATTTTATGGAGAATTAAATTAAAAACGCACAATTTTGGCGCTGGGTGCGGCGGCTCCATTGCACCCCCGATTTATCCGGCCCTGGTAGTAGAGTGATCACTGGAGTCTTTATTTTGAGGCAGTCAAGCGTCACTTTTAATCATAGAACTCAAAAAAAAGGAGAAAAGTAACTTTTAAAAATTTTATTTTCATGAATTTTTTTTAAGTAAACATTCATTTCAGTAATAATACTTTTTCATTTCTCTATAGTGCATATATTGAACATAGTGTGGAAAAAAATTATCAAAAAATATTAATAGTTGCCTTCAGTGCGCTGTGTTGAGAATCTTTACAAAAAAAAAAAAGATGAGTACCTGAGAGACACCGATTTTGCTGAGCAGAATCTCAAAAATTAACAAATCTAGAGTCATTTTGATCCCAATAGATGTAGTTTTGGTTCATCGAAACATATTTTTTAAATATTAATTTTCAACAAAGTTACGCAATTTTAAAGAAAAAATGGGAAAAAGAACTTCAGCTTCACTGCGATTCTTATTACTTCTGAATCGGCTAAATTAAGACTTACGCAATTAAAGGTTGTTGATTGGTACACTCCAAACCAATCCTCACTTCAGTAAGGACTTTTTGCTTTTATTTGGATAAAATATAAGTAATATTCCAAAATTTATAAAAAAATAAGTATAAAAAAATTACAAAAAATACTACTGAAAACCTGAATACATTTCTGAAAGCTCTGAAATACATAGATGTGAAAATAAAGCAATTTAAACTTTTATAAGCTAGAAATAAAATTAAAAAATTTAAAGCTCAAACGAGCTTTTTTCATTATACGTGTTACCTTTGTCTATTTAATATTTATTAAGTTTAGTCAATAAAAAAACCACAATCAATAAAAACGTCAGCTTGTGGTCAAGGTATTATAAAAGTTTTATGAGTTACCTACTTCGATTTTCGAGTTTCCAATCAAAATTGTTAATAAAAATGATCTAACCTCTTTGATAATAATTAGAACAAAGTTGCGCTAAATGCGCAAGTAATTTAAAAATTCCTGAGCGATGCGGGCTACCCCCAAAATCCTGAATCTTGTATAATGGTATGTAGCTAATTATGAGATGGAGGACACAGTTTTATCTTAAAAATAGAAATACATGTGCTTAGGGAACCTGTCATAAATACAGTAAAAAAAAATTGGACTTACAAAAGTACACCTAAATTTAAAAAATATTTTGCTTCAAAAATAAAATTTAAAAATACCGATTTGGATAGTAGTACAATATTTCATAATAATAAGCAAAAGTTTGCTAATATTTTTATGTTACAATAAGTTACAGGTGAGTGTGTACTATGCACGGTCAAATAGAGTTCATTAAATCAAACTTTTAGGGGTACCGCGTACCTCGAATGTTTAGTATGAAATTTTAATCAATTATTCGGTAGTTACCCAGAATACAACAACGTCGAGTCGATTTTGTTTTTTAACTTTTTGAATTTGAGGAATCGGGGGAGAGGGGGCGGGGGGGGGGGGTATTAAAATTTGAAATAAAATTTAGAAAAAAAGCTCACCAAAATGCGGCCAGTCGTAGTTTGACCCGATATCAGTTCTCCTGCCCAATCCTTGGCTTCTGTCATAAAAGTACCTTCGAACTCTTGTTTTCCTTGTCGAGCAAGCTTTTGTTCTTTCTGTTTGGGGTCGTTGGGTCCATACTCGACTTCTTTGTGACAGCAAAGAAACGCAAACGCTCTCCATATTAAAACACTGAGAAGACCAACTAAAAACGTGCATATACTCGATAATAAGAAACACCAATATTTTCGAACACGGAGGCAAGGATCAGGCACGGTGGCATTTGTTGCTATCACCGAGAGAAACGAAGCGTCGCTAGCCTCTACTTCCGTCATGCCGCGCTAAGCGCTACCGTTGGTCAAGGCATCTACTCTGAATGGGTCACTCATCCACCATGGAATTCGTCTCCGAGGATAGCGGCGCATCAACACGTCTTGCTGGCCCGAACACAACTGCGAAAACCCCGTCGCGACGCTGCGGGAATCAATATCGCGACGCCCAACAGCGCGCGCCACTACAAACGCAATCCTTCGGCGCGACGCCAATGTCCTGACTCGCTTATTTATTTACAAACCTTGTCTGCACTAAAAATTTCCACTACTTTAATGAAAATTTTTTAAATACACTCTTTGCTGTAACTCGAGAAAATTCAAAACATTCTGCGTTCAAGTTCAATTTTAAAGTCACTTTTAATCGAACTTTTCGAATATTTCTAATTCGCGCACGCGTATCATCTTGAAGAACATTCAAAGGTTCGACGCCGAGCTAAATTGTTTATTTGCTGCTCCAAATTATTTAAGTAGAATATTTTTAAAATGGCAGAAGATTTGGAGCCAAAGTAAGCTATGCTTCTTGTTCCGGTGCAATTGTTTTTATTTTTTGTAGGCTTTCAGATAGTCAAGAATCTCAACTTGAAAAAACAACTGATGCTGCTTCACCGAAAACAAATGAAGTTAAAGCAAACACCAATGAGTTGCTTGGTAACTTGAAACTCAACGATGTTGAGAAGAACGAAACAAAAACTGGAGATGCGGCTCAAATAACAAATTGTTACTGGTTCGTTATTGTACGATATTTTACTTGAATGCTGGTTAACCTCAAAATGTTTTAGTGGGAAGGAAAGAAACTTGAATATTGTCGAATTGTTGTGCGCCAATTGTTGCAGGTGGTTTCACGAGTCTTGTATAGGATATCAGCTGGGAAAATTGGTACCGTTTTTGTCAAATTATATCTTCTTGTGTAAAAACTGTTCGCCAACTGGTTTGGAAAGTTTCAAAAAAAGTCAAGCACGTAAGAATAATATTATAGTAATTGTTGTGTTCACTTTTGCAAAGACGTTTAATTTTAGAAATACAACAAATGTGCATAACTGCGATAGCAAATTTACAGCAAACAAGCTTGAAGGAAGGGCAGAATCGTAGCATGTTCAGTAAAGATAAAGAAATTATTCCCTACATTGATTACCACTGGGAAGCACTTACGACAACTGCTAGAAGGGTAACTCAGTCATGGCATATGACGGTGCACAGGTCACTGGTTAAAGAAATTCATGTATTGTTCTCTTTTGAAGAGAATCCAACTGATGGCCAGATGTACGGACTTCTATGTAATGATCTCACACAAATTAAACCAAACTATGAGGCTATGATCAAAGGAGGAATGCTGAGAGTGACAGATATGGGAATTCAACATGGTAAGATTTTTTTAAATAAAATACTTAGTTGGCTTAGAAAATAAAACAAAGTTTGTTACTGTTAATGAAAGTTGGTTGTATTTGTTTTTGTCAGCAAGCTTATTACTTCTAGATAAAAATGATGCGTGCAGGTAAATTAGTTACTCAGATAACTGCTAATTAGCTGATAACTTTAGTTTTAAGTGTTTGACTATCTAATATTTTAACCTAATTTTTTACAATGTTTTCAGTGCCAGTAGTCGGAGGTGTGAAAAATAGAAATGCAAAAAGGAAGTTTCCAAATGATGTTGGATCTTTTGGTAAAAAGGGTAGACAAGTCGATGTCGCACCAAAGTTACCATCGCATGGCTATCCTTTGGATCATCCATTCAACAAGGATGGTTATAGGTACCTTTTGGCTGAACCTGATCCTCATGCACCTTACAGACAGGTAAGCTTTTTTACCTTAATCTGGTCAAATTTAATTCTTTGGTCTTTCTCCTTGGGGCTTTTCTACACAAATAAGAGTGTTTGGTTTACACCAAAATATTGGTGAAAGTAGACTGAATTCTCTGTAAATTTCTGTACGTGAGAGGGTGTAACAATTATGAACTTCAAAAGATCATATAGGTGTAGAATATTGTTTTTTGAAGTACCATCAACCGGGGCGAGATTGGTCCAATTTTATTGCTTTCTGAGATTTCAATGATTAAAACGCCAAGTCTAATATAGCAAATGTGAAACAAAAAATAGTTTCAAATTAAGGAATAGTTTAAAAATGACTTCATATATTTTTTTAAATTTTTTGTCTTCTACTAGTTCAAACAAAAAATAAATCAATTATGGAACAATCTCATCCGGGCTTAGGGTGACATTGGTCCAAATCTCAAAAACTGTTTTTCTAACCAATTCACTTGCTCGTTTCGTTTTCCCAGGGCAATATTGATTGCATTAAAAGTAAATGGTAATTAATTAATCATATTTTATTTAAAAAAAATCCAAAACAATGTACTATTACTTTATACCAAACTTAAATGTAGTACTATAGTTAAATGTGTATAAAAAACATTTTGCTTCATTAGCTAGTCTACTTTTTTCCTTCCTCTCATTATTTTTCTTTTGCTTTTCTTGTTTCTTTTTTTTTGATTTATCTGCTAATTTTCTTGCTTTTTCTTCTTCTTTTCTTGCTTTTCCTACGGCTTTTCTCGCTTTTTCTACTTCTTTTTTCTCCTGTTCTACTTCTTTTCTTACCTTTTCTTCATCGGCATTCCGTAAGTCTTCAATTCTAATACTTTGTCCGGCAGGGACAGTTGGTTTTTTCTTTCTTTTCGCTCCAATATTAACTCCTTTAATATCTAGTCGTTTCTTCACTAAATGTTCTGGAAAAGCCTCTCCTATTGTACTCATATCAACCTCTTCACGATCATACTTTTGAAATCTGTCCAGCAGTACATGTTTGTCCAATGGATATATACTGCATTTTCGGAAACCTGATTTTAAATTTTCTTTTACATTCTCTGTTATTATGTTGATTAACTTGTTGAGAAGCGAAGGGAAAATATCTTTGGGATTCCAGCTATTCGGGAGCCTCTATCGCTATCTCTCCATTCTGTAAGTATGCGTCGCCATGCTATTTTTACAGGTCTGAACACAGCTACATCTAAAAGCTGTGTTAGATTAGTAGAGTTTGCAGGTAGGCACACAAAGCGAATGTTAAAGTTTTTACAAGCTTTGAGAACAGTTTCACTTATGTGGGAAGCCAGATTGTCACCGACTATTACTTTGGGACCTTCTAATCGCTTTAACTTAAGTAACATCTGTTTAATAAACCAATCTTCAAATGTAACACTGTCAAACCAACCACTACTTGTTCTATTGTAACGACAATTTTTAGGTCCGTTTTTCGTCCATGTATCCCACATGTGTTCACTCTTATACACGACGTAGGGAGGCAGTAATTCGCCACTGGCGCTACCCGCAAACATGATTGATATAGACGATTTCGTTGAATTACAAACACGTTCCAAATATTTTGTCCCTCGGCGACAGATCACTTGTTTCTGACCGAGGTCATCTCGCATATTGGTTTCATCGTAGTTCCAGATATTTTCTGGGGGAACATCTTTAGTAACGTTTTCCAAATTTTGAAGATAGTCTTCTATCATGCCTTTGCTGACAGCAGCCCTCACTCTTTTAATATTTGAGGAAAAACGCGTTGTCAGTTTAGGATGGCGTGATAAGAATGATTTTACCCAATCTGTCCCGGGCATATTATTTTTAAACTTAGGAACATTTCTGCCAGTTTTTAGTAAATAATATTTTAAGCAAAACTTTAAATCTAGTTCCGTAACTGGAAATCTAAACTCTGCAAGTTTCAGCACGTGATTTTCAAAACCTTGCTCCTCTTGCGGAGTAAACACAGTGGGCCTACCAATGATATCACTGCGCTTTCCTTTCAATTTATTAATTACAGTGCTTCTTGGAATACCATACTTTTCTGAAGCTTTTCGTTGACTAAGGCGCTTGTTTTTGATGTCGTCCAGGCATTGTTGTAATGTAGCAGGGGTATAATCCACATACAACCGAGACCCGACAACTCGTTTGTGAACTGAAACAAAGCGTAAAATAATGAATAGAAATAGGTGCCGGTATCGAATAACTTTCTATTAGGAATTTAAACAGAAATGCGGTAACATTGTGTCAGGACCAATGTCACCCCATTTTAGCCTCCAAATTACCTTTTTCCACTTATTTGATAGATGTTGACAAACTAGTGAATTTTTCGTCAAAATACGTATTGTATCCCTAAAAGCATGCCATGTAACTCAAATTGTGTACTTACCAGATTATTTGGGGTGGTTCTAGTCTGTCTCCGATTTAAATTTATAGGGCACAATTTTTAAGTCAAAATTCTCACCTATACTTAAACTAGTGTTGTCACTTAATAAATGCTTCTGTCAAACACAATAGAACATACGTTCTAGATCACTTGAAAACACACCGCTTCCAAATGTCACCACTAACAACTTGAGAAATTAATTATATTTATAATTATCCACAATGGAACAATGTCACCCTATAGGACCAATCTCACCCCTGTTGACGGAAATATCAACATTAAAAATTGAAAGCTACATTTATTTTCTATAAAACTTGAATTCGTTTGGATGGCTATATCCCTGAAACTATAGCAGATTGAAAATTATTTGTTGTTTGGAGTTTACTCAAAATTTTATCTAGTTTAATTTTGTATTCTGTAATCTAGCTATTTTGACTATGAATGACTTTGTGATTACTGAGAACTTTCTCGACAAATATTTCCCTGTTTTGATGATTTAAACTGGAATCTTCAATATCTTGTGCATAAATTTCATTTTTATATTTTTAACGATGAAATAATCCACGTATAATATTCAAGGTAAAAAATTCTCTACCTTATTTTGTAGTTGTTCTTAAAAAAATTATGAAGAATGAATTTATTCAATCCATTCCACTACTGACCAGCAGTGTGGCGTAAAACCTACACCGGCCGCCTGGGAAGCTGGCAAGCGCGGTTCAAATCCTGCTCGCGTTGAATACACTGCTGTGATCTAAAACCAAAAATATATCTGTGAGCTATGGGGAATGCAACGGGAAACCACCCCATCAATTAAATTCCCTAGTACGTCATTTTGGCTTCGGCCAAGTGATCGCCTACGCTCTGCTTAGTGTATGGCACTTAAAAGAAGAATTCCACTACATTGATTATATCGGCTTTTAGAACTCTATCGGACGTTATTCTCAGAAACACACCGGGCTTGCCAGTCCAGTCGGAACCTGGTATATATTATAATAATGTAGTAATTTAGTTTGTTCATAGTTATTGAATCATTAGAAGATGGAGAATCTCTTTAAAGCAGCAGACCTCTTGTCTTAAATATTCCTAAAATTCTAAAATTTATCCTAAATTACCAAAATTAGTGCAAAAATTACTAAATCCCCAATTTTTATTTTCAAATTTAAAATGATGTCAGAGTACAGGAATTTTTCTCAAAAATTTATATCTGCCTATAGTTTGAATAAGGACCAGCATCTTAAAAGATATGATTTATAATAATGCAATGATTTATAATGTTTTATTATTCTTCTATTTTAATTATTATATTAAACTTGACAACTCCGCCTATCCAAATCTATTCAAATATAACCTTTATTATGTTTTATTTGACATTTGTCAAATATTTTATTTTTATTTTAAAAATTTTCTCAAGTTCCGAATAAATTTTGAAAATGTTAGTACTCATTTGCCTCCAGCGAAGCACATGAACGTCCTTAATAATTTTGTTTTAAATTCACACACCTCACCCTTACCACTGGCAACTTCTACTGAAACCACTGTAACATTAAATGACAGCACTTGAAAAATGTTATTTGCTAAGAGACATCAGCAGATGCTAGCTAACCTAGTTTTGGGATGAGATTTTGCATGATCATATAGTGGGGATAGACATTAATAAAACTCCAAAGTATTTATATATCATTGGCTTTCTGCAAAAACAAGATAAGTCCAATTTTGGCATTTTTTGGATATGTGCGCCTACATACTTAAAAATTGATTAAAAATGTACTGCGAGAATGAAAAAACTGTATCTCTCATAAGGGATAACAAGTGGTCAAAATAAGATAAGTACTCTTTGATGACTATTGATACTTGCCAAAACAAGTTAAGTGTCAACTACCTTTATGTTACTTATGTGGTTCTTGCAGTAAGCCAACGAATTATGTTCAGCCGTTTACGTTTTGAGAAATTGAGAGTAGAAATTCAGTTACAGCTTATATCTTTTCTAATTCAACAGAAAACCCCAAGAATCAGTACCAGAGTTAAAAGTCTATTTCAAGTAAAAGACTTGAAAGAAGTAATTCAAGTACTTGAAGTAGTTTTGAAACTAACTTAAAAGTATTTGGTACTTGAAGTACTTTAAAAAAGTACTTGGGTATTTGTTAATTGGATTTAATAAAATTTGAGTAATTAAAGTACTTTTAAGGCGCGTTTTCGCAGGTCGATCTGGGTTGAACGATTTGGATCGTCGACCATAGTTCGATCTGTCTTGAAAGCAAAAATGTTTACACGATAGGCGATGTATGTTGAATAATTGTAGTTCAAAATGTAAAAAATACTAAATAAATATATAAATCTTAACTTGTGAGAAAATAAACATTAAAACTTTAAATAACAAGGTAAATTCAATAATATAATGAAATAAATAAGTAAGTAAATTTCTGACGAAAGCGATAATAGTCGTTGAAAGCTCAAAAATATAATTTCATTATATTATTGAATTTAACTTGTTATTTGAAATTTTAATGTTTAAAAAACACTTTAGGTATTCCATGCGGCATTCGGCACGTTTTGTTTTCGTACGGTGAGGTGTGGACACATTCCATTTTAGTCTTTCGACATTGATTCGGAGACAATTGCATAACAAAAGTAGACAGTCTTTCTACTTCTGTCGAATCAGCTCGAACTCCGCCGAACGGCAAAGCCAAAAGGGAGTTTACATATTCAATTTTGCTTTCGATATTACCTTGTTTAGGTAGCCTTCTAAAAATTAAATGGCAACAAAATGTAACTGAAGTACTTTACTTTGGGTAATTGAAGTATTTTAAGTAATTAAAGTACCTACTTTGAGTAATTTGGTGGTACTTGAATTACATTTTGGTTTTTAAAATATTTGAATTACTTTTGATAAGTAGTTGGTAATTGAAATACTCTTTCTTAGTAAAGTCCTTGAGTAGTTGATGCTTAAAGTACTTTTAAGAAAATATAGTATTTGATACTTGAAGTACTTTTGGTTGAATTACTTTCACAAAGTGCTTTGGACAGCTCTGCTGAGTAGTTAGTACTTTTGGGTCAGGTCACTGCATCCTAATCATCCAATGTTTAAATTATATTAAATTTTAATCTCCTACAAGTGCCTATCCATTCCAGATGTTGTGAATCAAGTGTTATTTTAATAATTTTAATAATAATGAAACCTTGCAAAAATTACTGAAGGTTAAATTTTTAATTTTATTATTATTGTTAAAAAGGTATATCCTTGCAATAATTTTTTTTATTGCAAGGATATACCTTTTTAACGATAATATTATCAACCTTGCACTAGGAGTCCTTCATCTTATATTCAATTTTTAAGATTAAAATGACAAAAAAATACTGTAGCTTCTACATCATAAATACTTATCTAAATTAATTATGAAGAGTTTTTAACTGCTTGATTAAAAGAATTAAATTCATTTTAGGAATTTGATGAAAGTAATGACTGGGCAGGGAAACCTATACCAGGCTGGTTGTATCGAATTTTAGTGCCCGGAACCGTTTTGTTAGCTCTACATGACCGAGCACCACAATTGAAAATTTCTGAAGACCGTCTAGCCGTAACTGGCGAAAAAGGTTACTGTATGGTTCGTGCCACACATTGTAAGTTACTATATTCTTTATTTTATAAACGCAAAGTAAATTGAAAATTTAGGGGTAAATCGTGGTTGTTGGTACTGGGAAGCAACAATAGAGGAAATGCCTGAAGGTTCTGCTGTAAGGCTTGGTTGGGGGCAAGACTATGCTAATCTACAGGCTCCTTTGGGGTACGACAAATTTGGCTATTCTTGGAGATCAAAAAAAGGTACAAAATTTCATGAGTCAGCTGGAAAACACTTCAGTGATGGTTACGGTGAAGGAGACACTTTGGGATTCATGATTGTTTTACCTGAAGTGCCAACTACAAAATTAGTACCAAACACATACAAAGACAGGGTATTTATAATCTTTGGAAAACTAATTCCATTTTAATTTTGTTATCTTTCAGCCGTTAGTTAAATTTAAAAGTCATCTTTACTATGAAGACAAAGATAAAGTGGCCGAATGTCTAAAAGGATTAAAAGCAATACCAGGAAGCAAAATTTTATTTTTCAAAAATGGTATACTTCAGGGTACAGCGTTCACAGACATTTATGGAGGCTCTTATTATCCTGCACTGTCGCTACATAAAAGTGCAACAGTCTCAATTAATTTTGGACCAAACTTTAAGCACCAACCGTCCGAGCAGATATATCATTGTAGAGGCGTAAGTTAACTTTTAAAATTAAAACATTTTAAACTAATTTTGATTTTTTAAAAAGATGAACCAACGTGCAGAAGAAGCGATTTGCGAACATACCTTTGCAGATACTATATACTTAACTGAAAACGAAGGTAAATTAAGATTAGATAGCTTTGTTATGTGACAATAGTGGAATTTTTTTGTTAAATTTTGTATTAATTTCTCCCGAATTTTTTATACTATACAATAAACAATTGAAATTGTCACAATTTTATATTTACAAAACTATTTTCCAAAACCTCCCCTACATTTTGGACTTGGTTCTACAATTGTTTCATTATTATCCCATTGATCAGGAGATTTAGCAACTATTGATAGAGCATGCACTCCACTATTAAGCTCTTCTTTTAGTAAATCATTTATTAAACGATGCCTCTGAAAATAAATTGAATATTCAACTTCTTGGGTTAGTTTACGATCTTGAGTTACCTTAATTAGTGGAACTCCTTGAAACTTATTTGAAACTACTACGACTTTGAAGTGAGTTTCTGCACCTTTAGGTACATTGTGCATATATGATTCGTTTATCACATCTACGTGAATTGGTTCTAAATTGTTACCTAATTTATTGCGTATTGAAGTTTCGACTGGATTACTTGTTGACATTTTACGTAGGTTATACAATAAACCTAAAACAGCAGTTTGTGTTATGTTCCCCTTCGTTATATTAACTTACTTCTCTTTACATGAAATGCCTGCCTAAAATTCATCAGCTAATTTATTCAAAAACGACTTTTGTGAAAATAAGTGAGGTTATAATTATGACAGCTTGACAGTGGCGGCGTACTGGAATTTTTCTGCAATAGATGGGCGCCGAATGCCGATTTTTCTGCAATCTTCTGCTGTGAGGGTCTCATATTATAGATAGCTTTTATAAACAATTCTGTTTTTATTTGAAAAAATAATACAATTTGATGATAACATAAAGTCACCAGAATATTGGTTTGTTCAATGTCGAAACCATTTCCGAGACGACGATAAGTAAAATATAATTTTTTTCATTTAAGTGAAGTTATTGCATTTTGATTCTCTACTTCTCGTTCATAAACGCTGCTTGTGAAATTGGCAAAAGTGTTGAATATTTGGAACCGCTCGGAGAAATATGAAAAAGCTTTCGTTTGCCAATTGGTTGCGTATCTCGGAAATTCCTTATTAAAGGTTCATCATTTGCATCCCACAACCATCGGAAGCGATCGACCTACATTTTTATTTTGATAAACAATTGAGTAACCCGAAATTATAATCATCTCACCTGAGCAACCGATATTCCTATAGGTTCTCTGCAAATTATCCAAAGGACTAAATGACTTGAGTCTGTTGTCGTCACCGAACCCCAATAAAGATAGTAATCGTTTTCAAATTTTCGAATCAAAAATGATATCGGCATTTCACTCAATCGAGCCGAACAGTGAGGTTTTTGGACAAAAGTTATGGCGTCCACTATTGTTTGAATAGCAGGATTTGCTTGAGATTGTAACTTAAATATTATATTTTGTTATATTGTAAATGCGTGGGACATCGTCAAAATTCATACCTTGAAGAAGTATACCAACACCGCGATTCCATCATCTTCTCTCAAAGCAGCTTCTTGTGTTAAATAACGACTTCTAAAATGCACCACATGCATTTCCAAAGGCTGTTGAGCACCATCAATAGTATGCTCGCTTCCTTCCATATTATTTTTGCCCCAATGGAAATGTAGCTGAGAGAATACATATTTTCCCAAAAATGGACCTCCACTTATAAAAGGTCTTTCTTGATGCCATTTGGCACTTAAAATAACTGCATCAAACACAATCTAAACAATTGGCTTTAACCGAAAAAAATACGTACGGGTATGCCCTGTGTTAGTTAGTTTCATTTTTTTGCAAGGTAGATGTTCGTGGTGCCATTTCAGAGGAGCTAATTCTAATGGTATCGTAGTGGTTAGGTTTATATCTATTGGAGATTCGTTCCATCCCTCAGTTGTAGCTAAATCTTGAATCCACCGAGCTCGATCTGTTAAATCGTTAACCTGAATGTCCCCTAAAACACGAAAACCACTTTGAATCGTTCGATTCCGTTAACATTAAAATACCTTCACGCTCTTGTTCGTCATCGGTTTCCATTTTAGATTTATAAAATTTGTGACATTTAACCAGAATTTGAAAATCAAGGTAGTCTAGGTATTCTAACGGAAATTGTTTTCCGGAAGATTTAAAATGTCGTTTGGCGATCTCCCGCTTCTTTCTGATTTATTAAAGTCACATACGTGTAAAACTGGCCCTGTTTGCGAATGCAAACCAAAAATAAAATCTAAAGTTGTGCCCGATCCACGTCTACAAAATTGGGAAGAATGGATGTCGAAGCGAAAAAAGATGCACAACAAACTGGAATCGCTTTTAAAACGCGAATCGGGCGAAATGGTTATGAATGCTGCGGAAGAATTGAGAACAGTACGAGAAAACCAAATTGCCATTCAATATACAAAAATTACCAAACCTGATCCTCAAAGAGGTTGTCCTTTATTTTGGAAATTTCCTTTGGAATTAAAGGGAAAACATGAATGCCAGCCTTCATGTTTTGGAGTTATGCCCAAAGAGGAAAAGTGTAAAATTCCTATTATCAAACATGTTGGAGTTCCTACAGAGATTTTGAAAGAAAAGGATGTTTTACCTCGAACAAGGCAAATAGCAACAGTTTGCTTTTTTTATCTAACAGTTTTATTTTAGAAATCTGTTAACTTCGTGGGAACAATCAAGCTATGTTAAAGAAAAGCGTCTAAATTTCAAAGAAGAATTAATAGCTGCTGATCCGCATCCACCAGACATGGAAGACTTAGTTATAACGGGTGTCGGTTTTGGAAAAATTTGTGAAACATTGCAAGAAACACCGCCGTTAGACCAAAGCTATGGCTTAGATGTGATAGAAATAACAAAACAAGAAGAACATATTAGCGTTCTTAGTTTATCTGTGAACGAGTTGCATTTAAGCCCAAATGCAGATTTATTTGGAACCAGAAAAATTTGCTTGCTCTACGATTACGATTTAAATAATAAGCAAATTGCCACAGAGTATATAAATCTACAAAATTTGGGAACCACTACAATTCGATTTTATTGGAAATTTACGGAACCATTTCAATTGTTTAAAGATATTTTACCCAAGAAAAGGAAACAAAGTTTCTTTTATTTTAATAAAAACAAACAATTAATTTTACCTGGACAGACGATAAAGTTTCCTGTTTGGTTTAAAACTGAAACTCCAGGTGTGCATTGTGAAGAATGGGAATTTTGCACTAAACCTTGCGTGGCGCCCAGGGACGTAAAAATAGTATTAACTTTACATGCATCCGCTACTCTTGGAGATTTAGAGGAGCGAATGAACGCCATTCGAGAAAGATTAGATCGAAACGTTCGAAATCGATTAATCAAGGATTCGCTGTCGGCCGTTTTATTAAACGTTCCATACGAAAAATATAAACCGACAGTCTATAGCTATAACAAAAAAGAAGTTTTTGAAGCAGTAAATTCTAAATTTAGTGTATTAAACAAGCAACCACGGTATATGTACAATAAAGAAGTTGTGAGGGAATTACAGAAGATTTACAAACTTGCAAGGCGTCAATTTGACCCCAAGTGTTGGAATTACCGCATCGACGAACTAAGGCTATTAGTTCGAGCAAAAGCTTTAGAACAAGAAGAGAATAAGAGGTATTTAGAGCAACATGCGGCAAAGATTAAGATTAGTGAGGGTGCCGATACTGTTGACGACAAAGCGCAAAAGAAAAAGGAATCTTTAAATGTATTAGCAGGGGATAGCCGAAACTTATCTGAGGTGTTGGAAAGCGTCATCATGAAATTGGAAAGTTATGCGGTTGATTTTAACGTGGAACGCAATAAATACACTCAAAGTTATTTAATCTTGTGTACTTGCTTTTGCAAAATTGAAGAAGATATTGAAGAACTTAAAACGAAATTAGGAATTATTCAAATTTGCACGTATCCAAAAATGTTGAGCACAGAAAATCCTTTGTTCAGAACGCCAACTCGCCTGGTTTACGAGAGTTTACCCTACGTTTTTCAAGGTCCACAATTAGTGCAGCCAGTAGGTTTGCCTACCGATCTACCACCAGCCGAATGCTTACAAGATATACCAATGGAACTATCAAAAAAAAGATTTCGGACTTACTATAACATACCTGATACTCCTCCAGTAACTGGAGGTAAAAAAGGTAAGAAAGGCGGTAAAAAGGGTAAAGGTGATAAAAAAGGTAAAGGTAGTAAGAAAGATAATAAATCTGGTAAAGGAAAGGGAAAGTCTGACAAGAAAAGTAAGAAAGGTAAAGATAAAGGTTTACCAAAATCGACTAAAGATTCGGATGAAGATGCAGGTCTTGTGATAGATAAAACTTTTGATCCTTACGCAAAAGTTAAACGACCAAGTGTAAAGGAAGAGAGCCACTCATATATTGATGAAGAAGTAGATTATGAAGATCGAATTTTGTCTAACATAGATCTGATTTCGGCACATACTTTATCTTTGTATAACACAAATATGTATGTCATAGTATACAAACATTTAGAGAGGGCCATCATTAACATTGTCGACATGATCGAAATACAGCACAAACCAATTGTGCCGTACGCTGTTGTAAAAGAAATCGAAAATGAAAATTACAATCGTCGGTTAATTGACCTAAAAGGGTTGATACTGCAAGAAGCTTCAGATAAAGTAAATTCTAAAAAGATTTTAGAAACTTATCGAAAGAGGTGTAAAAAAGATTGGGAAACGCTTGAAATGCAGAAACAAATTAAAAATGTTAAATCTGAGTCTTCACTGTGGAGCGTTTTGAAAAGATACCATTCAAAAACGGATCAACAGTTAAGCAAACCAATTAGTTATCCGATGGATCATTACGATAAAAGTCAACAAGAGGAGGCTGAAAAAGAAGTCTTGCATGTTCATACTTCTACTTCGGGTGGAGCATTAGATCCCAATTGGTTGGATTTCAAAGACGTTGGTGTTCAAGAAGATTACGGTTCTGAAGAAGAACCTGATGATTTGGTGGCTTACATCGAAAGAGTTGTGAGTGAAATTTCCGTTCAAGATTTGCATGAAATTAAATCTGAGAAAGAAACGCAGAAGAATTTGGATGAGCATGTGTCTGATGAAGAGTATTTTTATGATTCCGATTCCAACAAAAGTGTGTCGTCAATAAATTCGGAACAACTTCAACAAGAAGAAGAGAATCAATTAGACGAGGAAGCTGATTATAATGTTGAATTGCCGAAGAATTCTTTGGAGCAAAATATGCTTTGAAATTTTTTTTTTAAATTTGAACAAAATCATTTTGAAAACTGGTCTAATTAGGTAATTAATTAAATACGTACTTAGTGCTGTTTATACATTTAAATAAGTTTCATTGTTAGTATTTTTTATATTTTTTCCAAAGGTTGGTAATCCAAAGTCTTATATTAATAAATTCAAAATAAAAAAGTAATAATTATTGTGTTTTACTTCTATTTACTACTGCTTTTATTTTTCTGTAATTTACTCGTGATAACTTTTAAAAACCTTTCTCTCGATTGGTTATAGGAAAAATTCCACAATTTATATGAATTTTTCATTTATTTAATTTTTTTCTTTTGCTTGTTTTGTGTATAAAATACGAATTATTATAATTAGGCTTGTCTGCACAAAGTTAATAATCACATACTATTTTATGTACCTAATTAATATTATTGATATGTCAATGTCTTGAGAAGAGGATGTGGATGGAGTGGAACATCAAGTAAATGTTTGACAATCACTCTAACAATACATTTTTTTTTAATAAAGTAGGGTCGGACAAAACGTTCTTTTTTTTTATAAAATTGCAATAATTGGTATAAGTGTTAAGTGATTATTCTGGAACGCAGTTTATCTCAAATCTTATGATTTGTTGCAACAGGTCCCAATTTTCTACCATTTTTCGAGAACTTCGTCTACCGGAGTTTGATTGCGGTTTAAAGGTTTAGACGATAACAACAAAATGTTAATCTCTGTGGAACACGAACAAGAAACATTTTGTTTAATAGTTCAAATTGTTGAACAAAATATATGCAATAGATTTTTTTTAAGTTTTGTTCTAATAAATATTTTTTATTAAAAAAAAAAAAAATTTTTTATTTTAAATATAGTTTTTTTTATATTTTGAATTTTAAAAATTTGGAAGATTACATAAACATACTTTTTTACTACTTCTCTGTGCCATTAATGAAAATGTAATAAAATAATTTATTTTTAATTAAATAATGTAATTAAACGCTAATAATAAAATTTAATACCATTATGAGCTTTCAGCAAAGAATATTGCTTTTGTCAGATCTGACGTGAAGCGTTTAAGATTAACTGATTTAATTGCAATTTTCATTTTAAACATTGAAACTTCAATATAACAAGTAAAATTAACAAATATAACGGAAATTTATTTTTAAACTTTCAGCGACGTTTGTCGCTAATATAAATTATATTTATAAGAAATTTATAATTTAATTAAAATTTATAAATATTTAATTATAAGAAATTATATTAGCAACAAACGTCGCTGAAAGCTTAAAAATATAATTTCCATTATATTTGTTAATTTAACTTGTTATGTTGAAGTTTTAATGTTTATATTCTCACAAGTTAGGATTTATATATTTAATTTTATTGGTTAAAAAAGTATGAAAATGATTCACCTTAATTCTTCTTAATGATTCATGAACTACACAAAATATCGAAAAACTGTAACAGAGCTTTTTTAAATAACAAATGTTGAAATCAAAATTCGTTTGTCAAGAATAATCGCTACCAGTCGCTCCAATCTGGAACGATCGTTTATTTTCAACAGTTATTTACAATAAATTCAAATTAACTTACTATTAGTCTTTCTTGTTTAACAAAACGAACATAATTGATAAACTTACTTCACAACTTAAAATTCGAAACTGACAAAAAATGTCTGACACAAATTACCGTCAAACAAAAGTTCTAACGTTCGACCCTAGGGGTCACACTTGCGTTGTAAACTGACAAAAAATGTCTGACACAAATTACCGTCAAACAAAAGTTCTAACGTTCGACCCTAGGGGTCACACTTGCGTTGTAGGGTGTCAAGCTGCAGCGTACAGATGCGTCGACTTCCAACAATCATCAATGAGATGCGGCAAAAATACGCCATTCCAAAAATACGTGTTTTGTATCGAAAGGTGAGGAAGGAGTGTTCATCGTGCAAAGTGAAATTAGCCAAGCCGAATCCACCTCTGATGGCTAATCTTCCCGCGGACCGGATTAAAACTAACATTCGTGCATTTACAAATGTAGGTCTAGACTTTTTCGGCCCACTCGAGATCACTATTGGAAGACGTCACGAAAAGCGATGGGTTGCTCTTTACACGTACCTATCTGTCAGGGCAATTCATCTTGAGCTCGTTGATAGCCTATCTACCGATTCCTGTATCCGTGGTCTGATGAGATTAATGGCACGTAGGGGAACGCCAAGTCGTATTTACTGCGACAATGCCACGAATTTTCGTGGTGCGAACAACGTGCTGGCCGCAGAATTGAAAAAATTGCACAAGGATACACTCGTGGACCGATTCGCGCAAATTGAGTGGCGGTTTATTCCACCAGCCGCTCCCCATTTCGGTGGAGGGTGGGAAAGGCTAATTAGAACCGTCAAATCCAACCTGTACGAGATCCTCAAAGAAAAGAGACCAAAGGAGGAAGTAATGAGAACGTGTTTGTGTGAGGTTGAAGCGCTTGTTAATACTCGTCCCCTGACGCATATATCAATCGATGCGGATGAGGCCGAGGCGCTAACGCCCAATCATTTTATTCACGGTTCATCAAACGGACACAAACCACTCTGCAACACCGTGGACGATTATGAGCCGACCTACAAGGACTGGAGGTTCATTGAGTACATCGGGCAACAGTTCTGGAAACGATTTATACGCGAATATTTACCAGAACTCGCTAGAAGATCCAAGTGGTACGAACCGGTTAAGCCTCTAGAAATTGGGGACCTCGTACTCATAGTCGACGAACGGAACGTGCGTGGAACATGGCCAAGGGGACGCATAGTAGACGTAACCAGAGGAGCTGACCTGCAGGTGCGAAGTGCAGTGGTCCGAACTGCTACGGGACTGTACACTAGGCCATCCGTAAAGCTTGCTAAGTTGGACGTCGAGCCAGATGGTCAAAAGATGTAACCATCCATTGACCAGATGGGAGAATGTTGGAAGTCGACGCATCTGTACGCTGCAGCTTGACACCCTACAACGCAAGTGTGACCCCTAGGGTCGAACGTTAGAACTTTTGTTTGACGGTAATTTGTGTCAGACATTTTTTGTCAGTTTCGAATTTTAAGTTGTGAAGTAAGTTTATCAATTATGTTCGTTTTGTTAAACAAGAAAGACTAATAGTAAGTTAATTTGAATTTATTGTAAATAACTGTTGAAAATAAACGATCGTTCCAGATTGGAGCGACTGCTAGCGATTATTCTTGACAAACGAATTTTGATTTCAACAACAAAGGAAGGGGAGACTAGACTGCACACTCTGTGTTACGTTAGGACTCACTCCCTCACCCTCAGTTACTCTAAATTAATAGTATATTATTAAACAAGAGGTTTAAATGGCTTATTAAACGCGAGGTGGATTGTATAACACTCGGCTGCGCCTCGTGACATCCGATCCACCTCGCGTTTAACCCGGCGTAGGTTTGGTGGACAAAATGAATTAGAATTTTGTGTTGATTTTAAAAGGATATATGTTTAATGTTATTTAAATTCAATTTCTCAAGTCTTCTTCAACTTCTAAAACCGAATTTAAGTCTTGAACAGGCATATTCTCTTCTTCCACCTCTTTCCAAAGCTATAATAACCGTGCTTGCTCTTTCTCATATACATAATACATAATTGTAATATTTAATATAAAACCAATAAATGTAAGCTATGACTTACTTTGTACTAAACGCAATTAAAATTTAAAATAAAAAAATCTGTCACATAAAGAGTCTGGTGGACTATGAGGGTTATTAACCATATCAATATTTTAGAAAACCCAAAAAATGCACTAAACACTTTTCAGAACTAAAATGTTTAAAAGTTAGCACATGTAAAATACACTGTAAGTATTCGCAAACGTTTTCACCATACTATGGCATCATCAGGCCATATTTTTTATTATTCTAAATACGATTTTTATCTAAAATTTGTCAATCTCACTAACATTTCATTTAACAAACCCCAAGTAGAATTAATTAACAAAGGATTTAAATATAATATTCCTTCTGTAGTAACTAAAAGTAAATTAGAAAAACTAGCAGTTGAATGTGAAGTAGCTATTAACAAAACTAATGACAACCCTCTGTTGCATAAATTACAATTAACTAATCTAATTAAGAATGTATCACTTAATAAATATTATTAAGTGATACATTCTTAATTAGACTCTTAATTAGAATAATCACGCGAAGAAAAAACTGCTTTATCTATACGTAAACTCGCGAAAAATTCAGAATTAATTTTTACAAAAGCCTATAAAGGTAATACCGTAGTTTGTATTCATAATAATGATTATATTAAAAAAGTCGAAGATTTCATTAAACCAGAAAATTTTTCCGTAATTAAAAATGATCCTACTTCAAAATTTCAAGCCCAGGTCAAAGAAGTTATTAACAATACCGAGATTATCTTTTCAAAAAAGGACAGGTATTTCCTAAGTTGTATGAATCCACAAGCTCCCGGGCTTTATCGTCTTGTAAAATTGCATAAAACTGGAAATCCCATTAGACCAGTAGTCAGTTATATTAATGCACCTTGTAGAAATTTAGCTTCTAAACTTATAGATATCATTAAATTTACACAAAATTTGAACCTAAACATACCGTAAAAAATTCATTAGATCTCGTTAATAAATTGCATAACGTAACTCTTAAAAATTCCCATAAATTTGTATCTTTCGATGTCACTAATCTTTTCCCAAGCGTTCCCATAAAAGACACCTTAAACATAATACGAGAACTTTTAGTTAATAACAAAACGAACCCTTTAATTATTCAAGAAATTTTAATCGCCTTAGATGTTTGCCTTAAGCAAAACTATTTTAAATTTAATAACAAATTTTACCTTCAAAAAGATGGTTTACCTATGGGAATTCCCTGTCCTGTTTATTAGCTGATATTTTTATGGATCACCTCGAAACTAAAATTCTCAATTCTGCATTTAAAAAGTTCATAATTTATTGGTATAGATATGTTGACGATATTTTTATTTGTTTCAATGGGTCCCTTAGACAATTAGATAAACTTTTCAATTTTATTAATAAACAACACGCGAATATTAAATTCACTAAAGAAATTGAAGTTAATAATAAGATTAACTACCTCGACCTCACAATCTCTAAAATTAACAACATTTTTTCATTTGATATCTTTCATAAACCAACAGAAGCTGGATCGGTTATTCATAACAGCTCTGAGCACCCCTTTTCACATAAAATTGCCTCATTTCGTGCTTTTCTGAATCGTTTAACCAAAATTCCTCTCAGTAAAGAAAATTTTCAAAAAGAATTAGATAGAATTAAATTTATCGCGACTTCTAATGGATACCAGGTCAAATTGATTGATAATTTACTTAGTCAGATTAAACATAAACAACTAGTCAATTCAATATACCCCACTATTCATAATAAATCTAACGTAAATTTTAACGTAGTTACTTTTCTCGGAAGCAAGTCAGAAAAAATTGTCAAATATTTGAATCAACATAATTTCAATATAGCTTTTAGAACAGACAATAAACTTAAAAAATTCATTAATAATGCTAAATCAAAGTCAGATATTTTAACTAAATCAGGAGTTTATGAGCTCACTTGCGAATGCTCTCAAAAATATATCGGTCATACAGGTAGATCTTTCCAAACACGATTTAAAGAACACTCGCGATCCCACAGACTTGCGGATGGAAAATCTACTTTCGCGAAACATTTATTGGATACCAACCATAAACAAGGAAGTTATGAAATTTTACATGTAGAACCAAAAAGTAAAAAATTAGAATTTTTAGAAGCTTTAGAAATAAATAAATTAAAATATTCACCTTTGTTGTTAAATAGTCAATCGGATTTAAATAATTCACCTTTATTAAACATTTTCAATAAGTAATAAACCCCCCTCCCCTTTTTTGTAATAACTTTCAAAATGTCCCTTCTTTTCTTATAAAAACCTCCCCCTACCACTCGGAACAATATTTAAAGGATTCTCTCTTAATTTTCTTTCTAATTCATCGCCTGATGATGCCATAGTATGGTGAAAACGTTTGCGAATACTTACAGTGTATTTTACATGTGCTAACTTTTAAACATTTTAGTTCTGAAAAGTGTTTAGTGCATTTTTTGGGTTTTCTAAAATATTGATATGGTTAATATCGAGTTACACTACCTAAACCACGTATCAATTGATTATGAGGGTTATTAATCTTATAAGGTCTGGTGGGGTATGAGCACGTATTTACTAAATTAAATAAAAATTGCTTGCACAATAGCTGACCTACGACTGAATTTTCAATGTATTTATGCTTAGTAAGGTTCAACTTGAAGATACACAAAATTTGGCGAAAATATTAATTATTTTAAATGACTTTAACACGTTTTAAAGTACGTTGGGGTATATTATACCCCACCAAACCTATGCCGGGTTAATAAGCAGTTTAAACTTGAGTTTTAATATACTATTTTATTCGCACCTGTAGACGTAATAAGCAAATTAACAAATTAATGGGCAATAACAAAAAATTCGTGGAATAAAATAACAGTTGAAATATAATTTATTGCTCGTAGGTAAGCTTTGCGAAAAACTAAGTAATTCAATATACTGATATATACTTATGCTTACTTATGCAGTATAAGCAAAAAGACTGACCCGAGAATAATATAGACATAAGACGAGACGGCCACGGCATAACAATGCTATAATAGAGGTAACGTTTAATGTAGTTGAAATGCTTGGGCAAATTATATCTTAAAGTAGGTAACTTTATATTTTATCAGGGTCGTGTTTAATTGTCAATTTATGGAGTATGCTTATAACGTGTTAATTTGCTTATTAAGTATGCAGGTGCGAATAAAAAATTTTAATGGCATCATATCTGGAGTGAGACATCAATTTAAAGGTTCTTTAAAATGCTATCTTTTCACGAAATAAAAATTAAAATCAAATAAAACTAAATTAGACTTTATTGGTCTCATTCAATCTGAGCGTTAGATTCACTACTGACGATAAACTTATCATTTCTTAAAAATGTTTTACTAGAGAAAATGTTTTCATGCGATCAATCCTGTGATCAAGTGCAAGAATTATACTAAAAATGCAGAAAGAAAATTTAAAACTTAATAAAGTTTAACTTGGCGCCGAATTGTCCTGGTTGTTGGCCTATTAGACCAGTGCAGTTAGCCGAAAAACAAGCTAAAAATAGAATAAATTAATAGCAGCATGACAGTGTTGGGAAATGGAAGAAAATGTTGTTAGAATTCCAGGAAAAATAAATTCAAACCGATCCAAGGTAGGAAGGATGAAGGGGGTGACTTATAGGGGTGGAACGTGGTTTTTTACGATTTCCATCGAAAGTTGACTTCCGATCGAAAAAAGTTGTATGGGATGTTGTAGGTATTAAAAAGATCTACAGCTTTATTATAAATCATTTTTCACATAACCTCAAATTTTCCGAGCAAAGTCTAAAAAACCGTGTTAATAGTTTTTTATTTTTTTCTCCCATAAAAATGATTTTTTTTTCATGAATTTTAGAAGAGACTTGCCTTTTTGCGTTCCAAAAAAACCGTAATTTTTTGAATAAAAATATTTATTTTTACAATTTATATTTATTAAAAACCGAAAAACTACCCCTATTTTAAATAAGCGAAAAATCTCATGTTAAAAAGTCAATTGTTTTGAACTGAATATAGGGGGGATTTATTCGTTGAAATGTCTACTTTCAGATGCTGTAAGAAACTATTTGCATTGCTAAGGAAAAATGTGCCAGAAAACGCGAAAAACTGAAAGTACAAGATTTTAGAAATTTATTTTTTGTAAAGTAAAGTGATTATTTTTGCAACAACACATTCCTCAACGATTTTCAATTACTTTATTTGTTAGTAATATTAAATATCATTTTATCAATGATTTAAACTGTAAATTTTCATAAATAATTGCAATTGTTAAACAAAAAATGAATTTCGAAAATCTGGTAATTACAGTTTTTCTCGTTTTCTGACATATTTTTCTATAGCAATACAAATTGTTTCTTACAGCACCTGAAAGTAGACATTTCAACGAACAAATCCCCCCCCCCCGTATTCAGTTAATAAACAATTGACTTTTAACATGAGATTTTTTCCTTTAAAATAAGGGTATTTTTTCGGTTTTTAATCAATATAAAATATAGAAATAAATATTTTTATTCAAAAAAATTACATTTTCTTTGGGACACGAAAAGGTAAGTTTCCCTTAAATTTCATTTAAAAAAATCAATTTTGTGGGAGAAAAAAATTAATAACAAAAAACACAGTTTTTGTGAAAAATGTTATTTTTTTTATGTGAAAAATGATGTATATAAAAGTTGTAGAACTTTTTAATACTTACAACATCTCCATACAACTTTTTTTGATCGGAGGTCAACTTTCGCCAGAAATTCTAAAAAACCACTTTCCACCCCTATAAGTCCCTCCCTTCATCCCTCCTACCTCGGATCGGTTTGATTTTATTTTTCCTGTAATTCTAACGACATTTCTTTCGGTTTCCCATTACTGTCATGCTGTTATTAATTTTTTCATAAAAAAATAATTAATGGAGTGGTCTACATCCTGGAGAGCTCGAGTCCTAGGGTAACGCAGAGTAGGTAGTCTAGTCTCTTCTTTTCTATCTAGAAAAGCTTTTTTTACAGTTTTACCCTCGTACATTTGAATAAAAATGGTAATATTTAACAAAATTAAACAGAAAATAATTTAATTTCTATTAAAATAATAGAATATAATAATAAAATACAAAAACAATAACTTTTGACAGGGCAGGACTAAGACTATTTGAAAAAGAAGATGCGATATTCACCAATTACGATTATTTTAAATTTTATATTATGTGTAAGTAGGAAAGTAGGAGAAAAGAAAACATAATAAAAAACAAGAAATTATATTCGAACAAACATAAAAAAAATTAATAAACTTATGTAAAATATTATTAATTAAGCATTTTTTATATTAATAAAAATAATATTATATACAATAAAACTTGGTTATTACTTTTTTAGATAACAGAATTAATTAAAATACAGCTTAGTTTTTTTATAAAAAAAAATTATAACAAAAAATATTTACTGACTTTGACAATAATAGAATGTTTCGACCGGTAAACTGGGTAAACTAGTAAGCGTTTCAAAATAGTTATTGTGTATTTAGGATGTAAAGTGATAGATTAAGGTTCACAGTGTGAATATTGAAGAGTAATCAAAAAACCCAAAAGCAATTAATTTTATCCAAATTGAAAAAAGTTATTTCTGATGACAGAAAAATTTTAAAATTTTATGAAATAAACATCGAATAGAGAAATTATTCATGTAACTACAAATATTTCCCAGTAATACAGAAAGCCAGAATGTGAATACTTATTCTATTTTTGCAATAAGGAATTGTAGCTCAAATGCAGTTAAAAATAATATGTTTTAAAATGAAATTCTTGGTGTTTCCTAAAAAAGTGTCCGTCTGATATTATGTAGAGATACATATTTTCGTGGCTATAAATTTATTTCGCTTACTGCATTACCTAATGGTAAAACCAAAAAACCCACTTGAAGCCACAACGCAATTTTTCCTACTGTTACCGTGTTACCACCAGTAAAAGTGATCGAAATCGCACGCTTTACGATGTGTAAAGTTACTGTTGCAAGTTATTTGTCTAATTTCTATTATCGTAACAGTAAGAGTTCAATGAAAAATTATTTCTTTTTTGCTTTCTGCGACATTTTTCTCGTCCGTCTTGATTTATGTACAACACGTATGCAAAATCACTTGCAACTTTATACCTTTTCAAGTTTGAAAAGTTATAATAATTGTAATAATATTGATTTTCTGGTCTCCTAAAAAGCTCCAATGAACTTTTTATTTTGCATGTTTTTTTCAGCATCGGGTTTCTAGAAAACCTGATTTGACTTGCAGCAAACCTGAATTTCCTTAGTTCGGTGCTCCGTTGATCGACGACACTTTGTTGATCACATTTGATTTTTTTAAGGTCAAAGTCCAAAAATAAAAACTAGAACGGTCAATTAATTATGCAAACTTTTTATTTGAAATCGATTTATAAATTCTGAAACAGATGAAGTTGATGGCAATTAACGAGAAATGCTGTGATAAATTTAAAAATAATGGCTTCATCGGAACTGATTAAAAAACGTGCGTTAGAATTCAAGTCAAACTGTTCCTTTGTAGAAATAAAGAGAAATATTGCTTACATAAGCTGTTGTTTGTTAGGATCGTTTGATATTCTCAAGATGTCTATCGGTAGTACATTTTAAGAATGATATGCGACTGTTGATCAAACCCCAATTTATTTGGCCACAACATTGCGTGAGGGTTTACTCCCTTAGGTGATGATTTAAGTTTTACGATGAGCTTTTCTTAGGTCTAAACACGAATAGAAAAGGCTGCAATATGGATTGATATCGTGCGGTAGAAAACACCCAAACAATTTTTGATACAAAATCCAACATTTTCTAAAACAAGCTTTATTTATTGACCAACTACGTTCGTCTCTATAATTTGATTTAATAAACTATTCATAGGTATATAATTATAATTTTTAATACGTGAACAAAAGAAAGTTATGTAATTAATTAGCTTCTTCTGTGGGATCTTGCATAATAAATGTCCAATTTTTTCTCCGAAGTTTGTAATGGTCGAACATTTTTTAAAATATTGTGTTGTTCACATGGAGTTGATTTCAAGTTACGAAATATTGAAACCTAAAAAATAATTAAAATAACAAAAACATGAATAAATTATTCGAGTCCATACCTGTTCTCCCGAAACTGGAATTGGTGTGGGATAAAGTATCCACGTCACGCTTTCGTTGTAAGGTTCCGTCGTTAGAGAACCTTGGTAAGTATAATAGCCCATGCACTGGGCTTCTTGTTTTATCCAGGTTAAGCAGTCTAAAATTAAATTTAATTACTTATTAGACAATCTAACCCCGGTTGTTTTTTTGAAGATTTATGAAGCGGATTTTCCACCTTGGGGTTTTATTGTTAAATTGACGTAAACATTTTTTTTCACGAAACTAACCGCAAATTAAAATCTCGTTTTTATGGTGGTAAACATTTGCTTAATATAAATCATGGTATAAATGTAAACAAACTACGTTCTGGTAATCAGTAAATCGATAGATAATACTTCAATGAACATAAATCACAAAATAAACTTATTAGAATTAACTGCGGGCCCCACCTTCTTCAAAAACGAGAAAAATTTATTTTACCTGATGGAACGCTTGTTGTGGAATCAATTTTCACAATATCTTTGACTGCTTCGCTGAGCTTGTTGAAGCATGGGTTTTCCGTGCCGTTGGAAGCCTGCAAGAAAAATGCAACGACAGCTAAGCCATCGTGTTTGTCGTAGGCGTTCGAAAAATTTTCGTATTTCTTGTTAAAATGAACAGCATGAGCTTCCATTGAAAATCTATCAAAAAAGTTATAATTAAAATTACAATTTGAATATCAAATTTTGTGGTTGCAGAAAAAAGTTCAAAGAAAATAATTTATTATGAAAGCAACTTATACTTTGATTTTTAGGTAAATTAATTACAGTAAAAGCAATTATGCAGTTAAGGTATAAAACCAGCAGGTAAGTAATTGATTACTCTTTAAAGGGCGTAACTGAAACCCAGAACTGAAAAAATTTCTGTTTACAGTATTCTAGTTTAATTATTCCTCATTGATTGACACATATTCTTAATTATCCTCAAAAAGATGTAACTTTTTGGTAATGTAAACCGGATGTGAATATTAACAATGATTGTCAAATTACGAAAGAGCCGAATTTTGGTAGTCAAATAAAATAGATTAAAAAAATGTTAAGAGACCCATGTCACATTTAGTTAAATATTGTTTTGTTCAAAATGATTTGATTTCCTTTTTGTTCGATTATTTAAATTAATTTGCATTAACAACTTTTTGTTCTCAACCATAAAATTTTATTTAAAATTTAGTGGCTTTCAACACATTTAATTATAGTCTAATTATTTCGCCTTTAATTTTAAAATTGCTATTTTGTTACTTTTTAATCTATTTTATTCCAAGGTAAAGCTTCAGAACATAATTTACGTTAAATTAGTACTCAATAAAAGTTGCTTTAAAATTTAACACTTTTTTATTACATAAACTTGGAAGAACAATAAATTCAGAATCACTGAAACGTAGAAGTTCATTTGATTATATGTATTGGTGTTAAATTTCATTATTCGATCTTTAGTATCAAAAAACTTTAGATATTCAGATATTCACATAAACAAATAAAATAATTAAAAAAGCTCTCGAAGTAAACAGAATTAATGATTGTTACGTAACCAAAAAAGCGTGGGACACCTTTTTTGTTTATATATTGTATACAATAGTTAATTAATAAAATAACTATGACTTATTTAGGACTGATGGCTAGCTATATATAATCGTGTTTTTCAAGTTTGGATTTTTCCAACCTTAAATCATAAATTATTTTAGCTGTAAACTGTATATTTAATTTTTTTTTATTGTTTTTGAAAATTTAGAACTCAAAAAACTATAATTTCTTGAATTAAACGGGGAATATTCAATAAGAAAACAGTAAGTTAGAATTTCTAAAATATGTTTTAATTAAAAAATGTTGCATTAATGCTCAAAAAAAATTGATCATCTACAACAAATTCTTTTCCAATGTCATGTCATAAACTTTCAGTAGCTTTTCTTTTTCAGACGGCAGCATTATTTAAAAATTTCCTGGTTATAGGTAGTTGTCATTCTCACCCTCGCCCAATTTCACACCTTAGCATGATTTGCTTCACCCACTGTTGATAGATATTTTATTCAATCAGGTAACTATAAATATAAAATTATACAATAAAAAATTAAGATAAAAATATCGTCGTTATTTTATCTTTTCTTCAAAAGAATATCAGGACACAGTCGGAACTTTTTCTTTTTTTACATTTTTACTAATTTTTTTTAAATTTTACATATGTAAATTTTTTAAAATTGCTAAAATAAAAATGTTTTACATCCCTCGATCGGCATCTTAGTTAAAAAATATTTAATTCAGGTCTAATTTATTGGTGTCATGGCTATTCTACATTTGGTGTTACAAAAATAAATATTAAATAATAAAAATGTTAGAGATATTAGATAATACCAGTTAAGGTTAACAAAATTTACAGCTGGTTTCTCTCAACTCGTGATTTTAATCGTGCATTTGGAAAATGGAAATTTAAAACCGCATTGCACGTTGATTGATGATTAAATATATTATCATGTAGGAATTAGATCTAAATTTATATAACAAACATTACTCGTTCGCATTAGAAGCGCTGCAATAACCATAATAATACAAAATATTATAGTTTTGGGAATTAAATTTTCCCTAGAAAAGAAAATCCTCAATAGTACAGTTTAGGTGTGACAAATATTTTTCCTATTTCATTTTCCAAGTTTTGAGTCTAAAGTATACGTTTTTTAAATTTATATTTTATTTAAAAAATAAAAAATGCTGCTTATAAATCAGAGAGAGCTTCCAGAGTAGCTCTAATTTTAAGCAAAACGCAAGCATAGAAATGGTCTGAATGCCTTATCGATAAGAAGATTAGCATAGCTCTTATTTTGAGTTAGATAAAGCTTAAAAATGTATTTGTTTATGGTTTTAAATAGTTTTATACAGATAACAATATTTAAGGAATTTTGATTTTATAATTGATATTTTTAATTGAATTGAGAAAAAAATCAATATTTGATGTGGTTCACTGAAAATACCATTGTTTACCGCTTTGTGGCATTTATAAAATGGTTTTGGGGGGAGCAGATTACAGGTTTTTAAAATCTCGTTAATCCATTCATGCGCGTCAATTGTAACTAGTTTAAATACCTAAAATCCCAGCACGCTTCTGCTACGTTTCATTTTTTAGTGAAAAAAACACTCTGGTTGGTCGATTTTTTTTTACCAACCAAAAAATATATTAAACTAAGATTAGGACTAAAAATATTTGTCCAATATACAGGGAAATTTGAACCTTCGCTTCGGCTAGAAAAAATTAAAACTTGCAAAGCATATTTATTTAAATACCTTACTGCTCACGGAGTTTAGCGGCTGTGTTACTTTTAAAGTTAATTATAAAAGTAATATAAAAATATAAAGTCAAAAGTGTAAAGCGGGGGGTCTGGGAGGTGTGGAACACCCTCCAGTACATATCGCAGGATTTCCACTCTTTTAGAATACTTGGAGAAGATAGGGGATTTATAATTTTACAAATTTTTTACAAAAAACAACCGGAAAATTTGAATTTTTAAGCAAAACCTTTAAAGGTTTAATACCTAGCCAATTGGCTAGAGAATATTAAAGCTTGGAAATACATTTATTTAAGTGCCTTACTGCTCAGAGTTTAGTAGCAATTTTTACGTTACTTTGAAAGTTAACTGTCAAAATTATAGGCAAATGTGTAAACTGGGTGGTATGGGGAGAATACCCTCCAGTAGGTACATATAATAAAATTCCCACTCTTCTAGAATACCTACAGAAGACAGAATAATTATTCTACAAATTTCGTCGGAAAAACCTGGGAACTTTTTTGCTTTTGAACAAAAGTGAGGGAAATTAAAACGTTCGGTTAAGAAAATTAGAATTTGAGAAACTTATTTATTTTTATATTATAAAAAAAAATTTTAATTGCCCCACGGCACATCAAGTTTAACAGCAACTTCTTGCGTTACTTTGAAAAAAAAAATTATCATGGGGGGGCAGGCTTTAGGGGTACAATCCGAGTAATCCTTGGGGGGGCAATTGCCCCTTTGCCCCCTCTAAATACACCACCGATGGGGTTATTTCAGAATCATATCAATCATCAGTTGCATTTAATCAAAAACAATTTTTTTGTATTTTAACCACCCAGGTCATGTCATATTCGTCTCAGACCAGAACTACGAATACTGTCTGTGTGACTGCGCCTTGCGGTTCCTTTATTCTTTTTTAAAAATTGAAAATATGTTAATACTCTATAATTTATAGATAAACCATTTTTACATTCGAGAGAAATTCATTACGGCAAATTACAAGTCAGTAATCTTTACTTACAGACTAAATATACACAAGAATCTATAGTTTAACGTGGAATTCAAACCACTCCATTTTGTGATTTAATTTGAGTTCAGCTGAAATTTGAACTCTGATAAAAGTGGGTGATTCCAAGTGCTTAATAACGAAAATAAAATAAAATTTATATTAAAAAATTAAAAATTAAAGTTTATTTATGTGACTACCCCAATTTATAAGGAAAGGTAACATTTTAAACTTCTTAATTTTCAGTTTTTCCACATCATTACACATAGATATTATCTAAATATGTAAATCTTAACTTGTGAGAAAATAAACAATAAAACTTTAAATAACAAGTTAAAATAAAGTTAAAAATAGAAATTCATAAAAAAATTAATTTCTGAAGAAGACGATAAAAGTCGTCGAAAGCTTAAATAAATATAATTTGATTATATTATTGAATTTAACTTGTTATTTAAAGTTTTATTGTTCATAGATATTATCATAAACCTTAAGGATTAGATGATTAGAATAAGTAATACTGTCAATAAAATAATAAATGTGAGATAAACCTGTACGCAGGTAGAACCCAGATTATATGCAAATCAGAATTTAAATTTTTTATGGATTTACCAGTTTTACAACTTTTTTTTAACTCTTTTACATTATATTGTCTTGTATTGCAATTTATTAATTAAATGTTGATTTTCAACATAAAATATGAAAGCTTTTAATTTTTAATATAGTATCTTCCTATTAAATTGATTTAAATTTCAGAAAAACATTTTAAATACGAAATTTATAAGGTAAAAGGCGAAGGAGGCAATTGCCTTTCCATGTCTCCCCATATATGGAGGCCTACAGTTCATGGAGTGGGAGTATAACAAAAATGTTTACGACAAAAAAGAAATACTTTTTGAAATTTGTAGAAATTTAATGTATCTAACCTTTTTTAATCATCCCCATTAACTCCCCCCCCCCCCCCGACTTCCATGTATCCGTCTTTGCCTGACATGTCGCAGATATTACAAAAATAAATGCATGGGCGCGAAGATAATCCAAAAATTTGATAATCACTAAATTCGTGATTCTAAGTGAATTTTAGTTTTAGTAATAATTTAAAGAGAAAGTTTGTCTACTGGAAATTGCCCCTATAAATGAACCAAATTGTCAAAAAAGTTATTATAATCAAAAAGCAATGCCCCGCGCTTCTAGTCAATTTTATATTTTCAAAATTATTATTTAATATTTCATTATTTCTTCTACTCTTTAGTAGTGCATAAATTCTTATGTATTTTTTATTATTCAAAATTTACACTGAAGACACTGCAAACACTGCGAGAAATAAGATAAAATTGTAAATAATTTTATTGAAAATTAATTATTCTATAAAAAGATCTAAGATAGTAAATAATTATATTTAGTTTGTATTCTTCAATTATTTTAGTTAATCTACTTAATTGTTGAGTAGGTTACTAGTAGTCCATTGAGATTTGAGAGATAAAATGGAATACTATAAAAAAAATTTAAGATTGAAAACCAGATTAGTGAAGACTATCTCAAATCTATAGTATCTAAAGTAAAGTGCTTATTCTACTCCTTATCAAACGCTAAAGTGGCATAATTATCTGTCGCCCTGAGATTAAAAGTAAAAATTATGTAAAGTAAAAATTATACTGTTTTTATAGCGGCAATGTCGATGCATTATTCGTTTTGTATAACTACTAAACATAACAAATGAATTTCTATTTTTAATTTTTTAATTTTTATGAGTTGATGCTACTTAACTCCCTTATCACGTAATATAGTAAGTACATAATACCATAAAAGTATGTATAGAAAAAGTGCCTAATCAAATTTTTTTAGCCTGAACAACAATTCGTTTTGCTGAAAAAACTCTGTAACTTGCTTGTACAGATGCTGCTTTTAAATCGCCAGACTGGGATCCCAAAAATAAACTTCTCGCGAGACCCCAACAATTTTATTATTTTACGGTTTCGGGGCACTGAACATTTAAAGTGCATCTTACTATTATTTTGTTTACGACAGAACATTGAACTCGACATTTATGATCAATGAACATCTATGTTTAAATAAAGATTTGGCATTGAATAAAAATAAAATTGTACAAAAAAAATTAAATGGATTCGTGCAAGCTTCTGGAGGAAGCAGTGTATGGATTAAAAAATTCATGCAGGAAAATCCAAAAAAATAGTTTCAAGATTATTCAAACATTGTTTAGGCAGTTGTAGTTTGTTCTAAACATTGTGCAATAGATAAATATTAAGTAATTCCACGTGCTTTTAATTTATTGCATGTAGATGACGCAATATTTATAGGTGCAAACAATTTTTTTGCGTATTAGGTAATTATGTAGCTGCCTATTTGTTTATCATCGTAAGAGTTGTCGTAATTTGAGTTTTGCGAGATGCAACTATAAACAACACAATTAGAATAATAGAATAAAATTTCGCTTAATTAAAAAATTGCGCTCCCAATTAAGCCCGTCATGAATATAATTGAACCAGTTGTACGAACAAGTTTTCTTTCCCTATCAACTACATTTCTATTTAATTTACCTTGTTTTCATGTAAGTATAATTTTTCAATTGATATGATTTCGATACACTTTAAAAATCACGTGAAACTTACGTCATTGCACTTACAATATACGTTGCAGTCATGAATAAATAAAAGATTTACGAGATTTACTTACTTTCTGCCTTCGAAAAGATGTTCACATCCGCTGTGGTCGTCATCGCTCCAATGAAAATGAAGTTGTTCGAAAACGAATTCATCGTCATGGAGAGGCCCCCCTTTCAAAGTGGGCATAGTTCGATTTTCAAAACGTAGGGTAGCTAAAATATTTTTTTACAAATAAATGAATCTAGTGAAAACTGAAATAAAATGAAACAAATCGTAAGGCTCCTGGTATCCTAGATATAAAGAAATATTATTTATCATTTAAGTAGTATAATTATTACTTCTTTTGATTAGAAAAAACGACTCGGTGTGCAAAATACAACGATGCCTCTCTCTAATGAACGTCCTGTATAGTGTAATATACCTATACCTAATTAAGTGATTTTATTATGATTCGGTTGAATGAACTTGCTATTGTTTGTAAATGCAATAAAAACATCGATAAATGATAAATAAAAATATAAAGCATTGCCAATTATCTTAATTTAACGTAAATACAGTCAACTTTCGTCTCTTCGATTTTTTAATTAAAATGTTTCACGGTCTGCTATGCAAATGGCACTTTATCTGCAAAATTGCAAATTGATTACAATAGATTGCTAATGCAAAAAAAAGATACGCAACCTTATGGGAAATAGTTTGCCAAATAATTGGCAAGTGACTTTGACATCTTTTACAAATCCATAATCAATGATTTTAGATTGAATAATCGCAGAATAATTAATCAATGCATCCGTTCCAAAAAATTCCGGATATTTTAGATAAAATTTAGACTACATCCGCCCTAAGTATTATTTAAATATTTTAGTTTTTTGCATAAATATGAAACTTATTTCAATTTATTGGTTAATTTAAATTCATTTCGGAATCATTATCTTGATTGTCACTCTCATATACATAGCTTCGGCTAGAACTTCCTGCCCAATTGTTTGTATAGTTCGTGCAACGTCAAATATACCCTCCAGGTACGAGACTTGCATATAGCACATAATACATAGTCAGATGACGAAGTCAATAAACTTCTAAACAACGCCAAAATGTTATTTAAATTTTTAAACGATTATTCAAAAAATAATTGTTCGAAATATTGGTTGTTAAAAGATACACAAGGTTTTTTAGGTCAAGCTAAGGTGCATTTTTCAGTTTAGCTATAATTGAACAACCTGTTCAACCAGTGTCTGGCATTGAGTATTTAACTAAAATAATAACTTGAAGAAGGCCGAACAAAATTTTTTTGCACTTAACATTGTAAATCGGAGGACGAAAGTTTGTGGTATTTACTATTGAATTAACATTTTACTAAAATGATTTTTACTAACCAGTGTACCCATTATTGTTAATAGTTGCTGTTCCTTCCTTGTCCCAATGGCCGTGGAATTCCAAAGGGTCAAAATGATCGTAAACATTACTTTCGTGATGTTTCAAGTGAATTGGGGATTGGACACTTTGCAGTCTCCATTCGGAAACCAATATTTTGGCATCCTCTAATTAAAAAAAAAAAATGTTTAATATTAAATGCTAATTGAACGCAAGAAGCGTGAAGAACAATCTTCGATTTTGAGTTTTCGTGGTATCTTTAATTATATATTTTGAAGGACGATGATTTAATCTACCTAATACAATTGGATTTTAATAGCTATCATTTGGAATCTTTAATTTTGATTAGTTAATTGGCCTAATTTCTCAAGTTCCGGTTGCTAATATTTTAACAAGCAAAAAACCTTTTAACAATAATGAAAAAATTTAAATAGAAACTTACCCTCTATTGAAGGGTCCTTATTATTTTCCGTATCTGTCGGACAAATGCAGGAATTCTTGTTCGTAACTGAAATTGTAGTAGAACTCATTATAAAGCAATTAATAGTATTTATAATAGTAAGCACAAGGAAACACTAAATGTATTTTGTATTTGTACATATAACACACTCGCAGAAAATACAATGTCCCCGGCATAATAAAGCGTGGACTTGTTTACATATTTTTGCGCATGCTCCCGAGTGGAAAAAGCTTTATCACAAAAAATCGGGTACTTTCGGTCGCATAAAACTTAAAACTAGAAATTTAATAGTATTACTCACTTCCATGTGATAGCACTTTACAACACAATAACAACACACTTTTTCATTTAATTTTCAGGTATCCAGTTTAAATTTAGGCGTAACGCTTGATTTGGTCTGGGGCCCCATAAAATATTATTTTTATTGTTATCAGAATCACGTGTTTTTTTGGCACTTTATTTCACATAATTGAAATATCAATATATTTAAGTAAGATACAATAAGAACGTGTTTTACATGTTTTTGACCGACTGCTGGCCAGCAGGCAGGCACAAAACTATCAGTCAAGTTCAAGTTTGTATAAACAGGTCAGTGTATCAGTCTTCCAATGTCAAACTGGGGAATAATTTATTTATAATAAAAATTGCGTCTTTACTATTTAGATGATTTATAGTTGCAAAAGTTATTATTTTTCGCAAAATTTAAATAAGTAGGTACGCAAGTTCTTGACCGATATCGTTTGACCCAAAACAATGGCTAAATTACCTTAACTGTTTTTTCGTTTTAATAATTTTTTTTTCAATGTTATCGTCAACCAATAAAACAACCTATTATATTTTTGTTCCAATTTAATTATTTTATTAATGTGAATTTTAACAATAAACTTCACTTTTTACAATTTATTGGTAGTCTAAATCCAAATTGTCTGGAATTTTCTGAGGTCGCGTCAGCTGTAATAATGAATTTCAGGAAAAATTTGCTTTTTTTTAAATTGGTTATTTTCAACTTTCTGCTAAAAATTAAATATGTAGAAAATTTAATTTTTTTAAATTTTGGTTATTACTATTTTAGTCTACGATTAATATTTTTTTATTTGAACCTGAAAAATGGTGCAAAATTAAATTAAGTTCAATATTATGTTTTCTCGTTTATTTTAAACTTTAATGCATAAATAACTAAACAAACTTGTAGAGTATAAAATTCTCCACAACTTCCTTTTTTACCATTTTTCATCCCATCGATAATTTTCGACTTTAATCTGAAAAAAGGAATAAAATGAAATAAAATAAAATAAATTCGACTTGGCGGCTAGCGCGACAGCAAGAAATTTCCAAAATTCTGGATTTAGACCACAAATAACCCCCCCTATACGATTAGAAAAGAATTTTGGAATTGAATTAATGCAATTTCAGTAATTAATTTTGTTTATAGCGATTGAACCATACAAGAGCTATCGAAAATATGCATCAAATACTGAAGTACTTAATAAAAACAGAAAGTTTGGTTTTGCAAAAATTTTAATTATAAAATTTCTTTTAGTATTCGGCACCAGGTGAATTGTTGTCTCGATGTCCAGACATCACGTCGTGTCGTACTTCCGCTCAGGGGTTGAATTGCCGGATACTTTAATATTTTTTAATAATAGGTATCACAAAACACAGCAATACTGGAACTTCGCATAGTCGAGTTGAAAACTGGGCCCCAAATTCTTTGAATTGAAAAAACGGACTGATCGAAACCAGAATATAATTATGAAAAGTTCCTGAAATGTCTGTATTCTGTACACGTAGCTTTTCCATATAAAATTTTATAAAAAAAAACAGTTCAAGAAGGAAGGTTAAGCGAGGAAGCATCTACAATAAATTATTCATATTAATGGCCATGAAATTAAAATAAATGAATAATTCGTATTCAATAGTATATTGTATGCCAAGGTTAAGAAGTCGACTATATCTTTAATCTTGACGATTGGCTCTAATAGTATATTCAACCGTAAAAATATTATGTGAAATTTTTGAAAATTTACTTGACATAGCAACTTTAATCGTTGCCCCTGTGGCCACGCACTTGTGAAAGATATCCCCAGAGGAGTCGGATTAAGGATCTGTGAGGCCCGGGGCTAACTTTTTGATTCTCGAAGATTAACCGCGATTTGATCAAATGTAAAATTTTTTGTAAATGTAAATTTTGGTGATTTAAATTTTGTTTTAATTTTTTTTGAGGCCCCTAGAAAAGTGGTGGTACGGGGCTGCAGCCCCTTTAGTCCCTCCCTTAATCCGGTTCTAGATATCCCTGAGGGCAACTTGCATTCAAGAGTTCATGGCTTATGGTAGGTAGAGGGGATCTTAAAGTTCGCGCAATTGGTAAAAATTTTTGCCAGAAATTACTGTAATTTCATAAAAACATTTTTAAATTTGTGGACGAGATTAACGTACTATTCCCTAGTTGCACTTCTAGAAGACATCTTCGACCGGTCTCGGCCCTTAAATCCCGCTTTGCTGCAAATATTTACGTATTGAACACACACCGTCAACAGAATAAGCTAAAGTGGTGCTCACATCCTAGCCTAGTCTTCACGGCTTCAAGAGTACGGATTTTGGATCCATACTTCTTCCATCGGTCAGGCTATTATGAATAATGACCAGGGCTCGGAAGTTCTAGCAAATGCATATATTTTTTGGAAAGTCTTAGAACATTGAAAGTAAGATACAAATTTATTTCAGACTTTCCTGATGTCGTATACAAAATTTTATAATGCTAATTTTTGCATATTTAGCAGATAATTCAAATTTGAAAATATTTAAAAAATACATTTATAAAAAAATAAAAAAAATTTATGACAATTTTATATTGCATATTTTTCATTTTTTAGTGCTAATTTTGGTGTTTTTTAGTGCATATTAAAGAGCTAAAAGTTAACTTTTTTAGTGCTATAACTTCCGAGCCCTGATAATGACATGGGCGGTCAGTTGGTGTGGAAACCCCTAAGTTTATCTTTCACTAATCGGATTAGGTAGTCTTGTACCTCGCCGTGGTGGTGCTCATTTCTACCAAGTTTCCTTATGTGAAAAATCGAAACTTTGATATTGATTATTTCATAAATAATTAACAGATATTAGAAAATTCCCTCCGGGTTTATTCACTTCAATTTAATGTTATCTATCCTTTATCCTATGCTATTGCATTTTTATCTATATCTATAACAAAACCTAAAATACGGTGAATTGCTTAATTACAATTTTATTGAAATGAATAATCATTTACATTTCCCATTGATATCTACAATTTCCCAAAAAAAATCTTCAAGTACTAAATATTATAAGGTAAAACAAAGTAAAAAAAATACTACCTATAAATAATATGTCTTTCTGTGGATTTGGCTGATTTTTGAGAATGTGGTACTCCTCATCATTCTGAACAAATGTTTCAATGGGCACAACTTGATGTAATGAGCAGTTTCCGAATTATAAGTTATAAAAGATCCAGATTTAACAAGAAAAAATCAATTTCGACTTCATATAATATGTGATCTCCAGTCGAACATGGGTTAGGATGTACAGTGGCTAACGAAAATGTTCGAACCCTTCTATGTTAACAATGTAAATTGTACATTTTGAAACCGATTTTTGACATACAAAAATCACTTTTACAGCAAATCTTTTTAGACGTTTTTTGTTAAAACTTTTATTGCCTTTAATTATAATTTTTTTTATTTTGTTGTCGCCTCTTTAACTGTACAGCGACTTAAAGGAGACTCTGTAAAATACAAACAATATTATTACCTGTATCTCAAAATCGGTACAACGAAATAGAACTATGTACTATGTATGTACAATACTTAATTGCCTCTTAAATTTAGAAAAAGTAGGTGTCAATCCGGGGGTCTGGTGGGCATGGAATGCCCTCCAGTGCACCAAATGCCAAATACCTCAGAATGTACTGGAGGGCATTCCATGCCCCCCAGACCCCCCGGATTGACACCTACGTTTTGAATTTATAAAGCACTGGGGACATACAGTGGCTAACAAACGTATTCGAACCCTCCTATGTTAACAATGTCAATTGCACATTTTGACAAATAAAAAAATCGCTTTTACAGCAAATCATTTTAGACATTTTTTGTTAAAAATTTCATTGTCTTCAATTATGTACCTATACATTTTTTTTTACCCCGTTTTTGACTGGCAGTGACTTAAACAAGACTCTGTAAAACAAAAAAAATTTTGTCATCTACTCTATATATCTCGGAAGCGTTGCGACGAAATGAAAAAATCAGTAGGCATTTTTTCTTGAAAATATGATTCTCTACATTTTTGTTCTTGAGCATATTTCTATTTTGTCGTACCGTTTCCGAAATATAGATGACTATAGTTTTTGTGTTTTACAGAGTCTTGCTTAATATCGTTGCCAGTCAAAAACGGGGCGACAAAATTGAAAAATGTATAGGTACAAAATTGAGGACAATGAAATTTGTATCAAAAAATGTCTAAAGAGATTTTGGTGTAAAAGCGATTTTTATAATTATGTCAAAAAACATTTTCAAAATGTACAATTTATATTGTTAACATAGAAGGGTTCGAATATTTTTGTTAGCCACTGTATGTGTTTGTTAACAAAACAAAACATAGCACAACAATACAACACAGTATCGATTTATTTGACATGAACAAATAAGTAAAAAAATTTAAACTTTTACAGTAATAATAAAATTAAAAATTCGTTATAATTACAAATAATTATTATTATTACATTCTAACGTTTTTTTGCAATTTCTACCAACGCTTACCTGTTAATTTGTTGGTAATATAAATAATATAAAAAATAAATTAAATATTAAAAGCTTTCATATTAAATCTGAACCTTTTAGTGCTTGTAACTCGGAAACTGATTACATCAAGTTGTACCCATTGAGACATTTTTCAGAATAATGAGAATTACAATATATCTAAAAATCAGCCAAATCTACAGAAAGACATTTTTCCATAAGAATGGTGCGGAGTCCTTTGGAATTGCACAGTGGTGAGTCAGATTTGTTTAATTCTGACCTTTAGAGATCAAGGTCATTGTTATAGAAACCGAATGTAGATTCTTCTTCCGAGGGATAGACCTCCCAGACCCCCAGGTTACTGCATTTTTTTAAATAACATTTAGTGCACGATTTCAGCAACGTTAAATTAAGAATTTAATCTTAGATTCAATATTTAATCATAGATTAAGTCCGATTTGGATAATTTTTAACACATGTTAAGTTTAATCTATTATTAACGTAATCATAGATTTGGTGTTAGGTGTTTAGCAACTTCGTTTGTTGAACTTAGTTTTACTTGCAATTGAAGAACTGAACCTAAATCGCTATAATATGCTGGTTTGGAGGAAACCATGGTCTCTGTGCCTCTCCCAATGACTGCCTTTCGTTTGAATTTTATTATTACTAGATATGAGCTGAAATTCAGAAGATAAAAAATGTAAAACGTGAATTATTCGATATATGCATCATAAACTGAATATTTATCCACAAATTTTAAATGCAGTGATATTTAGCTTCCACAAAAAGCTTACCGTTAGACTTTCTGAAGTCTGAGAACTTTGGATATTCTATCTCCTCATTCAGTAATCTGTCTTTTTCTAACCCGTAGTGTAAAATACTATGAAAAGTTGTTAAGTATTATTATGATATAATTTGGTCAAAATAAAATAAAACTGCAAAGAAAATGATACTGCGCTAGCTTACTATATACACCAAAAACGCTGAACAACCTACAACGATTATTTATTAATGCAGCTTTTGAAAATCAAACGTTGTCTAAAAAAGTCCCGTAAAGCATATACTTGTTCTCGATAGTTTAGATGTGTATTTATAAAGAGATCAACAGATTTTGTTTCAATAACATTCGGATTAGCATTGACGTCACACAACATTTCTTTTATGGAAATATATTCAATAAATACAACAAAAGGAGTCGGTTCCAAGATAACATCCAATAATCTCACCTTGAACTTGATAAATTTTATTACAGAGACAAAAAAATTATAGATCAAACATAATACATATTGTATGAAATTATTTTAACCTTTAGTGTAAGGTAAAAAAATCTTCAAACTGGTTATAGCAATAAAGCTTTCGGATTCCACTAATAATTGAACTTAATAGATTGTTTGACATCAAGGGAGTAGGAGGTAATTAATTAGTTGAATAATAGGTATATTATCCACATTTTGGCATAATAATCAGTTTATTGTCAAAATTTGTATTAAAAGTAAAGCTATTTGTTAAAATAAATATCAACGTAATATAATATGAACGTGACATGTACAGACTTCAAAATGTTGATGTCATAGGGCACTATACAATTATTACGCTAATCAAATTATTGCACTATTATGCTAATATGTTACAAAGTTAATTAACACTCTTAATTCTCATTAATTTTTAATTATAATTAGATCTCATGAAAAGAATTCCTAATTTAAAATAATAAAATTTTACACTGAAATAATGTTAATATACCTTGTATTTTGAGTGTCCTAATTATCCTTCCGGGATCTATATTTAAGGCTGGTATTTTAGTAAAACTTGCGAAATATGAAAACAATTTTTTAGAATTTTTTAAATAACTATGCAATAATTAAATTTTAATGAAATATTTAATAACACAGTATAATCTACATTCTACAACATAAAAATGTAATAATTTGCCTAAATGCTAAACTATAATTATTATTGTACTCGTATTAATTGCATTTTGATTATGGTTAGCTCACTTCGACATTTTTATGATTACTGGTTATACGATGCAGCGTAAAATAAAGCACGACCACCTGTTTTTAATATATTCTAGCAGATCGAAACCCGTTCAATAAATAATATATATTATTTATTTTTAATTTAATCGATCGTGACCATCTTCGCCGGTAATTATGATTTATTACCATAAGAAGTTGATGAATAAACAATAGAAATGTAGTAAACAATTACCATATTATTTAATGGTGTCTGCTTACACAGGTATTGCAATTGTATAAAATCAACAAGAACTCTTCACTACAAAGCCATGTAATTAAATGTTTATTATTTGTTTGTAAACATCAGGTAATATTATGGTAGTATTCGAAACAATAAATTATTAATTTAAAATTGTATTCGTGCTATCTGTGATATTAATTATTTACTAAAAACATGAATTAAAACAAATCAGAATGCTATCCAAATATAGAATCAATGTAAATATTAGTAATAAGATATCGTTTCGGGTAAGCTAATATTTACACATAGTCGTATAATCTGATTGCTTATTTATAAATCAATGCTTAAATGTGAAATCAATATATCGCAAAAATACATTTTTTTAAGAATAAAAGTAATTTGTAATAATTACATGTCAAAATAGATATCAACGTAATATAATGTAATCGAAACGGTTGTAGGGGTCCTAGTAATAAAATTGCATTTATCAATATTTTAATTAAAAAAAAAGTAGTGGAAACATTTCTAGATGTATGTAACTATAAATGCCTGGGCATTTTCATTTAACTGAGGAGTTTTATTTATTATTATTTGAATTATTTCCAAATAGAATTTATTACGTATGATATTTGAAGTTATTGCTATGTCACGATAGCTGTTATCTTAAACAACCAAGAACTTAATTAAACGAAAATGTTCCAATAATCTTAGATAGCAAATCGATACCATTAAATAATATTATTTTGACATAAAAAATAAATTAAATTGTAACATTGCTTACCTTTCTTATCGATTTTCTTTGCAATAGTTTCGTCGTTTTTAGAATCGATTGCACGTTTACGGGAATTATTATGAGACATAAGAATTGAATTTATTTTTATGCTTTTTGTAAATAGTTTGTGGCAATATTATTTATATTAGGTATTTCTATAAACGGATTTTCTTGCTTCTTATGTTGTGTATTGCACATAACTGACATATATTTTAAAACAAATGAATTTTGTTATTGGTTTACCTACCATTTTATTGATTATCATATTTATTTAATTAATAATTCACCATTCTGTCGATGATTGGAAAATATTGTTTTTATAATCGCTAGGTGTTTTTTAATGAAAAATTATAACATTAAGGCGTAAGGCCAGGACCACGACGACATGTTACATGTATTTAAATGGAGATAATCACGGATGCGACACGCGACAGTGTATGACCTTCATCATTACTCTTGTCGCGGCGTTTTTGTCGCGGCGGTCGGGTCGCAAGCGTGGCCATGGTCTTATAATTTAAAAAAATTATATAATAACATGGTGCTGAAAATTAAAATTTTATTTACATTTTCTATTTTTAAGTTACCTGTCGCATTAATTATAATTAGTAAATTAATAGCTAACATTATTATTCGAACGTAATAAATATACAAGCTTTTAATATAAATAGGCTTATATTATAGGCTATACTACCACAGAAAATAAAAAATATATTATTATACATATTATACATGAAGTGAAAAAAGTTATTAATTGCCCACTTAATTCGCGATTTATCTTAAGTTGGTGGCGCTCGTAACGCTACCAAGTGTCACAACTTTCCGGTTCTATTACGTATAGTGACGTGCCTAAGGAGGGGAGCTTCCCCCCTCCCCAACATTGGAAGAAAGTTGGTACAAAACTAATAGTTGGTACAAATGGAATAAAAGATGGTATTCCCTTGAATAAAACGCGAAAAAGCTAAAGAAAAAAAAGCTCATTGATATACTGCGAGGAATAAAATCGTTGGCAATTTTACGACTGCTCCCCCCCTCATAAAAGTTGGTTCGGCACGTATAATTTACAAGATAATACAAACTTTTGGTCTATAAACAAAACTTTCTATACCAACTGTACGTTTTAGATTAACTAAAATCGCGAATAGAGCAATTTTACATATATGTAGTAAAACTACAGGTTCAATTTTATCTGTAAAAATTACCCAGTTTATAATAGTAAATCAGTGGCCACCAATTTTAGGGGTAAATTCACTCGGGAATTTTTTTCAGTGGCATTCAAACTCAGTTCGGTGTTCTGGGTGTAAGTTAGCGCAGTAATTTTTTATTGCGTTTTTATTTTATTTTAATAAATTATGGTATAATTATTTAATTTAAATATAATTACTATATTAAAATGTTCAAGTATTGGAAAGTGTCTCTAACTGTGTGTGTCTAAATTTCAGGTCTCTTATAGATAGTGGAAATTTGCTAAAATGGCCAGGACCTATTTTACCATTAGACGTATTAGGCACGTGCCTAGTGCCCAATGGCCAAAGGGGCCCAATAAGAGAGAACATAAAAACGTAAAATAAAAATCAAATACTGACAAAATAACTCAAAAATTGGGCCTTCGATGTTATTAGTTACACTTGAATATAAGGGTCCCAAAATTTTGCTATAGCCTAAGCCCCAACTCAGTTAAAAATAGGCCCTGATTGCAAGTTTTCCTAAAAAATTAATTTAATAGATTCACTGAAAGAGGGGGGGAGGTAGCATACCCCGAAAACAGGTTCTGAAAATAGGAAACGTTTTTGGCTAATAAATTTTTAATGAAGTTTTGTAAATCATAAAACTTTCGGCTTTGAAACCGGGGGGTGTGGGGGGCATGGAATGCACTCCAGTACATCATAAATTGTGTTAAGTTGTATTCCATAATCAAGTTACTGCGCCAACAAATTACGAGTGCATTAGAGAGTATGCTATACTCCCCAAACTCTCCGGTGTATTTGTGTATTTGGTTCTGAAAGAGTAAAAGCATCCTTTTTAATAAAATTAATCCAAAAATATGCGAACAAACTACAAGTTTCTAAAGCCTGGGAGCATGCGTACTGGCGGTATGCCGTCCAGTACGTCGGTAATTAAGTTGAAATTGTATTCCATTTTCGAGTTATTAACTCAATAAATAACTAATGTACTGGAGGGCATTCCATGCCCCCCAGACCCCCCGGTTTTAGTAACAAAAAGTTTAAGACCATATTTTTTTATTCATTTGATTAAATTAAGAACTTTCACTCTTTTTGGACTAAATTGTTCAGGGGATATGGAACACCCTTTAGTTTAGTACACCAGTAAGTTGTTTACCGCGTAACTTAATCATACAATACTAACTTCCAGTATCATCATCATTTTATTAGCTTATTATTTTTGAAGCTAATAAATGAGGAGAGAGAAGTCAATAGTACTGGAATATGGAAGAAGAGATTAGTTGTGCATTTAATTAGTTGTGGAATACAGCACTAATGGTGATTTGTTTTACAAAAATACAAAAATGTTCAATTATTGTGCAGAAGCAACGAAGGATATTCTGAATTCAATGGCGGGACCCTACTGCTGCGAACTATAAATGTTGGTTTTATAAAAATTGGTTTTGAAAGAAGGAAACGGTATCTTATCTAATAAAACCAATCACGAGAGATAAATACAAACTTACGTATGTAAAGCCCGCCTCACACGACGCTTGTGTTGCTGATGGATTGCTTGCTTGCTTCGCTGCTGGCTACGGTGCTGGCTGCCCTGCTGGAAAATGACGTCACTGCTGGCTTGCTTGCTTGTTTTCGTGCTGGATTTCTGTGATAGAACTCGTGCTATTTTTGCTGCTGGTTTTCGTGATGGATTTCAGCGCTAACCAATCAAAAAGTCGCGTCATATTCGTAAACACGAGTGGTATCGAGATATGTCGAGTTTCGGGATACCTACTCTACTACCTGTCACCAAATACTATAGATAAGTTATAATCCTTTCTATAGTATTTGCAATCACTACCTGCGTGCGGATTGAAACCACGAAGTGCGTGTGAAGCCAATCAAGCACAGAAACCATCACACCACCCAGCTGCTAGAAACCCAGCAGCCGAACAAGCAAGCAATCCATCAGCAAAACAAGCGTCGTGTGAGGTGGGCTTAAGACTAGAGAGACCTGAAACGGTCTGGGAGATACATGTACTGGTACATTAGAGGAGGGGGGGAGTACTGTATAAATGTATTTTGTTGTAAAAAAATAAAAGATTCTTATTAAAAAGATAAAACTGATTCGAAAATATACAGACAAACTTTCTGTACTTTGTACTATTCCATACCCCCCGTATGGAATACCTTCCAGTACAACAATACTAATTGTGCTTGAAAACGAAGGAAATTTTAACATTGAATTTACGTTTACATTACATTTAAAATTATTATACCAAACATATTTCAAAGGTCACAGCGAGGGGGGAACTGTAGGGGAAATCAGATGTACAAGAGTAAGGAAATCTGGGAAAATCTTGGAAAATCCACGTAGAAAGAAATTTAGTATACAAAAATCTGCCTTGTTACTCGCCCCCCAGATCAGAGGTTTTCATAGATTGTAAACCTAATTAAAAATTATTGGTACACTGGAGCGTGGAACGAGGCTCTTATCCAATGGAAGGGCCTATTTTTCTATCTGTTGTTGCATGGACCAGGTTTCGATTTTAAACATGTTGCCTCCGCTGCTCAGGGGTTTCACCCCCTTGTAGGACCTATTTTACCATAAGGTAAATAGCTAAGCTACACTAAAAAAAGGTACATCAAATTTTCATCATTTTTCAGCCGATGAACAAAATTCATAGTATTGATGAAAAAATCATTATATTGATGAAATTTGTTCATCAATATTTCATTCAATATGTATATAAAAAAAATAAAAAAAATATAAAAAAAAACAATAGTTCATCAAAAAAATTCATAGTATTGATGAAAAAATCATTATATTGATGAAATTTGTTCATCAATATGATGAATTTTGTTCATCGGATGAAATATGATGAACTTTTCATCAATATGATGAACCATTTTTTTCAGTGTAGGGGGCAATGGCCATAGGGGCTCGAAGAGATAGAACAGAATATCGTAAAATAAAAATCAAATATTGATGAAATAACCCAAAACTTGGGCTTTCGATGCTATTAGTTGCACTCGAATATAAGGGGGCCTAAAATTTGCTAGAACTTAATGCCCAACTCAATTAAAAATAGACTCTAAAATTGGCCGAAAAAAGTTCGAGTGCAGTCAAAATTTAAGATTTTCTTAAATTTAAAATAAACAATTTTTGTTTGGGTGCCTCTCGTGGCCGCGTCATAGCATTTTTAGGATTTACAAGTTTAATAATTGATTAAATATTTGTAAAGTTTTCAGGTAACCGGTGTATCAGGGCTGTATTGAACTACACAATTTCGCATACCATTCTACATCATTTTATGCAGAACACAAAAAATCGTATGGCGCAGACACTCGAAACATGTTAGGGGACGTCCATTAATTACGTGAAGCAATTTTTGGGATTTTTAAAATAGTAAAAATACATTTTTTTAGTTTGCTCTTGGCCGATGTAGTAGAATTTATTAATCATTGTTGACAGAAAAACTATTTATTCGTCTGATTCTACGAGTTTTTTATTATTATTGTTGGTAAAAACACACAATTTCACTGAACTGAAGAAGTGGTATATGAGACGCGATGCGATATTCTTTTACATCTACTGGCTACACATGGAACTCTCACACAAGCTGAACCCCATCGAATGGAACGAACTCGACTACAACACAAGAATAGAAGCCCAATCGATGAGAAACAAAAAGTGGAAGAAACAGGAGGGAAAGTTAGAAACACTGAGACACGAGAATAATAACAAGAAAAAACCTAACATCCAGAACAAAGTCGAAAGACGAAAGTTCTACCCTAGAACAATAAATCTAACCAGCACAAGTTTTGACGTAGCTGAGACTAATCTCCTAAACAAAGGGCTAAAATATTTCCCAGGAAAAAGGTGGAATTACAATAGCAAAGTAGATTTAGCAGTCAGAACTGACATCAACGCTAGAATAATCAAAGCTGAACCACTCTTAATGCACCAATGCGCAGATATAATAGAAAACCACTCTAAAAAAGAAAAGAGAACAAACTGCGAAGAAAAAACAATCCAAAGCATCGCAAATAAACTGAAATCCGACAACCTAGTATTGTCAAGGGCTGATAAAAGCTACACTATAGTCATAATAAAAAAAGAAGCATACAACACCAAAAGTAACCAGTTTTTGAATGCCAACGGTAACTTTAAAATTATCAAAGACCCAACACACAGATTCCAACAGGAAATAAAATCCATAATTGCCAACACTAACGTACTGCTAAAGGGTGTTTACAAGCCAAAACTTACCAACATGAACCCCACCCCACCAAGACTTTCAGCACGCATAAAAATCCACAAAGACGAGCACCCAATACAACCAGTCATCTCCACAATTGGTGCCCCATCTGAGAAAATAGATAAACACATCCTAGCTATATTTAAAGACATCATAAAATTTCAACCTACACACACCATAAAAAACTCGAACGATCTAATTGAAAAGATTAAAAGCGTCGAAATACCACAGAACGCAAAGCTAGTATCCTTTGACGTAGTCAACTTATTCCTCAGCATACCTATCGAAAAATGCAAAAAGTACATCAGAGAAGTCATCGACAAAATTAAGGAACTTGGACCAATGGAGAAACTGGAAATATACAACTTAGTTGACACCACCCTTAAACAAAACTACTTCTTGTACAACAACTACTACACTCAACAAGAAGGACTTGCCATGGGAAACTCGCTATCATCCCTATTCGCCGACATCTTCATGAACAAGCTAGAACAAAAACTACTGCGCGAAAAACATAAAAAATGGTATGGAAAATACATCTTATACTGGTATAGATACGTAGACGACATTATATGTTTGTGGGGCGGCACAAGCAGACAATTAGATAAATTCCTACAACACATCAATAAGCTGGATGAAGCTATTGACTTCACAATGGAGACAGAAAAGGAAAAAACACTCAACTTCTTGAACCTTAGCATAAACGTGTCGCAGAGCCTACATAAATTCAACATTTATCGGAAGCCAACCTACGCCGAAACCACCATCCCTTTCAACTCCGACCATCCATGGGTCCACAAAATAGCTGGATATAGATCAATGCTACAGCACCTAGTCAACACCCCGTTAGATGAAAAAGACCAACAAGTAGAACTAAACACCATAAAGGAAATTGCAGATAACAACGGATACCCCAGAGAATTCTTCAACTCACTCATGTTTAAAATAAAAAAGAAAAAAACCATCAACAACGAAATCGGGCTAAAAATCAACCCCAACATCAACACTTGTCTCCCCCTACCATACTACCACAACATCTCAGAAAAGGTAGGCAGGAAACTCAAACACAACAACAAAAGCCTCACAATATCCTATAATAGCAAAGGATCCATCGGACAACGCCTTTCTAAACTTAAAGATCCCTTAAAGAAACACCAAAGAAGAGGCATATACGAACTAAGCTGCAACAACTGTACCAAAAATACATAGGTCAATCTGGACGCAACTTTGAAACAAGGTTCAAAGAACACAGCCCACTGGAGACTGCGAAATAGGGGAAAATCAAATTTTGCCGACCACTTGCTAGAGGAAGACCACGATGTAGGTGAGCACAATCTACGAATACTGCATATTTGTGACAAAGGACCAACAATGGACCGTCTAGAAAGCATGGAGATAAAGGAAATGCTTTTGATCAAAATGAAAATCTTTTGAAGAACAACCCGGAAAATCTTATCAACGAACAAATAAATCTAATGAGCGGACCACTAATAGATATACTGTGCACGTGAAGAGATAGCCTTCAATACTTAATCTCGGTTTCAAATTTGAATATATTTTAATATTTAATTTTAAATGCGAACTTGACTAGTTCTAAATATTTTAGAATGTAAATGACTAACAGCCTTTTTTGTAATATATGTAACACTTGAAAATGGGGATAACCCGAAACATGTAAGTGTTTTTACCAACAATAATAATAAAAAACTCATAGAGTCAGATGAATAAATAGTTTTTCTGTCAACAATGAGTAAAAATACAATTTTTTTTGCGATTTTTGGACCCCCCATGGTGAGCTGTGAAATTTGATTCGACCCCCTTCTCTTATCTCGTGGAGATTGTCCCCCCTCTCTCTCACGTGAAATTGTGTGAGATTATGCTTGACCCTCCCCCTGAACGCCTTACGCTATTGATGTTCCCTTTCTGAGCAAAATTGTGTAAGAAATTGTATCCAAAATTGTGTAGTCTAATACAGGCAAGTTTGCCAATAAAATGTCTAAAACTGAAACTATATTATTTTATTGTGTAAATTAGTTAAGTCCATCCACATATTTGATCAAAAGCAGTTATAATAATAATTATTATTTTATTACTAAGCGGTAAGCTAAGGATTGTTATTACAGATGAGTTTTCGTTATACTCAGGCGCAGAAATAAAGATTTCACTTATGGGTAGATTTCTGTTCGATTTTATTTATCTTCCAAAAAATTTGATCTAAACAAAGAAAATTGTAAAAGTACTTTGGCTTTATTTAATTCGGGAAGGGACAATAGCACTCAATAGCTCCCTCCCGTGCCCTGGTTAAAATTGAAGCAATGGAAATGATGGTCAAACATTTGAAACCAATTTCACTTAAAACTTTGGCTATAAAGGCTAATAAACGACGGCCCCCCTACCCAAGTGTTTTGAAATAATCCCGCGGCGTGATATCTGTAACTGAAAAAATGGAAATTTTGATTTGTCAATGATAAATGTTTCTTCTAATTGTTAATTATTATTAGAGATGGGCACTATCAAGAATTTTTGACTATCGATAGTTAGTAACTATTTTTTTTTTACTATCGATAGTTAGTAACTAAAAAGTTAGTTACTAAAAACCAAACCGAATAAAAACTATCGAATAAAACTATCGAATGAAAACAGCCGAATAAAAACTATCGACTAAAAAGTTATTCGAATAGTTTTAGTAACTAAAAAAGTTATTCGAATAGTTTTAGTAACTAAAATGTTATTCGAATAGTTTTAGTAACTAAAATGTTCCTTCTTTCTTCGTTTTGTACTAATTGGTAGTTAACACCCTGTATTTTGAGGATAATGGAATAATCGGATAAAATGGTATATAAAATATTAAAAAACAGTATATAAGTAAACTCGAGCAAAGTCGAGATTCTAATCCATTCCAGTTTTGGAAAGAACGCAAAGATTTAATGCCAGAATTATATCAGCTCAGTACAAAGTATCTTTGTATTCAGGCAAAGTCGGTTCCGTCAGAACAACTTTTCTCGAAAGCTGGTCAAGTTATTAACGATCGGAGGAATAGATTGACAGGAAAAAATTTAGACAAAATAATATTTTTAAATACTAATTCTTTATAACAATTTATTCTAACCATTTTATCTTTACCATTAAATATTTATAAAATAAAATCAATAAAGTTTTTTTGAAGAAGTTAATAATTTATTTTTATATTAGTTGTACCATTTTTTTATCGGTCGTTGGTATTGGCAGTAGTACTCTTAACTTTTAATAATTAGTATTACTAAATGACTATCTAAAAATACATTCGATAGTTTGAGTAACTATAAATTTATACAAGTTTAGTAACTAAAATTTCATTCAATAGTTTTTAGTAACTAAAAAGTTATACAATAGTTTTAGTAACTAAAAATTATTTTTAGTTACTAAAAATTATTCTTTCATGGTTTTAGTAACTAACAATTCATTTAAAAGCTTTAGTAACTAAATATTTATTCAATAGTTTTAGTAACTAAAAAGCTATTCGAATAGTTTTAGTAACTAAAAAGTTATTCGAATAGTTTTAGTAACTAAAAAAGTTATTCGAATAGTTTTAGTAACTAAGAAGTTATTCGAATAGTTTTAGTAACTAAAAAGTTATTCGAATAGTTTTAGTAACTATCGATAGTTCAAATGAAGACCAACTATCGAATAATTCGATAGTTTTTATTCGATAGTCCCATCTCTAATTATTATACCATTTAGTTTTTGCTGTAATTTAATAATTTTTCAATTCAAAATTTGTTTTATTATTTTAAATGATTTTTATGACTTCAGCGGCACAGTTTTCCTGCAACCATTTATTTTATTTGCTTTTCCATTAGATGAATAGTTTATTATAGTTTGTGATTATTTTTTAATTCTTTTTTATGTTATTAAAAAAGCTATAAATTTGTACAATTTTTTGCTTCTGAATTATTTTCTGACTTGACAAGTCAATTCAATGTTCAGCTTCTCACTTTTCTAGCTTGAAAAATTTTTTTTCTTTATGCATTGTTCTTTTGCATAATTTTTTTAATTCTTAATTTTTTTATTTATAAAAAATTTTTATTTAAATTTGAAATACTTAGGGGCTGTCCATTAATTACGTAAGGGTTTGGGGGCAGGGGGGAGGTATCGGAAATCTTACGGACCCTTACGTGGGGGAGGGGAGGATCCGACATATTCCTTACGTAAGTTACGTAAAGTACTTTTTTTAAATTAAATTAGTTATTTTTACCTGCATATTAAGGAATTACCAATTTTTTGTATTAACTTTTTTATTAATCTTTATTAACTTCTATTTATATAAAAAAAATTTGATTTAAATTTTTGTATTTTTCGTATAATAACAATATTATTGTTATTCATATTTTATAAATATAAGCGGAAGAGAGGGGGTGCCCTACATTATTTTTGTTTAATAATCCTTACGTAAGATGTGGGGGGTGGGGGGATTGCCAAAATCTTACGTGGGGGGGGGGTCAAAAATTACAAAAATTGTCCTTACGTAATTAATGGACGGCCCCTTATAGAATATTTATTTTAAATGTAATCTACTTTATTTTTATAAAATATTCGGTAGTTTTTAAATAAATACTAAACCTACATTTGTTTAATTTAATTTAAATAAAACTTGGAATTTTTGAGAGCATTTTTATTGACTGTTAAATTATTATGCTAGATCTTTAAAATATATTTTAATATTTTTAAAAACTCGTTATAGCCATTAAAGAATATATTATTATAATTATGTCAATTTTAAAAATAATAATATACTGAAATTAAGTAAGTATGTAGAATTAAATAATTTCATAATGGTTTTTTACAAAAAGTACAATTAAGTAATAAAGTTATTAACCAAAAATTGGTCTATTAGATCTACAATAAGTAATAACATAATAATATAATATATTGTTTTGTGTTATATTTTTGTCATATTATATATTATTGAAATAAAATAATAACAATTGAATAACAGCTTTAAATTTAATAAAAAACTAGGAAGTTTCTAAATTGTTATAAAAGAGTTATATTTATTTTTTTGTAATTATTGTAGTTATGTAATATCATCTTGTCATTTTCTTTTTTAGAAAAAGTTATAACAATATCGTTGTGCATACATTTCGTGACCACTTTGTATATTTATATTAAATTCAATTTAATTATTTCGAGTATGCAACCACTTATACACCAACGATACGCCAATGTTCAATAAGTTTACTTCTTATTTGACGTTTCACTTTTGCGATTTAAATTTTATAATAATCAAAGTTTAGATTGCGATTTAAAAAGTAATGGCATCAAGTTCAACTGCAACTCCGCTTTTAGCATGGGATTCCAATAAAAAACACAGCGATAGAGAAAGGTTTGATTTTAATTTGTACATAACCTAAAATGTTATTGACTTATTTTTCCAGATGGATATGTATTTACCCTGCATACATTAATAGTAAGAAAACGTTGGGTCAAGGTAGGAAAATAGCAAAGGAAAAGTGTGTTGAAAATCCTACACATCAAGAAATTCGAGACGTGTTAGTAGCTGCAGGTTTAAAAGTTGGTGTCGAAAATAAGTTATATTGTCGTGAGCGCAGTAAAGAGTTGCTCTATCGTGGAAGGATTAGAGTTCAATTGAAGAATGATGACGGATCCCTGTTTGATTCTAAATTTGATAGCCGAGAGAGTATTATGAATCATTTGGGTGAAATGATTCCTAAACTTAAGTCACGTCAATCGAAAGCAGGTGGTGATCAAAATCAAGCTGCAAATGCACCACAAGCTAAAGGCAAAAGTAAGGGCAAAGGAAGAAGATAATTTTTTGTTTGTAGAAATTTTATATTTTGTTTATTATTCAATATAAACGTTGAACATTTGATTTTGAATTATTACGTCTGTTTAGTTAAGGTATATTTTAAACTTATTTGTATTTTCCATATTTTTGCTTATTTTTTCATGTTGTACTAGTGTTTGGTGTGCATACAGTGCATTAAGAAGCAATCGGTTGCCTTGTTAGTGTAGCAGAGTGCATCTAAATTTGCATAATTCAGTTGGCTATATTTTATTAAATAATTGTTAGTAGAATATTATTTATAACTTATGACTTTACAAACTAAGTCTTTCAAAGACAAATAAAATCTTTTTTTTTACTATAAGTAATTTACAGTAAATTTTGTACTAAAAAATCTAAATATTTCATTCCTGAATCACCAGGAAAAGGAATGTATAAACTGAGTTTACCATCGGTAGTTTAAGTTATCTTAGAGCAGGATCTTATTGAGCTTTAATATATCTTCACTTTTCTTAAATATTGGATAAATTCTATTTATAATATTCGTATTAAAATTTCATACTGAAATACAGAAATAAATATTTTATGAAGGAAATTATAAATATACTTCTAGGTCTGATATCAAACATAATATTGTATGTAGAGAATTATTTTTTGTTTTGTTGATTTTTATTTATTTAAGAAATAATAAATAATTTCAACATTTTTTATTTCTTTTTCTTTTCGGTTTCTTTTGTCTTTACTGAGTGAATCCATTGATTCTTACAAATCCACATCTCTTTACTTTTTTTAATTTAACACTTAAAATTTTGATTTTTAATTATTAGTAAAAACTCAACAATAAAATGGCAAAAAATAACATTTTTAAAATTTAAAAATTTAACTTAAAAAGCCTTGTTTATTTTTAATTTTATTTTTTAAAAGTAAAGTCAATTCTACGAAAAAAAGGTTTTTGTAATTTTTTTCGTATACAGACACACTGGTTTCGAGTGAAACGTAATATAAAATCGAAGCTTTGCAACTTTTATGGAACAGCGCCAAAGGTAAGAATGATGGAATCAGAATAAAGGCGGAAAAAATACGCTACTGTTTTTTAGTTAAAACACAAAATCAAACAATTGAAAAGTCTAATTTTTGTGCTTTGCGGTTTCAGCTGTAAAAATGTTTCAATTAGAGATATCTAGTCGACCAAAGTGGCATTTTGAAGCTGAAGGATGGTAGTTTCTAAAAAAAATATAAACATTTACATAATTCATATACCTTAAAAATAACAGGGTATTGAAAATAGTGTATTTTATTGATTTTTTGTGATTTTCGATTGACTCCAGTGTCTGAACGGTTATATGACGTTTCGCCCCCGCCGCTTAGCCCCCACCGTTTCGCTCCCGCCGTTTCGCCCCGGGATGTTTCGCCCCCGACCGTGTCGCTCCGACCTTTTAGCCCCCACCGTTTCGCCCCGGGATATTTCGCCCCCGACCGTTTCATCCCCACCGTTTTTAATTAATTCATACGTAAAATGAGAGGGGGGGGGCAAAATATTACGTACCTACACAGGGGAGAGGGAGCTAAAAAATTGGAAGAATCGTCCTTACGTAAATAATGGAGTCCATTATGGAATTTATTCATAAAAATCGGTTTAGTAACCCTCGCTTATTGTAAAATTCATAGGGATTTATAGGCACCATCAAATCGGACTTAGGAGAAAACCTCTTTAGTTCTAAATACCTATTAATACCTAACTAATATTATGTCTGTATAACCATTTATTTATTTTACAATATTACACTTATCTACAATATTACACAAACGTGTCAGTGCCGGATGCTACCCCGCGCTCCTGACTACCCAGTACTAACTGTGTTCACTCCCCCTGTGTCTACCGCACCACACTAAACTTGTGTCTCCCGTACCAACCTCGCTACATAAACTTAACTATATACACTACATATTTAAAATATAAATCTTAATTCTATATACATAACAACTAAATACCTAAAGGCGTCCCTTTACCTCACGGCGTTATTGCAACGGCGTCTTTGGGGATGGCGTTTTGACGTGATACCAATTTTCCAGCCACTCGCACCCCCCTCCAACATACCGTTAGATCGTGACCTTTTAAAATAGTAAATTCTTTATAGCCCACTCTGTATTTGTTTTGACAGAGACCGATTGTACACTTACCTTCAAAGTTTATTTTTACCAGATCAATTTTCGAAAACCCCTATCATAAGTTGAAGTATATTTTAAATCAATCGATATTGGTCAGTTTACATAGGGGTCGTCTATAAGTTACCTCACACGATTTTTAAGGTTTTTAGACTCCTCGCTCCCCCTGTCACATTTAGTCAAATCTTCATTAACCCCCCCCCCCCCTAACTTAAATTAAATCAATTTTGAAGGTCTTAAATAATAATTTATTTTTATTTTTTTTTCTTGGCCGCACCATACAACCGATCCATGGATCCAAAAAATATATTTTTAAAAATTTGATATCACAACATTTGAAACTCCCCCGGACCCCCTGATACATTTTTGTCACAAATCTAAGATAACCCCTCTACCCCATAAATGTGACGTAATTTATCGATGGCCCCATACGGGGAGAAACGGGGGCTAAACGGTCAGGGGCAAAACGGACGGGGGCAAATCGCCGGAGGCCAAACGGTGGGGGCAAAACGGGGGAGGCTAAACGGCTGGGGGCGAATCAGCGCCGGGGGCAAATCGGCGGGGGCTAAACGGTGGGGGCGAAACGGCGGGGGCTAAACGGTGGGGACGAAACGTCCCTATCCCGTCTGAACTGTTGAATATAAAAGTCTAATCGTTCTCTGATATCAAAGTGCACATATCATAAGAGAATAAAAAATTTAGATCGACTCGTTCAGTCAACTAGTTATGAAAAAATCTTTGCTTGAAATTTTGAAATTTTAATAATTTGCATATTTCAGGCTACAACTTGGAAGTGTTTGATAAGAGATAAAAAATTGACATTTACGGGATACTTAGTTCTTACCTTTAACTTCGAAAAACTTTGAGGTCCTTTTTGGTATTTTCTTTTCTCGCGAATGTACAAGCGTTTAAAGAGTAGCAAAAAATATACTGAATAAGTTTTATGTGTATTGATAATATTTATATATAGGTAGATATATAATAACTAAGGAACGGATTTATATGTATTTTTGTATATTTTGATGGCGGTAATTCAAAACCTGTACCTTTTAGGGACTCAATATTTTTTTATTTTGGGATAATAATAACAAAAAGAACTTTTTTGAAGTTAAAGGTAAGAACTAGGTAACCTGTAAATTTCAAATTTTTGTCTCTTATCAAATATGTCCAAATTGTAGCCTGATGTATGCAAATTCTTAAAATTTCACAATATTAGGAATTTGTATAATTCAGGGTATACAATTTGGAAGTGTTAAAATTTTTTTTAATTTTCAGGATACTTAGTTCTTACCTTTAACTTAAAAAAACTTTGATGTCTTTCTGTTATTGTTGTTATTATATTATAAACAATAAAACTTGAATTAACAAGTTAAATTCAATAATATAATCAAATTATATTTTTTTAAGCTTATTTCCACGACTTTAATCGTCTTCTTCAGAAATTTATTTAATATAAACAAAATAAATTACATGGAAACCGGGAACAAAACACATTGTCATTTGATACGACCTAAAATCCGAAAAGATCGTGAGTTAAGGAACAACCTATACTGAGTTTCTGTCAAATAGAAAAAACTTAACTCCAATGTGTGCAGGGGGAACTAGACGAGTAAATGGCTGTAGATGTTGCTTATGCCGTCTATATCTGTCTTCCTATTCATAGCGTTCTTCTCTCTTGTAATGCATATAATTTCATGAAGCAGTCGATCTTTGTAGTTAGTAACAGATTTGATTATTTTTGCGTTCTTAAAATCTGCATCATGTCCATCGACTAGATTGTGTTTGGCAATAGCTGTAGATTCGGGTTTATTACAGCGTATACTTGAAATGTGTCCACTCATTCTTTTGTGAAACCATTGGTTTGTTGTTGTCAATAATTTGATTATATTATTGAATTTAACTTGTTAATTAAAGTTTTATTGTTTATATTTTCTCACAAGTTAAGATTTATATATTTAAATTGTTATTATATTATATCAATATACTGAAAACTTCTTCTCTAAGAAACAAATCGCTATATTTTTTGTTTCTCTTTAAACGCCTGTACATCCGCGATAGAAAAAAATACCAAAAAGGACCTTAAAGTTTTTGAAAGTTAAGGGTAAGAACTAAGTATCCTGTAAATTTCAATTTTTTATCTCTTATCAAACACTTCCAAATTGTAGCCTGAAATATTGAAATTCTGAAAATTTTGATGTTTTGCTGATGTTTTAACGCCTGTACATCAGCCAGAGAAGAAAATACCAAAAAGAACTTTAAAGTTTTTTGAAGTTAAAAGTAAGAACTAAGTATCCTGTAAATTTCAAAATTTTATCTCTTATCAAACATGATCAAATTGTAGCCTGAAATATGCAAATTTTTAAAATTTCAAAATTTCAACAAAAACAAAATTCAAAAAATCAAAAGATGTTTTCATAACTAGTTGACTGAACGAGTAGATCTAAATTTTTTATTCTCTTATGATATGTGCACTTTGATATCAGAGAACAATTAAACTTTTATATTCAATAGTTCAGACATTGGAGTCAATTGAAAATTACTAAAAATCAATAAAATACACGTATTTTCAATACCATGTTATTTTTCAGGTATATGAATTATGTAAATTTTTATATTTTTGTTAGAAACTACCATCCTTCAGCTTCAAAATGCCACTTTGGTCGACTAGATATCTCTAATATAAAAATTTTTACAGCTGAAACCGCAAAGCACAAAATTAAGACTTTCCAATTGTTTGATTTTGTGTGGACCGGAAGTGGCGAGTGGGAAAATTAAATCCTTCTGGATTTTGGTCTCTGGAACTCCAAAGAACATTCCCACAAAATTTAATCAAAATCTAAAATAGTGCAGCAATAAGGATTTGAACATTTCATATGGAATGACTCTATAAGGATTTTGATCTGGAACTTCAGTTTTGCAATATTTATTCAAAATATGAAAATCATTAAAATCATTTATGTTCTAGCTTTATTTACCTTTATTATTTAAGTGTAATACAAAATTTAATAATATTTAAAAGCACTAATTGAACTAATTTCGAAATGTTCTTAAAATTTGTATAAAATTTTACCGTAAATTAAAGTAAAATTTTCAAAATTCTACAATTTGTTGATTATACAGAAAATTGTTAAAACTGTAACATTAAATGGAAGTCAAATAATAGAAATCTGAGAAAATCTTAGGAAATTCTAGAATATCGTTTTTTTTTAACTTTTTTGAAAGCAAATTTTAAGGCAATCTAAGAAGAAATCTTAAAAAATAAAATCTGCATTGTACAATAAAGTCACATATACATATTAAAAAGCATATAATAAATAATAAAAAAGTATAGGTATGTTATATTAAAATTAGTTTTTATTATTTTTAGTAAAAATAATAAACCTTAAACGACTGATATAAGAAAATTAAAGTTGGGCAAATGGATCTTTGGGTCCTGAGGCCACGCATTTGATAAAAATATCTCGGAAGGCCGCCCGCACTCGAAAATTAAGGATCTGGAAAGACTAGGCACTATCGACATACGCACTATGTACAAACAACCCTGAAGGACCGCCGGAAATTGAAAATTACAGAGCCAGAAAGACAGGTCTCTCTGGACCTATGCAGTTGTTAAAAATATCCCTATAGTCAACCGAAGTCGAAAGTCATGGGTCTAGAACGGAGAATTTTAAACTTTATAATTTTGATGTACTCGTATTTGTAACACATACTGTTCGCCATTATCCCCAGTTTTTAGGAATTTGCAGGGAAGTTACCTAAGCTAAATTTTTCTAATTCATTGCACGAACAATTTTTTGCTTAGATTAGTGGCTCAAATTTGGGAAAATACTTTTAATAATTTAACATTTAAAAAATTTTTATTTAGTTTCTTATTTTCTTAGTTTCTTATTTATTTAGAAACATCAAATTTTTGTTTTTCTTATAGGAAATTTATTAAAAAAATTTTATAATAGTGCGTTTTAAAGAAGTTGAGCAATCTATAAATTTTCTGCATTTGAAATAAGTTAATATGATGTCAAGTTGAAACATAGTGGATAAAAATTGTTACTGAAGCAAATTGAAAATCGCTGTATTGACTGCAATAGTATAGATTTAGAACCGATTGGAATACTCATTATAAGTGCACTGTTTAAGAAATAGTAAGGTAAAGATTTCCGTTATTGTCGCAATATAATTTTCTTTATCCAAAAGTATCCATTGTCTGCTAACGATTGCTGTTGTGATCTTCCCAGTTTCAATTTTAAATCAAACTTTTTATAATATCTTTTGATGATGAATTTCAGATGATCATTCAACATATTTTTCAATAAAAAAAATATTAAAAACATAAGAAATTTATTTAGTAATAAAATGTGATATAAATAAATAATTATATAAATTATAACAAAGGAATTAGCTTAATCATCGAATAAATTTTTTGGTTGGGTAATAACTCCGTTATTGTTAGATGTTTGCTCGGAAAAATTGTCGTTATTCTCGTCAAAATTTTCTCTCGATTGTTTTGATTTATTTTTCTTCTGCTTGACATTTGAAGTATCGGTATTTTTATCTTGTGCTGAACCAAGTAGTTTAGTATGTGGTGCGATCTTGATAGCTGGAGCCATTCTATTTCTCATACGAATTTGTTTCTTTATTGGGGAAGTTTTAAGATCTATTAATTGTCCGCGTGGTTGGTGCTTGGGAGTAAGTTTTTTAGAGAAGTGGTTCAGCGTCTTACGCATACCATCAATTCTCTCCGCAGCTGCTCTAGCGTTGGATTTATGTATGGATAAATCTCTTAAGTTTTTCCGTATATTTGCAGCTTTTATAGCGTCATACTCCAACGGTTTAATTGGCACTAATGGTCGTACAGGTAATTTTTTTGGTATTAAAGGCGACAACATAGGGCGATGATGTCTATCGCCCACAATGTTATCAGAATTATGGCGAGACATTTCATTTGCAGATCTCGCTGTGATTCTATGATTGCTGTGCAATGCAGGATCGTCGTTGAAAACTTCAATTTTACGTTGTCCTTTTTCATCTAAAATCGTACACATAAAAAAATTGAATAAATCAAAAAAAAATTCTTACTGATGGTTTTTAGAAAGCAGGTGCAGGTTCGATTATTTGGATGGTAATCCGTAACTCCGTTCAGATAAATGCAAAGTTCGTCACAATGTTCAGGTGTCATTTTAGTATATTCTTTCGGTACGGGCACTGTTTTTATACCTATAAATATAGATTATTGATGTTATATGAAAATTTTAATATTTTGATACTCACCTATGGCTGCTGTTGCTACCATCGACAACAAAATAAATTTCCACATTTCGAATGGAACTCGCGCTACCTGATCACACTTAAAAGCCTGTGATTTATGCGTTCATAATTTTTGCAATCATTTTATATTAAAAAAGTTATGCAGAGTCAACAATTTATACTTTGAATGTCGACAGTTCCTTATATTCAAGTGTTATTTAATTCTACCATCAGGAAATAAACACCAAATTGTTTTTAATTACTTAATGTAAATAAATTCAGCTTAACAAAAACTGAAAAGTTATGAGAAAATAGGAAGAAGTCAATCGTTAAAAACTTTTCCATCATATCGTTTAAAAATTATGATTTACGTTAATAAATAATGTAGGGGTTAAATAAAACAATTGATTAATTTGGTTGTTCATCGGATTTTTCCTTTTTTCTGCTGTTAAAATTAGAAAAATATTATGAAGAATATTGAATCACCAGTTCCAAATTATTTTTTATGATTCAAAATATTTTCAACATTAACCTGAAAAATTTACATTAAGAAAATATGAATATTCCATCGAATTATTAAAATTAATTCTGTTCCGCTTGATAATTATACAACCGCTTGTTTAATTTTTAAACTGTAAATACTTTTTATTCTACATAATATAATAACTATTTTGAATCTTTTATTTATAAAAGGTAAAATCTTAATAGCAACCCATCGGTGCAGGATTTCGTTGGCATTTATTTCTTTTATGATCCTATGACTTCGATTGGTAAAAATCGATCGGAATCAAATTTAAGCGGATCGACTTTTTAACGACTGCGACCTTCCCTTGGGAATGTAATAATCCCATTAAAAGATTCCTCGTGTTAACACTCATAATTTTTATAATTTTGGTAATTTAGTTATTCGTAATTTACATTGAGCGAACGCCGCCACGCGGAAAAATATTAAGTTAATCTAACACGTATAGCAGATTTGAAAAGTTTTAATAAATTGTTAACTCAAATGGGTTTCACACTTTCTTCAAAACCATCTAATAGTTCTTCGAGAACTCTTGTTTATCATAGAAAAAATAATGTAAGTAAAACCTGCTAGTTTTACGTAAAAAAATACGTGGCGGACACACATAGCTTTGCTCTTGTTAATTTAGAATAATTTATCATGGCTACGTAGTAGAAAAAATAAAAAAGTAAACAAGAGGATTTGATAATTTGATTATTATTTAAAGTTTAATTCGGCGCAGATTTGCATCTAGTCATCAAAAACGTATTATATCAAATAGTTTCAGAGTGAATGACCGGTTTCGGAATAACCCAAAGGAATAACCCAAATAACCCAAAAAGAAATATTTTTATTAGCAAATAATGTAGATATTATACTCATATCTGAAACACACTTTACCGCAAAATCCTATATAAAAATTCCCAGATACAAAATGTATTCAACTAATCACCCTGACGGAACAGCACACCACGGTGGAACAGCCATATTAGTTAGAGAAACTTTAGTACATCAGGAACTAAACAAGTATGAAACCAACTTCCTACAAGCAACTACAGTCCAAATCAACAAATTGAATAAGTCGCTAAAAATTGCAACAATATGCTGTCCACCAAGGCACAACATTAAAAAAGAAGACCTGAAACAGTTTTTTTGACTCACTTGGTAATAATTTTATAGCAGGTAGAGATTTCAACGCAAAACATACACAATGGGGATCCAGGTTGATAACTACCAAGGGAAGAGAGTTTCTCAAAATGATTAACGCTAAAAATTATCACACCGTATCTACAGGTGAACCTACATATTGGCCTACCGACTCAGATAAAATACCAGATTTACTTGATTTTTTCATTACCAATGGAGTCTCGTCGAACTACATGGAAATCCAATAAAGTTTAGAACTAACATCAGACCATACTCCAGTACTACTTACTATTAGTAATCTGGTTATTAGAAAACAGCATAAAGTAACACTCCATAGTAAAAAACAGACTGGAACCAATTCAAAGAACTTGTCCAACAAAAGCTAGACTTCACGTTACCAATAAAAACAAACGAAGATTTAGAAGAGGCCACCAATCACTTCGTAACATCTATCCAAGAAGCTAGTTGGAAAGCAACTCCATTGGTAAAGGAAACATTAATGAATACAACATACCTATGAAAATACATCAAGTTTTAGCTGAAAAACGAAGAGCAAGAGCCAGATGGCATCGCTACAATCATCCTCAAGATAAAACGGAATACATCAGAATTGCAAATCATCTTAAAAGAATAATAAAAGAAGCAAAAAACGAGTCATTTAAATATTATCTATCTGATCTTCTCTGTGAAAGACAACACTATTTGGAAGGCCACAAAAGGTTTTAAGAGGCCTCAAATCACTGCTTCTCCACTACAAAAGTCTGATTCATCATGGGCAAGATCAAACATAAAGAAAGCAGAACTATTCTCTCAACATCTAGAAGAAGTTTTTAAACCCCATTCCGATGAACCAGATGAAGAAATAAATGACTTTCTCCAAGCTCCACTACAGATGTCTCTACCCATAAAAAAGTTTACTTCTTATGAAGTTAAACAAGAAATAAAAAAACTAAATCAAAAAAATCTCCTGGTTACGACCTTATTACAGCAAAAGTATTAAATGAACTACATAGATTGGGAATAAAATTTCTTACGATGCTGTACAATTCTATCTTGAGATTAGCACATTGGCCAATACAGCTTAAATTTGCCAAAATAATTTTAATTTTAAAGCCTGGAAAACCCCCAACAGATGTAAATTCTTATCGACCAATTAGTTTGCTACCACTTCTATCAAAACTAATGGAGAAGCAATTATTAAAACGTATGAATGAGGAAAACCTACTAGAAAATTTTTTACCAGCAACTCAATTTGGATTTCCAAGACAACACTCAACCATCCAACAATGTCATCGAATTGTAGATAACATCTATAGAAGCTTGGAAGAGAAGAAATACTGCGAGGCGGTTTTCCTTGACATCAAACAGGCTTTCGATAAAGTATGGCATAAAGGTCTGTTGTACAAAATTAAAAAGAATCTGCCATATCATTATAATCATCTATTAAAATCATACTTGGAAAATCGTTGGTTTCAAGTTCAACAAGATGAGGAGTTTAATTTGCCCGATAACATCAGGAGTTCCGCAAGGAAGTGTGATTGGACCACTGCTGTATTTGCTTTTTACTTTCGACTTACCTGTTACAGATCATACGGAAACATCAACATTTGCCGATGACACTAATATTACATCAACGGACGAAAACCCTGCTACAGTATCTCAAAATATACAATCACATCTTTTACTTTTGCAAGAGTGGCTGAACAGGTGGAGAATAATGATGAATGAAGTAAAATCCTGTTACGTGACATTTACTTTAAGACGCAGTTTATGCCCGTCAGTTTATATTAACGATACTATGATACCATCTGCAACAGAAGCTAGATACTTGGGACTACATCTGGACAGTAGATTAACATGGAAGTTACACATTGGTAAGAAACGGAAAGAAATTGATATCAAAGTAAAGAAAATGTACTGGCTAATTGGAAGAAAGTCTACCCTGTCCATGGAGAACAAGATTCGAATATATAAAACAATCATCAAGCCCATATGGACTTATGGATTGGAATTATGGGGATGTTCGAGTATGTCGAACATCAATATCATCCAAAGATTCCAATCTAAAACTAATGGTAGACGCACCATGGTACATAAGCAATAACACCCTACATACAGATCTTCAAATACCATACGTATACGAAGAAATCCGGAAACGAGCAGAAAAATATCATACCAAACTCAAATTTTTCTAAGAAAAATATTTAACAAACTTTTTTTCTAAATTCAAACCCACGTGAGTTAGGCCACTTTAAAGCTTTTTGTTTTAATTTCCACCTTCACATGGCCATGGCTCCAAAAATATTGATTTTTCAGGTAAAATAGTTTTGGCTATTTAAAGAGCTAGCGCATTTTTTTCCATAAAAACAAACAAATTTTATTCCATAAAATAAAAATAAAAATTTTGTGAATTTAATTTCTTGTTTTGTAGCTGCCTTGTTTATTATTTTCAAATTTTCCGTGAAACTGATTGATTTTTCTAAAATTTTTAAAATTTCCTATGCCCGGAATTGGGCGTCAGATATTTTGCAAAATATTTCGTTTAAAAGATAGGAATTTTTTAACATTTTTTTACTTACTTTAATTCATAACTCGAATGCCGTTGATTTTAGACAATAAAAAGTTTAAATCTAGTTTGTAGTCCATTTTATTTATTAAAATACATTAATTTCATGTGTAAACTGAAAAAGTAATACACAAAAATATTATTATATATAGTGACCATTACGAAAAAAATTTTGATTTTGATTTATTTTAAAGCCGAAACGTTTTTTGGCTCTCCTGTAAAATTTTAATTTTGTGAGTTAGGCAATTAGCATCTTAGGGCGACGCTATGTAGAACAAATTAAATTTTATTAGATTGAGTTTATTGGATCCCAAAATTGAAAATGTTATTTATTACTCGTGACGTTTACGAATATTGCACAATATTTTACAATCACCCCTTCCCATAATGAGTAACATCTTTGCGTCACTTAAGTAAATAAAACTTAAAAATTTGAAAGTTCTTCCTCATTTCAATAATTTTTTCTTAAATTGTATTATAAATTTGTTTAACTCTCCAGTAGTAACATATTTTTTTATACCACCAGTACTAACGTCAGTTTGTGAGGCCCATTCTAGTTTGTATTTTTATTTTTAATTTAAAAATGGAATAATATCAAATGTTTAGGTATTTTTCTTTATAATAATGTTAATTCTAGTAAGAAAAAGTCATTTTGTTTTAAAAAATTTCATTGCTCTAAAAGTATTAAAAATTAAATTTACAGTTAAAACTAGGAGTCGTCTGTCTGTGAAACCGATTGTCAGTATTGGAGGGTTAACAATAATTCTCATATTGACAATACCAATTTTTTTTTCATTTTCAGTTAAGATCGACATTGGTGCTTGAAAGCGAAATTCGTATTTGGCGAACGGGAGTGTGATGTGTCGAGTACGAATTTTTGTGGAAAAGCTAGATGGTAGCTTATTAATCAATAATCTGGAATCATTTTTTTTAATACACAAGTAAAACATGTGTGCTTCCAAGTGTTTTGTTTTTAATTTTTATTGTAATTTTTATTGTAATATTGTATTTTAGTGTAAGTGACCAGGTTGATGAGTTCTAGACGATAGAGGCTATTATGGTCAAGAGGAATAGGGCGGAAGGACTACAGTGTTAAAGGAAATTTGACGAAAACCATTCTTATCTGAAATGATAACCAACAAAGAATTTTCTTTTTCCAGTGTTGTTGCCAGTCAATTGTTATGTGAAAATTTAGTAAAAGACTTTTTTGAAAGGAAAGCAGTTATGATTGGGTATGTTTATAGCGAAGAAATAAAGAAAAGAAAAACAAAAACTTTATTTATGCAAACTAATCAACTACAAATGATTATATAAGTTCAACAGTGGCGTATTTAGAAAATGTTTTGGGGGGGAAGCAGATCAAAATATTTTTCAGAATCTTGTTAATACATTCGTGCGCGTCAGTGGTAACCGACTGAATAAATAAATAAAAATAATTAAAAGTTATTAAAATTTTAAAACTTCCTTATCAAGAAGCGCTTCAGGGATACAATTCGAGTCATCCTTGGGGGAGGGCAATTGCCCTTTTGCCCCCTATACATAATAGTATTATGAAAATACTAACTTTACAGTGGTGTAACAAGTTTCCTTGGGTTACGGGTGGACTCGACGGGTGCACCCCATCATTTATCATTATCATTATTTCAATCCTTATTATTATTTCATTATTTGAAAAAAAGAAATAATCAGGTAGGTATACTTACTAGATAAATTAGTATAATTTGGTATAGGGTACCTACTCATTTCTTAAATATATTAAAAGTTTGATAATGGAAGTTAAAGTCGGAGACCGTAGGGCGTAGACTTATCTTCTACAAGAAGTTTGAAATTGATCTCAATTTGTTGAATAAAATTTGTTTTACTATTTGAAATATTTAATCTTCTATATTATATGATAATTTTCATTAAAATATGTGTTAACTCACGTAGTTAGGTAATCAAATAAAAAATTAATAAGGTAATTGCATATTATGAAAAACATATAATTCAAAGTAATTACAAAATTAATTTTTTTAAACTAATAATATACGAAATGTTATTTGCTTATTACATATAAACACATAGTCCATTATTTAATTTATTTATGCAAAATTTACATCATGAATGTATCAAGTCGATATATAATTTCCAATTGCTTCAAGTAATTCAAGCTTTTGACTTTTTTTATGCTGACGAAGTAATCTTGTAGAATTTTCATCTTAATGATGTTTATTTAATTTTAGACGATGGTAAGCTGTTTCTTTTGAATTTTTTTTTAAATGTTCAGCCACTACAATGGATAATTTTTGATCTGTTACCAATGTACGTATCTTAAAATCTTAAATTCTAAAATTCAAATTGTAGTCTTGTCTTTTATATAATTTGAATTATTATTGAACTTATTCAAGAAACCACAATAAGTTTTATCATTAAGGATGTAGTAAATTTGCGAAAATTGTAATAAACCTTAGGGTTTATGGTAAAGGAAAATATAACTTTAGAAGCAGAAGTGATTGAGATTGAAGTTCTCCTTCATTAAAATAAATCCCTTTAGCTGAATTGATACACAAAAACGCGAGAACCATCCTCATTAAAGAATTTAGAACATTATGGCGCCCTAACTTTTTTATTTTCAAATAGCTTTTATTTTGGAACGTCATCGTTTCTTCCTTTAATGACCAATGCCATATTATTTATGATTCAAATGAAGCTTTCATTAAAATCTTACTATGAAAACATATTCATTCAATGAAAAGCTTTTTATTAGATTTTGAATTTTGCTGTAGTAAAGGGAATTTTCAATTGAATGATGGTTACATAAATTTGATAATAAGCTTTTATCTTGAAACTGTCAGTTAAATATGTCCGTTAATTTAATAATCACGGTTTTAACATGAAATGTTTGGAAAAGCGTTATATTATTAACATAGTAATATTATTATGAGACTACATCATGTAAACAGGAAATCAGGATATTTACATATATATAGGTAGTAAATGATATTTATCTTTCTAGGTTGCGATTGTAGGTATAGGTACACTATCTGACGAAATCGGATAATATACTGTAAAAGCTGAACTATTGAGTGTGTGTGCAGTTCATGAAGATAACGCTGAAAAGTTGTCAATGTAAAAATTGAGCGAGATACGAATCCATATAGCAATAAAATTTAAATTTTGGTTAGAAATTTGACGAAGAAAATAACCGAGACAAGTAATTATAAAATAAGTTTCAGGAGTGTATTATAAATTGTCAAAGTTTTTATTTGGATTCGAGTTGTAATTACTTAATAAATTGATGTCGATAATTAGAAATTCTTAGAAAATGTTAAAACTGTAAAGCTCATTAATGGAAATCTGAGGCTTCATTATTATTCAAACCGCAATGGATTAGAGTTTAATGATGTAGCGCGGCGATGAGGATCATTTACTTTTTGTTTTATATCCTGTTAAAACTTTAAATACACTCAAATACAGACTCATTTTAGCCGAATATTAGCACACGATGATTAACATTTAATGCACTCTTTGTTTTAATTTAAATTTACATAATTTTCCCCTTTTTCTTTTTTGGACAACGTAAAAAATGACCGATAAAAAGTTTTCGTTTGTGAATAAGCTATAACATTCTAAGTTTTCATCAGATAAACGCAAATGCTAACAAAACAAACAATTTTACTCTTTTGATCTCCTTAGCTCTTGCTTTTCTGAATTCTGCCAATGGCTTTTATCGCTTTTTGTTTATTTTCCTTGCATTTATTTACCAAACTGCACAGTTAATTCATTTTGGAGCACTTTTTTACCGTTGCGCATCGCGAATATGACCTACCTTAGAGAATATTTTGTTCCCGACTTCAAATTTTTCATGGTTCGCGGTTTTTAATATTCATGAACGTAAAAGCATAAAAAAACTTCAGTGACTTACAAATGTATACTTTTACATTCCGACTACATGCAACCAAGTTGCAGTCCATTGCGATGCAAAAGGCGTTCCATCCTAGTTAATGTTTTTCGCGTTCTGGCTGTTATTATTTACAAAACCATTTGAGCAAGTGAGGATAATCGTGATCTCTATTATGCTTTTTAACAGCGTAAATTGCTCTAATAAATTAACACATCGTTGCTACTCAACAGATGCCTCAATGCTGAAGAAGCTCTTGTGTTTTCTAAATATTCCTGTTTTGCTAAAGTTCTCTTTTTATTTTACAACTTTAACTTAATGTTGATCTTGTTATTCGCTTGCAAATCTGGCATCAAGTTTGGAAGTAAACTTACTGTTGGTGAAAATTAGCCCAAAAAGAATAACAATCGACTTTAATCAAGCCGGATTCAAAGTTTCTGATGTGGGATGCCGTTGACTCTGAGTGACTGTTTCAAATTACACATTTTGTAACTCCTGTTTATTGAATTAATTGTTCCTTCTCAATTTGTCATTTGTAATACAGTAAAAGCTTTGTGTATGACGGATAAAGCTCTTCCGAAAACTTTTGAAAACTTAAGGCAATAGGTCAAGCAGACGTCGAATCAATCTGACATTTCTTAGATAGGCTTGACTTAAAAACTGCTGATATTTCCACCCATCTTCTGGAAAATACTCCCACATATTAATTTTCTAAAATTTAACAAAATAGTCGGCCGTGTTCGCAAGTTAGCTATTATTTGTTGTGCATCAAGTTATGTTTGGAGGATTTAGGAAGTTTAGCACCAATTTAACATTTGTAAAGCGGAATTATCTTGTGATGAATGAATCAGGTGTCTTACAAGAATCCTTGTGAGCTGACAACTGGAATCGATAAAGTGTACGGACCGCACCCCTTTGTACTAATTACTCAGATTACGAAACAACTGGACCTTAATTTTGAATTCAAATTAAAATTATTTATGGGTTATACAACACAAATTTAATTAACAGTGTACATGTTTTATTTTATGCGATTAACGCAATTTGATGTGACGTCAATTTTAGAAACACATTTTGAAAGCTTTGCAAACGTTCGGTTAAAAAAATAAAAACTATTATCTGATCCATCAAGCATTACAACAAATTTGGACAATTATTCAGTCATTTGTGTAAGAACCTAGCAGGTGAAATTGATAGATTGATTAGCCGTTGAAATGGTTTTTAAGGAAAGAGAAAGCAATTCTGCGAAAAATTTCAATCTTCTTTGTCCAATTGAATTTTTTTTATTATCTTATGGATTTATTTCTAGAGTGCAAAAGCACCATTAATATTAATATATTACCAATCTATAGTATATCAAAATTTAGTTACATAATATATTGATGCAATAAAATTTAGGTAAACAGTATTGACGTTATTAAAATATCCTAATGTTTACTTCAACTCAACTTTTTGTACCATAATAATAAATTATATTTTAAAATAATTTTTATATTTTGATTTAAATTTAGAAAATTATTACTAAGTAACTAAAAATATGTTAAGAATTAAAATATGTTTTTTATTGAATGAGAATAGATTGTTGGATAAACTTTGAGTTGCTTGGCTGACACTTAACTGTCGATGGCCGTTACTGCCTATCACTTCTTTGGAACAGATTTATTTCGTTGAAGTTTAGTAGCAGACTGCAATTAATTTATTTGACTTCTTCATTTCTTCACTTTTGAAAAAAATAATTTAATTCAGTATCAGTATACTCCATGGTGCATGATCTTCATTAACATCATCAACAATATTTAAAATAGCTTTCAAATACATTAGTACTATTGGCATAATTTTCCTCCGATTTGTCATTTAAGCACTTAGTACATAACCGAAGGAATACTGCTGTAATTTCTACATAAATTGACAAATGACCACCAAGTTTTAGGAATATTAACTATATAAATGTTACCTTTAACATTCTTTATGTAATGCTTATTAGAGTGAATAAAATCTTGATGCTTATTTCTATAACTACATTTTACACATTTATAAAAAAAATATTAGTTTTTGGTTAGGTACTTATATGCTCACAAATGCACGTATGAAACAGCTAGCTTTTAGATTTAATTCACAGTTCTGATAGAGTAGGTTCGAAAATCTTGATATATTTTTAATAATTTATTATAAAATTCAGTTTATAGTAAAAAAAAACTTAAACATTTATAGTCTGGGTGCCCGCCGACATATAGTTCAATTCATACATAACCGCTTATAGTTTCTTGTGTGGGTTAATTGCGTCTAGTCTACCATCTCTTCCCTCTTTGAAAATTGTCGCAATCGCGGCGTTTCCTCTGCAATTTTTCCGAAAGATTTCCGCGCGTCGGACTGGAAAATGGGAAAATGTATTTTTCCCATTTATTATTATAAATGCATTTTAATGTTTATCTATAAATTTTTCAAAGTTATGTAATTTTTACATATTTCTGTTGGTAGACACTCTTAAGGTTTGAAAAATGTATTGATAACTAGTTGATATTTTCAGGATTGTTTAATAAAAATGTGTGGAATCCAATTATTGAATTGTCCGACAAAATACATCTTCCCATTTTCTAGTCCGACGCGCGGAAATCTTACGGGAAAATTGCAGAGAAAACGCCGCGATTGCGAAAATTTTCAAAAAGGGAAAAGATGGTAGACTAGACGCAATTAACCCACATAAGAAATTATAAGCGGTTATGTATGAATTGAACTATACGTCGGCGGGCACCCAGACTATTAAATCCTATTTAATTTTCTATTTTTCTATGTAACTTTTGTTTATTTAATTTGAAAATGTTTTAACGATTGAAAAGCTCAGAAAGTAGCTTTACTTAAAAGTTTAGTTTGACTGAACTCAAATTCATATTATTCATAAAAGGTATGAAATTACGAACTAAACTACATCTTATAACGTTTTAAATGTTCATTTTATATCTAAAAGTAACTTATGTACATACATACAGTCGCTCACAAAAGTATTCGGCCACCCTTTAATTGTGACAGATTTAGCTTGGCAATTTTAAGATTAACTTAAATAACAGAAATTAAAAATCATTTATATAATCATTAATCAATATACTTTGTAATGTGATATATTAAATAACAAATAAATAAGTCAAAACTAGGGTAAAAAATTAATTTGTCATCCGACATAAGAAATCTAATACACAAAAGTATCCGGCCAGTAATATGTTTTGCATAGAAGAGATAATTTTAAAGATAAAATAAGTATCAGTATATATGTTACGGTCAATGACGTAAATTGGTCATTGACGTCAATGGCCGGGCAATGACGTCAATGCCCATTTACGCTGGCCATTAACGTCATTGACCGGCCATTGACGTTAACGCCCGTTAACGGTGGGAAATGATGTAAATATTTTCATCTGATTGTAACATTTACGTCTTTGGCCGGTCAATGACGTTAATGGCCTAAACGGATTGGACATATTATGAAATAACTACGATAAAGAACAGTTAAATAACGATTTAAATAATTTGACAGCCAACTGGCAAGTGATATTTACGTACATATGTTGTATTCATTGTAATATAATATACTAATAATTTATTAACAAAAATAAAATAATTAAAAAATAATTAAATAAATTTTTTTAAATTAATCATTTTTATTCTGGCACGGGAATGACCCATGGCACTAAGAATCACAAATTTTTTTGCTGGCGCGACACGCACATTTATTATTTTTACATCAACCCTTGCAATGACAACACTTGTAACCCTATAACAAGCTGTAACGGTGTAAAATACTGCTTTGAGTTGCTGCTTGTGTAAGAATAATCTCATTTTCTTAGGTCGTATCACTAATATTTTCTAACAAAATTAGCTTTTCAGTATCCCTTAATAACTAGTATTAATTGCAAAGGCACATTTAATATATTACTTTCAGATGGAACCTATAGAATAATAGTTTCATCATTGCCCACCCTGTGTAGGGCATTAACGTCATTGCCCGGACTATGATGTAAAAACCACACATGAAATTTTAAATGTCAACATCGGCCAAAATGCATGGTCATTGACGTCAATGGCCGGTCAATGACGTCAATGTCCAACTAAGCTGGGCATTAACGATATTGTCCGGCCATTGACGTTAATGGCCGAATTGTCATCATTGACTGTAACATATACAATAACTAAGATATGTATCTACATTATGGCGATCTGTTGTTTTTTGAAGGTTTTATAAACAATGGCGGCATGCGCCTGCCTGCCAAGAGGTATAAGTCCAAAATTGGCATTTTGAGATATCGCAGTTTTAAGGTTTTTACCCTCATTTAATCAATTATTGTAAATAGGCCAAACAACAATTCACAAAGCTATTAACATATATTGGTAGACAATTTTATACTGAACCGATAACAATTTTTCATAATTTAAATTTTTATTTTAAAATTAGTTAAAAAGTACAATTTATAAAAAAACGGCTGACTTATACCTTAGGACACATAAAATTTTTCCACTTATACCATTTGGCACAAAAAATTTCACTTAATTTTCATTAATTTTTTATAATAATGGAATCAAATCGGTTTTTAATAATTTATTTATTAATAAATAATATTACAAAAAGTTTTTAATAAGTAAAAAAAAATTAAACGTGCAAAATGGTATAAGTATTTTGTATTTGCACAACGAAACTGTTATATAATACCTGTGTCAAAAGGTATAAGTCAACTTATACCCCTTTGCACAAAATATTTGTTTAAATTTCGAACTTATACCGAATTTCACAAACAAATTTTGACCGTTAAAAAATCGATTTGACTTATATCGTTTTACACACATGTGCAGAATCATAAAAGCAACCTACTTATGCACTTAACGCAATTTGCCCAAAAATGGACTTATACCCCTTTGCACGCGCAAGCCGCAATTATTATCGATACAATGCCAAAAATATGCGAAACTACCGAAACTCAAAGAAAATACATTATTTCTAAGTGAAAAGGGATATTCACAAAGAAAAATTGAAAGCGAGACAGAATACCACGTACTACAGTGCAACCATTATAAAAAAATTTAAAAATGAAAATATATTATTGAATAAACCGCGAACAGGCGACCCAAGTTATTAAGTGAACGTGAGGAAAAGTACATTTTGAGACAAGTAAAAATTAATCCGGGCACAAGTGCTATCGAATATAGTTTAGAAACGATTCAAACATACAACAGAGTATGGGAAAAAATGTAAGTGCAGAAATTGTCCATCGAACAATAAACAAAAGTGGGTATCATAGTAGGATAGCATGAAAAAACTTTGGATTAATAAATGTAACCGCAATAAAAGACTCCAATTTGCAAAATTTTGCATTAATGAGACACAAGACTTTTGGAATCGTGTTATTTTCTCCGACGAAAGTAAGTTTGAATCATCTTATTCGTTCCAAAGAAAGATGGTATGGAGAAAACCAGGTACGGTGTTTAATAAAAGGAACTTATAAGCAACTATAGAGCCCGAGGGTGCCTCCATTCTGATCTGGAGCTATATATGTCGGTGGCTGGGGTTGGTAAACTTCATCTCATTGAAGGAAAAATGAACCCATATGGTTTTATGAACATTTTACAAAACCATTTAAAAGCTGGTGCACAACAGATGGGTTTAAATTATAATTTCATTTTCTAGCAGAACAATGACCCCAAGCACTTTGCTAGAAATTCAAAAGAACGGATTTTGTATAATGTTCCGAAACAATTGGAAACTCCACCCCAATTTCCAGACATCAATTCCATAGAACATTTGTGGAGAAAATTGAAAAAGGCCTTAAGAAACACTACTATTTTTAATAAAAATGAATTGAAAATTGTATTCAGGAAGAATGGACCAAAATGAGTCACAATGTGACTAGAGAACTTGTAGAATCATTGCCCAACAGATTGAGAGCAATTATAAAATCGAAGGGTTACCAAAAAAAAATTTTAATTTTGAAGAAATTGTTGTTTTCTTACATTATTTGTATGTGGCCGGATACTTTTTCTATGTAAAACTGAAACTATTTTTTTTTGTATTTTTAATTATTTTATTATTGTTTAAAATATCACATTCTGAAGTATTTTTGATGGAGGTTTTCATAAATAATTTTTAATTTGCTTTGTTTTCGTTAATTCACAATATAACAAGTAAAATTTGTTTAAGTTGAAAGGTGGCCGGATACTTTTGTGAGTGACTGTACATTAACTTTTGTTTTAATTTAAAATCTTATAATTATTATATCCACGTATTAGAATACTTTCCAACTCGGATAGAACATTAACTGCATTTACATAAATTTACAGCAACTATGTTTAGCAGAATTCTTAAAACTAAATATTTATGACTAATTTACATTTGCAACGTCTTAGCGTAAGCCAAATATTTAAAACTGTACAGACTTTGTGATGCACCTTTTGTAGTTATATTTTATAATAAAAAGTATATTTTAGCTTACTTAAAGAACAAGTACGACATGGAACCAAAGTATATTACGGAATATATGAATAATCATTATCTAAATTCTTAGAATCAGTTATGCAATCGTGAATTATGGTCAGTGGCAGAACTACCGGGGTACGGTGGGTACGACCCACGCGGGCCCCTAGCTAAAAGGACCCCCAGTTCTACTGTGACTTTTCTCAATCTTTTAAAAAAAATTTAAAATGAGGTTTAACCATTTCAGCTTCAAACCTTATCGTACCAAGATAAAAGCGACTCGAAACATCCAATCTCTCTATCCGTCAACATCCATAACTAAAATATTTTGTAACCGAGGCTGTCTAACAAGATATAGATAAACAATGGTATTACCATTATTACTAATAATAATTCAGTGTCCCACAAGATTTTCCAAATCAAATCCTAACATTTCCAGGTTTTCCCTGACAAAGAATAAAAATTTTCCAAGACATTTCGATAAATCGGAAAATATTAACAATATCAATATTTTAGAAATCCCAAAAAAATGCACGAAATACTTTTTAGAACTAAAATGTTTTTAAGTTATCACATGTAAAATACACTGTAAGTATAAATTATTATCGCAAAGGTTTTCACCATACTATGGCATCATCCAGGCAATGAACGATGAATCGCAACAGGCGATATTTGTGAGATTTTTAAAATATTGATATGGTTAATATCGAGTTAAACCACGTATCAATCGACTAGGAAATAAAAAGGTAAAAAAACCTTAATTTTAAAATTAAATTAAAAGCAATAATTTTTTTAATTTTTTTAAAATTTTAAGTTAAATTAATTTTTGAATAAAATAAATTTAATTTTAAAATTTAAAAAAAATTTTTAATTAAATTGTTTCTTTAATCTTAAATTCCCTGACTTTTCCAGGTTTTCCAAATAAGTGAAAACCCTGCCACCCTGTAATTGTTATACCAGGAATAACATTATACTAAGTTTATCCGATTATTCGAAATTTGGCCCTTAGTCTAGTTTTGGTATTTTATCTTAAAATTATGGTTATATTGTATGAGTTATTTATTATTTGCATTTATTTTTGTTTTTACAAAAACAGGGCCCCCGTTAATAACTTCGCACACGAGTCGCTCAACTGCTTGTTACATCACTGATTATGGTCATTCTTATTGGTCTTGAACCTAAATTAACTTTTGAACTTAGTTTAACTAACGATTGTATAACTGAGTGTATAAGATGTTTCCATACAGGTTGACCAGTCGACCATCTGAACATAAGAAATTCTCCTATGATTTTTCTTTAATTCCATCTTCCCATCAGAACGGATACCCAAGCAACACCAACGTCGGTTTTATACCGGTGTAGCATTGAAGTATAACGAATAGGTACATATCTTTTCATACCTGTAAATTAAGTATCAAAAAGGCACCTAAGCGGCACATAATTTTTCTTACCTGAAAATTATGTATCATAAAGGTATTTAAGCGGCACATCATTTTTCGTTCATATTTGCACTGCACTCTTTAAGTATAGTTGCAATGCTTATATTTTCATACCGTTATTGTAAAGCCAATTGATGTATCAGATATGTATTGAAATTTTAGTAACTAAATTGTATTTGAACATATGGTACCGTTTAGGTGCAGTTTTAACCATACCGTTTTGGTACTATAATTGCAGTATCTAATATGTACCTCTATATTATGAATTGGAAGTTACGATTTTTACCATGCCAATTTGATATCTATTAAGTGCAGTTTAATTAGTAATGTTTTGGTAGTTACAATTTCAGTACCTAATATGTAAAGAAGCATTATTAGTTTCAAGTTATGATTTTTACTAAACCGTTTTGACACACCACTATTTAGCATAATGTTTTTCCTTAGCTTATTCAAAAAGTACTTAATATTATATGTTCTATCAATCTATATTTATTCATATTGAAATTTTTTTTACCGTACCGTATATGTGCCTAAATGATACATCACAACAGTAACGGAAAAATGGGCAAATCAATGCCGCACCGTTACGAAAATACCTACACCGTATATGTACATAAATGATACCTCAAAACATTAACGGCAAAATAAGAAAATCAATACCGTATCGTTACGAAAATAACTGTACCGTTTATGTACATAAATGATACCTCAAAACAGTAACGGAAAAATGGGCAAATCAATGCCGCATCGTTATGTTAATATCGGTACCGTATATTTACATTTTTGACGGCTTTGTGCTGCTTGGGTAAGAATGAAAATGGTATCAATTTCAAGAGATTTTTATTCCGCTTCTAAAGATACCTAACACTTGATATTTTGATTATGAATTACTGGTAAAAACTCAATAATAAAATGCAAAAAAGAGATTTAAAAATAATTTTATTTGCCTTGATTGAATTTTCCATCCAAAATCAATTAACTAAGACATTCAATTATATCTTTATATTTTTGAATCCAATTTCAATTATCAAGAATCCAAAACAAAATCTCAAAACATGAGACAACTTCAAATTCAATAATCAAAAAAAAAATCAAAAAAAATCGCAAGTAAATTTCAAGAGATAATCTTCATTTCCACTGCTTATGGCAATATTTTCAACGAGAAAAGCCTCGTTTCTCCACCTAGTTGTGGAGAACTACTGTACTACCAATGTAGATTACAAACTCGAAAGTAACCATTGGAAAATTGAAAAAATCAATTCTGTAAAATAAAAGATCTGAATTTTGGTATACATGTTTATTACAGCTTTCCTTTAAACATACTAAAAGTCCCAGTCAAAATTAGTAGCGCTCGATACACCATCTTGGAAAGAACGTACACTTTTTTTAGTTTTTGCCCTTATTTTAGCAAATTTTGCTGATACAATAAATGGTTTAGATAAAAATTGTAATTTATTAAATTTGCTTCAAAAAGTTTTCTTTTTAAGAAAAAAAAAGATAAAAAAAAGAAAAAATTTTTAAGAAAATTTTATAAACTACTATTTTTATCTTAACTATTTTTTTGCATCAGCAAAATTTGCCGAGATATAGGCAATAAACTGTCAGGACTGCTGATTTGGCCCGCAGGCCCTAGTGTAGGGCAAAAATGCTCATTTAGTAGGGTCATTAATTCCTGAAAAGTTTTTGTTTTATCGGGTGCCGTCAATTGGTTAGTGTATGGTAAGTCTTTAAGCTAAGCAGTTAAGCAGTAAATTAGTCAGTAAATTACAGGCAATTACAGTAAATTAGTAATCTACTCCACTTTATGAAAAGTTTTCAAGGCAGATTACATCAGTGCATGCCCATGCGCAAGGAAAGGTGGTTTGGCAGTTTAACCCCCCCCCCCTCCATCACATATTTCTTTACCTATTAATGTAAACAGTTCTTATGTATCTAAAAAATTGATATAAATATAATTTTATAAATTTTTTTTATAAACCCTCTTCATGAAGGAATCTTGCGCCGAGGGAGGACGGTGAGAATAAGGTACTTGCTTCACTCGGGTTTGAACCAAAAACCTCTGCTTAGTAGTTGATATACTTGCGCAGCAGACCGTAAACCGTTCTCAGACGTTGATATTATTTATTAAATTATTTGACTCCAGTTTTCAAATTGTGTTGCTTGGAGATTGTAGAACTTATTTTTATCATTAAACCATTTTCCTCATTTTATTCTGTCAGTACAGTTTTTATATATTGAGGAAAAGTAAATTTCAAACCATAACATCCACGGTGTATAGGCTAACTTTTTAAAATAATAAAAAGATTTAGTTCACTATCACCATCAGGGCATAATAAATACACTACAAAGATAAATACTAGAAAACAACAATTTTCGGTGAATTCAAAAAAATTCATTAGGAAATATTTCTATCCAAAATAAAATTAATATAAAACACAAAAATATAAAATATAAATATTATATTGTGTTCATAAATTTACACTCAATGGCGGCCGAAAGATTATTTGTTATGAATTAAGATTTTCAGTGTGATAATCTGGAAGTAAAATCATATTTATACAAACGGCCTTAGCCAAAATTTTTCTGAGGAAAAATTTCTCTGTTTGCTATCCCTTGGACCTTCTCTTTCTACGTTTTTTTAAAAGATTTCCAACGCTTCGTAGAATCTTTACAGTGCAAGTACTTTTTGAACTAGGTAATCCAGTTTATCAACGGTTTTCCAACTGTTCACAGATTTTGCCAATTATCTAAAATATTAGAGAGAAGGCTTCTCCTTCTTCCTCTTTATAGGGAATATCTGGATTATATATGTATATTATCTCAACCAATTACGAAGACTGTTGCCATTTTTGTAAAAATCTTTATTAATTTTGGCTTGTAAATGTGAGCACAGTTGAAATTTGCTTTAAGGGGAGACAGCATAACAAAAAACACAGAAACAGAAACGCAGGTTCGGGCCTTCGTGAGGACTAAAGTATATGTGTGTGGACATGCCACTTTCCGCCAAGCCTAGTTTTAAATAAGTACAAATCAAAAATTTGTTGCCAGCTTTTCCAGGTTTTGCAATGAAGATCACTTTGCACGTTTTAGAAACCCAGGATTTAATGCTGAAATCAGAATTGAACCTCCACTAAGGACCTGTCACGATGTCAGTGAAGCACCTACCATAAAAGTCAAGGTATAAATCAAATATTAAAATTTTGAAAAATAAAAATGTATGTTTTTCTTTCGAAATTATAAAAAATTTATTCTCGGAAAAATTTAAGTTTAGGTATATATTTAGAGAGTCCCAAGTAAAACCCAAAAATATTCAGGCGTAGGGAGAAGCAGAAAATTGAAAATATACCAAAGTTTGTAAACTACAGATATTTATATAAAATCAACCAACACTAAATCACAAAATGAGTTGAAACACATTAGTTGAGATAAATAAGGGTAAATATATGTAAGTTATTAATATATTTTTAAAAATATACTAGAAAAACATAAGTTATTACAACTTTTTCTAACTCTCAAGTCAGACAGCTAATTCTAATTAGACTGAAGCTATCACTTAAGGATGCTAAAAAAAACTAACTCGTTAAAAAGTAAAAAATGAGGCCAAAAGATTTGAATAGGTACGTACAACTTTGTTTATTCGATTTTGATTTCTCTGAATGTAAATTTATTGTCAACTTGTCGAAAAGTCTCAAATAAAAATTCGATTTAATTTTTGCACTGCTGGTAATTGATGAATTTTGTTAAGTCAGCACTTGTAAATATGTATTTCAGTGAATAATTTGCAACTAGTACTCAAATGTACATTTATCGTAGCAAATTTTAAAGCGTGCTTATTTATTCGAAATCTTACATAAAGTTTTGGAGTTTTATCGGAAATTTATTGCTAAAAGTAATATGAAAATAACTGCAAGTACACGTTTTAGAAATTCAGATAAAATTTATTACAATATAAGAACAATTTTCATCTTTCAAATTAAGTCTTAGGATGGAGTGTAAATTTAGCCAAGTATAAAGGGTTTGTTTACCAATTTACTGCTTAAACTCGTCCCAAGAGAGAGCTTAATTTATAACATAAATAGGGCGATAAAAAAAAGCTTAGATTAGTATCAACTTATCTAATATGGCTTTCATTTTTGTTTTGCTTTGTTTATATTTAGTAGGCAATTTTGTAATAATAAAATAGGAAGCGAAAGTGTGTCGCACTAATATATATTGTTATTTATTTAAACAACACTGATTTATTGCTTTATTAAATGTTGAGCGAGTGTTTTATGTATTTTTCATTTCATACAAAAGAGTGTATTATTTATGCGAATATTGCACTTAGCTCATCGTTTTTGATCAAATACCGTTGCAAAAGTTTAGATAAAACAAATTTAAGCTAAGAATAACACGTGTAACAGATTGCCTGTTCAAACTTTATGGCTTTTATGAAAATTTATACTCAGCGTGATATACATGCAAACACTTTATTTTATATTATAATGCCCCGTCTGGACCAAAACTATCGCAAATTGCATTCACCTCCACCACCTAAAACTTAATTATTAAAAATCTCGAGCCAAACCCTCTACATGCTTAATAAATGAAAATCGATCGTAATGAAAGCTAGGTCAAACCTATATTTATTGTCTAAACCTAACAACAAATCATTTGTTAGAAAGTCTCACAAAACTACATCAACGATGACAGCGCAATTTCCTTTATGGTTACTGTGTATGTAAATATGTAATAAGATTGTACAATTTTTTATTTTTCAAAAAATGCATTTGTATTCCCCCAAGGCGATAAAAGTTCATTCAATTGTGGAAACCCTAATTAATGCTTTTAATAGCGGTTCCAACAAAATAATCCTAAACCAGTTGACAAACGGAAAATTGCCTCATCGCTTTTGATCTATTAGTTTCATAAAACTTTTACATCCATCCGTATTTTATTTTTCCTGTTTCGATAAATTTTCTTATTAGTATAACTATAAACGACTTTGCCTCAAATTTTCAGTCAGGCAATTTTCCAGTCGAATATGTCAACGTTTAACTAACTTCTTTACTCAACCATACTTTGCAATTTTGAAATATATGCCTAAGTTCATAAGCTTCTCAAAATAATTTTAATTTAAAATTTTAAATTAATAAGTTAAAAACACAATGCAATTCGTTATACCATCAAGATTGTAAAGTTTGGTTTTAGATCTTTTCTTGGAAACAATTACTTTTAGAATTCTCTCCTAAAGAAAAGTGGCATTTGATTATTTTGTTTTGTAATATACTATTTAGCATTGATCTTTTGATGGAATGACCGTCGAGCAGTAGTAAATTACGGAATAGCAATCTTAGATTAATAAGTATTAGAAGGGCCCAAGAGGTAAATTAAAAATATAAATTTCTTCGTGTAAAAAAAATAATATATCATTGATGTGGGAAAAATAATTTTAATAAATTTTAGTAAATTAAAAGAGAGTATTTACTATTAAATAAATTGGAAAATGTTTAAATTAAAAATTAGAATAATAGGAGGATAATAATAAAAATAAAAATTAATATATTAATTCTGTTACGAAAATTACAATTATTTAAAATTTCTAGTTCATTTTAAATAATTAACTAAACATTTTGCATGCTGGATTATAAAGCAAACATACTCTTCATAAATCCAGACCAAACTAAGCGGAAGCATTGTGAATATAATTTGTAAATATCCTAAAACAATACCTAATTTCTTTAAGTACGCCAAGTTTTGTAAAACAAAATTATTTAGTGCAATTGCCATTAAAATTCTAATATAGAGTGTTCTAAGGAGAATTTTATGTATAAAATTATTGTAGGATGAATTTTGGTTGACGTCAAAATTGCTTACATTCCGTTTGATGTTAATTTAAAGGGGGTGACTTATCGTCGCCTGTTTTCGCTTCTCTTTACAGTGCAGCGGAGTAGCGATGGTAAGGCAACACTTCCGATGATTGGATAATAAAATGAATATTAAAATATACAATGGGTAGACTATAAAGGTACTTTTAGCAGTGTTAAGAAGTAATAAAAAGTACAAAACTAAAATAATATTTGATGATAAATTCCTTACTTGTTTGGTTTACACATTCACTTTATACATATTAAACATCCCAAAGGTCTCGTTTGCGTTTTTCAACAGCGGCTAAAAATCGATGAAAATCTGAAAAACAGGGTAAGCAACAAAAATAAAAAAAATAAGTTTATTGCATATTCTCACATGCAATAGGAAATAAATAACAAATTTAAATTTAAATATCAAACAAAGATCGACGGTAATTTGATCAATCAAAAAAGTGTTTGGGACTTCAGTCGAGTGATCTTGTTATTTGTAAAAATGTTTGAAAATTGTTTTGATTTAAAATTTGAAATTTCCCAGGAATTATTTAGGTATCTTATGTTTAAAAGTTAATGTTTTATTTGATTTTCAATTAATTAAAAAAAATTTACTTGACAGATTTGACTTGGTATTGTCATGGTATTTAATAAAATAAAATATATAATTTTTTATATTACAATAATACAGTAGAATCCGCTTAATGTGATCACTTCGGGCCAAGAACATTTTAATAATATTAACTGATAACTGATAATTGATAACAGTTAGCGAAATTTAGAAAAAGGTAAATTTTAGAAGGCATGGATTAGAACAAAATAGAAGAAAAAAAGAAAGAAAAAGTGTCCGGTTTTCAAAAAAAATGATCACAATAACCGACTGATAGCATTATCCGAGATCACATTAATTAAGCGGATTCTACTGTATATAGTATAAAGCAGGGGTGGTCATGTTTCTTACAATTTTGTCGCGATCTACCTATTAAAATCTTAACATAAAATAAAATTAATATTATAATGACATAATAAAGAGCGCGGTCACCTTTGCCAGGTTGTGCCGTATTATCGCAAAAGCCAATGAAGCCCAGGCTTGTGGCGCTAAATTTCAAGAGACGAAAAATTTAGTTTCAGGATTTGTAATTACGTAATCATTAATTGTCTTAATTATTATTAAAAGTAAGTTTCCCACTGAATTTTCCAAATCAAATTTCATGACTTTTCCAGGTTTTCCCTGACAGAGAATAAAAATTTTTTCTTACATTTCGATAAATCGGAAGATAAAAAGGTAAAAAGATCTTAATATTAAAATTAAAATTAAATTTAAATTAATATTTTTTTTTAATTTTAAAATTAAAAAAGTTTGATTTTTAATTAGAAATATTTAATTCCAATAAAAAACAAATTATTAGAATTGGGTGGTCAACTACTTTATTTATATTAATAATGCTAACAATAATTTACACCAGCGTTTCTCAACCTATGCATAGGTATCCACTGGGAGTACATTTTGGGGTAAGGTTGAGAAACACCAATCAATCGCAATTGATATAAAAAGTGCACCCAAAAAATTTATTTTTGGTTTTTTTATGCTATAATTTTTTACATATGCATAAAAACACAAAGTAATACCAATGTTCTACTTATAAGATTAAGTACCTATTTATTTATTTTATCCAAAACCAATTTTTAAATTGGTAATACATTTTTACTACATACGCAAAACTGCCTAGCATTTTGTGGGGGTACGCAAAACTTCTTGGGGGTACAAAGAAAAAAAATAAAGTTGAGAACCGCTGATTTACACAAATATGATATTCATTATTCATCTTTCTTCTTTATATACATAATAGTATCCATTCTTTTTGGTTGGTAGCCACTTCGACTGATTCTATTAGACCACTCTGTATATTGAAGCTGTGTATCGTACACTCAATACAGAGGCGTGCTTAATTAGTACAGCCATCGTATATTTCTAACACAAATTAATTTTTAATGAATAAAAAATTACTTTTTAAATAAAAAAATTTAATTTAAAAATTTAAAAACAAATTTATTTTAAAATTAAAATATTTTTTAATTAAATTGTTTTCCTAGACTGAATATTTAATTTTCCTGACTTGGCACTAAAAATGAGAAATTCCCCGAATTTTCCTGACAAAATTAGGGAAATCTTAAATTCCCTGACTTTTCCAGATTTTCCAGGTTTTTAGACGAGTGGGAACTCTGTTTTCTTTATAAATTTTTCTAATTTAAAAAAAAAGGTCAAGTGTACAACCGATGATAAAGGCGCAAAATATTATAGGTTTGTGACGTCAAACTTACGTAATACGGCTCTGACGAGGAGGAAACCACAGCCCCAATTTTTGTACACCAGATTTCTGTTTTGGACATTTTCATAAAATTCTCTAGATTTCCCCGGATTTCCTAAAATTTCTCTAGATTTCCTAAAATTTCCTTGGATTTTCTTTTGGATTGTCTCATGATTTCCTTCCGAAAAAGTTGAAAAAGCTAGATTATCTTTCTGTAATTTCTAAAATATCCTTGAATTTCCTTAGATTTTGTAAGATTGCCTAAGATTTCCTTTCATTTGTACATCAAATTTCCTTAGCGGTTTCCTTCTCGGATTTTTATAAATCGCGACTAGTGTCGTGTATGAGTATGATCGACGTAAGTGTATGATCGACTAAAAATTGCCTCGCGATCGACCGGCCACACCTGGTATAAAGTATATAATCAGGTGGCATACAAAGAAAATTTTGAAATAATTTTTGCTGTTAATTTTGCAATTCATTAAGCAGCTTTCAGTCTTTCTTTGGTTTTTGAGGTCTTCCAGCAATAGACGATAAAATGTTATACTTACCTAAATAGATTTATGCCAAATGAGAATTTTTAGATAATTTCTAATGTCAGTTCGTTTTTTTCATTGTATGTACAATTTTTTTCATTGTATGTACATGTGACACTTTTAAATTTCACAAAAATAAACTTTCAAATTTGGTGAATGCTATAAATTCCCTAAAAACTTGAAATTTTTTTTCCCTTTGCTTCCTTAATGCTTAACATCCACTATTCAGATCTAGACCAGTCATTGCGTAGTGAAAAGGGATTTACGTGAAAATATCTCGGAAATGATTTTTTTTTTGTAATTCTTCTACTTAAGTATAAAGAAAGACCTTAAGTTTTCCACGACAGATTCAAACCGAAACAGTAGCAAATTTGTGAAGAAAACTTCCAAAAATCACAAACCCTAAATTAACCTTTTTCTGTACATTCTAATAGCCAAAATAGGTTTTAGCAAAATTAAAATAGATAAAATTCCACTTGAAAGTATAAAAAGCTAGTATGAAAAGTATAAAAAATTCTAATTCATCTAGCTCTTCATAATAGAACGCCGATATTTAACGATTTTTTTTTCAATTTCGATTTAGAGTTTTTTTCTGTTTCGACCCAATCTTTTATTCCAAAACCCTTCGTACCGCGCACTTGTGATTTCCTCAACTTATTTTCTAGTCACATATTTTGACTAAAAACGTCATAATTTAATCGATTATAATTATATATTATTATACGCTAGTTGGACAGCTATGGTGCCGCCACGATTTTGTGCATAAATTAGGTAAGAATCTGGGTATAATTGACTAGAAGATGGCGCGGCGTACGCTTTTTTGGGATATCCAACCAATAACGCTAGTTGGACAGCAATGGTGCCGCCGCCTAGGCGGTGATTTTGTGCATAAATTAGGTGGGAATCTGGCCATAATTGACCAGAAGATGGCGCGGCGTACGCTTTTTTGGGATATCCAACTAGCGTATATTACAAACAATAATTATTGTTGTGCACTTACAATATTTCTGTTGATAACTTACTGTCATGAAAGCATTGCTGTGCAATAAACTGGATAGTCTCCCCATTTTAAATGCTGGAGGATTTATTTCAACGTAAGTGATACTGTGCTAAAATCGTCCTCAATTATTATGTTAATTTTGTTTTAATGGAATCTAAAATTAATTCCCGTTAAAGCCTAAATTTGATTGGTCCAATTGTGTTAAAGTAGTTACCCCATCACTTGAGTGGCATTGTTGTAAATTGTACTAAATAAATTATTAATTTTTATATTATATACCCCCAGATAATTAATTAAATTACATTTTAAATGATTATACTTCCGTATTGTTAATTTCTGCTATTGCATACAATAGCATCTCGGTTATCAAATCTTTTACGTTTACCGAACTTTGAAAATAATTTTCAGTATTATTCAATGCATCTACGTACATTATATACAATTAATTTATTTTTATATTTTGTGTTTGTCTGCGAATTTCAACTAATCATATGAGATGTTACGCCTATGTTTTTTTACCACGTTGAAAAATAAATTTAATTATAATCAAGGCTTAATAAGTTCCGTTACGATTGTGAGATATGCGTCTTCAGCTACTAAATAAACATAAATTTTATGCATACTAGGTTCCCGTCGAGATCGTGTGGAATTCAACTTTTCAGCACTCGATAAATATTATTATGCTTAATAAGTTCCGTCGAAACCGTGGGACTATTTACGATTCAGCGACCTAGATGCAGACAGTAGATGACGATTGTGTCGCAAGGGGGTGATAAGATGCAATATAAGTAACTCACACGTGCGGGGAAGGGCAGTCCCAGCTAAGCCATCAAAATGGTAACGAGCCTTCGCGTACCCAGTTATAATTTGAAATTGTTTAAGCAAGTGCTTGGTTAACTTCGTTAATCACGGCTTCGGGATTCAACCATGGGATGGGGGACCGACAGTCCTCCGTAGTCCGAAATTAATTGTAACACGATGAATTTAATAAGTATTAGTTCTAAAAATTGTGAAGGTCAGAAATTTCAGAACAATTTTGTGATACTATCGGCTTTTGAAAGCATTGGTCGCGCGTGCCGTTTTATAATAAGATTGTGGAGTCAAAACACTTATCCGTGTAGTCCCTTTATTTTTTAAATTAATTTTTTAAATTAACGTAACAGAGATTATGCATTATTAATCAGTTAAGCTCTGATTTTTTAAATAGCGGTAACATCATATAGCGGTCGCAATATAACGTTGTGTGATGTTACAAAATTTCTTTTTAAATTTATGAATATAAACTATGAAAGTTTCATATCGGAGAAAAACCATTTAAAAACTTTTATTTGAACAATTTCACAGTATTACGTAGTACGAGTATATCTAGAAGTATATAAAATCAATCACGTTAACGTACAGGAAATTGATTTAGTAAGTTAAGTTAGAAACTGTGATTGGAAAGCTCACACATTGTTCTGAGAAATCTTGATTATGTTCAGACATGGTTAACAAACACCAATGAAAATACCACACGGTATCGACTAATTATTGTCTTCTGGTATGCGCATTGCCTTATCATTTTCTACGGATTGGCATTTTCGATTCAAACAAACATTGATAAAACAAGAAGTAATTTAATTACAAAGTATTGATCAGGATTTTTTTTTAAATTAAAACTTTATGTTTACTTACACGACAACGTGAACATCGGTTTAATCTTCCATTAATAGTTTTTACTGAACTAGTTTTCAATTTATGAAACTGGTTGCCTCGGGATGCTATCGAAGTAGCTTTTTTACGCTAACTTTGTTTTTCAAGCTAGACGCTTTTCAACAACGATTTTTCTAACTAATTACATTTTTTACAATATTTAAACTAATAATGTTAGTTACAATGTTGTATGATTATTAATTCAGCAGTAAAGCTGTTACAGAATTTGCTGTCTGACCGACACCTGCTAATGAAGCAGCTTGCGAAATTTGCAAAATGCTGATGTCTACAACAAGTGTCGGAGAAAAGCACCTTCCAAATAATTTAATTTTCCGTAATTTAAATTAAAGTTAATCAATTTATTCCTCTTTTGTTTTACGCAATTTTGAAGTAATTAGTAGCAGATTTGTATGTATCGCACATAAGAGAAATGTCGCTCGTATGTTAAAACGATTACGGTCGTAGTTGATAAAAATGTGCAAATTAATTCTAATTAATAGATAACAATTACAGATTGACGTGGCATACGCCTTTATAAATACTAAATGAATTGAATATAGTAACAGTCCCGAACCGCTTTAAATTAAAAACAAAACCGGTCCATAAATTATTGGGATTTAAGCTACACGACCAATTTGGTTAAAGGCGAAAATGCATTAACTGCTCATGTACTATAAAATTGAAATTTTTCGTTTACAACTTTTCCATTAAACTGTCATTTTGGCTATTCAAAAAAGAAACAGAAGCCAATTGTAATTAGATTCGTTGTTTTTGGGACCACACCGTTTACGCTTCCATTCTAACTTAATGGTTCGCGTTAAATATAACATTGTAATAATTTTATAATTATCATATTTCTATTTCTGATCTACATCTCTTCTTCTCAAACCGAACTGTAGAATATTATGCTTAGATTGGAGAAATTTTCACCAACATCTTAAACGGATGGGCATCACTTCAATTGTGATGACTTTTATTTGGTTCTCCCTCTGTCTACCTTGGGATTTCTTTAGTGTTACTAGCTGTGAAACTGCTTCGTATATTGACCAGTTTTGAGTGATTAAATGGAAGCTCTCAAGCAAATTTTTTGATTAGGCAACACAGAAGCAAATTAGTTTTAACCGACCGTTAACTGAGAATTAGACTAGATACAGCAATGTAATTTGTAAAACTACAGTTTGTTTTTAAAGCCTTTACCGAAAGAGTGTTGGTACAACAAGGATTTCTATCATATTATGTCTCAACAACAGAAGTAATCTTTATAGCTAAAAATGACAATACACGTAATTTGTGAAACTCCTGAAAGCTTTTGAACCAGTGAAACTAAAGTGTGCTAGATATACTGAGATAAGTATCACTAATCTTAGTGCAAATACAAAAGTGTCTCTAAAGACAAAGATTAAAGTTAGTAGATACTTGAAAAAATTTACACTTATACCATTTAAATTTAAATGCAATCGATTAAAGTATAAGCCAATAGCGACACAACTTGCTGAATATGTTTTCTGAATAAATATTCATTTTATTCCATTTGCTTTTCAAATATAACAAAATAGTTAATTGGAATAGTAATTGGCACTTTAATTAAAATTAAGAGTAATTTAACTGTTTTTTTTTATTATTTTAAGGAAAGCGGCCATTAAACAAACGAAAATAAATCGAGACAATTTTAATTAAAAGTATAAACTAAAAAGAAAATAAAAGTGGTCTTGCAAACAAATTACAATTTATCTTTGATTACTTCTTCAAAAATTAAATAAATTAGGTATGTGGTTTAATTGCCCCCAGAAGCTGGAACTTTTTAACCGGGCGTTTACTCGACGTACAATACATTTAAGGATTTATAATATAATCATAATATAATCAAATAAAACCGAGAGGGATTTTCAAGTAATTAATAACCGTAAGAAAGAACGAAAGCAGAGATCGAAGAAGTTTACAGCACCTAAAACAAACATTGACATAACTTTGCGTTCTCGATTAACTTTTGCAAGTATTCCGTTAATATAACAGGAATATGAAAAGCGTTCTCTGCGTTAGTAAAATTTGTTCACATTGAGCTATGTATATTAGTTTAGGTATATAAGAGATTTTAATAAGGTTGTTAGCTATAAACGGATTATATAAATATTGTGTACAAGGCTCGGCCTTATTATTATAGTCGAGGTACGGTGTACATAATAGAGAGCGATAACCACGGCTTTTGATGCTTTTGTAAAATCTTACAATGTTTTTCTACGGCGAGAATAGCTGTGACTTTCATAGACGAATCGATTGCAGCTTCTATGCAAAATATTTTTATTAGCATTTTTTTTTCGTGAAAAACATGATTTTTATTTGACATTTAATGAAAATTGCGAATTAAAACAACCTCGGATTACTTTAAATTGTTATTGTGTTTTTGTCGCATTGTTTGAAGCCCCCCCCCCTTAATATAGTGTATTCTTATCGTTATTTACCTTCGTTGTCGATTGTCTGATTTTCGATTTTTCCCCATCTCTACCTTCGGATTTGTGAGCATATAAGTGCGCATATAATCGATTATAATAATAATTCATAACAACCGATTAACCGATTTATGAAAATAATCGATTATGAAAATAGTCGATTGTAAATAATATATTTATAATCGATTGTGAAAATAATTGAATATAAAAATAATCGAATATAAAAATAATGGATTACGGAATTATCGATTATTTGAAAATATTTGATGTAGGGGTGCGCATATAATCGATTTCTTGATTATCATAATCGATTAATCGATCATGAAAATAATCGATTATGAAAAAAATCGATTATGAAAATAATCGATTATGAAAATAGTCGATTGTGAAAATAATAGATTGTGCCAATAATCGAATAAGTATAAAAATAATCGATTATAAGCTGGAATAGCGTAACGTCAGAAAACGGACCGCAAGCGACGACCATAATATGATGGGTACACACATTGGTTTGTTTACATTTATTTCCCATAAGATTTACGTGGAAGTGTGTTGGTGACAATTTTAGAGGTCATCGAGATTCTTGATTAAGCCTATTATTGATATGGAATTTTAGAGATGTTTCTGGACGAAATTAGTTCAGAAGCATACCTCTGAAATTGTTAATTAATGTATGACTAACAATTTTTATGTAAATCAGGAAATAAACCTAAAAAACCATTAACCCCTGCCATTTTGTGACGTCAGTACCCTATTGGCCAGTCTATAGCAATAAATTATTGCTATAATATGTTAATCAATTAAGAAATAATCAAATAAGTATAAAAATAATCAATTATAGACTGGAAAAGCGTCGTAACAACGCTTACCCTAGCAATAATTATGGAAATAACAAATAATCGATTACTGAATTATCGATTATGAAAATAGTTGATTATTTTAGTTTAGTTGTTTTAGGTCAATTCATTTATATTCCGATACATTATATGGTTCATAATCGATTATGAGCCAAAAGTTGATTATGGGTCAATATTCGTTTATGGGTGAAATAATCGATTATGAGTCCATAATGGATGAGTCCATAATTATGGACCCATAATCGATTATATTCAATAATCGATTAATCGAAAAATATCGATTATTTTTCATAATAGATAATCGATTATGAAATTTCACAATCGCGCACCCCTAATAATGATTAAAATAGTAGATTATTTTGGGTAAAAAGCGATGGTTGGGTTTTTGGTATTTTTTCAAACGCGTGAAATTATTTTGTTATAAATTTTAATAGAAAAATTACAAAAATTTCAAGTTTTTAATTATTTTTGGTTTTCTTAAAAGCCCTGTATCTTTCAAACGATATTTGATTTTGAAATTTTGTTTACCAACACCACAAACACAATAATTTAATTACCATATAAACGAAAAAAGTAATATATGTAGTAATAATTAACTACCTAATCGAAACGCATAAAATCGTTAAAAATGGATAGATAGTATCAAGAAAAAAAGTGAAGCTTGGATTCATAAATCGATTTTATATATAAGTCAATAATCTATTAAGAGTTAATAATCGATTATGGGTTAATAATAATAATAATCGATTATGGCTTAATAATAATAATAATCGATTATGGGTTAATAATAATCATTGATTTTATGGGTCAATAATCGATTATGGGTCAATAATCGATTATGAGTCAATAATCGATTATGGGTTTACAATCGATTATGGGTTTACAATCGATTAATCGAATCGATTAATCGAAAAATATCCATTATTTTTCATAATCTATAATCAAATTTGATAATCGCGTACCCCCACTCACGACGTATACATTCAAACCTTGGTCCGCATGCCAAGCTGAGTAACTCAGTGAGGAATAGAATATGTTCCAGGGAATGGGGGAATCACTGTCTTTAAATAAGTACATGGTACTGCTATTTGGAAGTATCCGATTAAATACTTCTACTTACTGCCAATACTGCTACACTTACTCAGGGCCGGATCAAGCTATTTCAGCGCTGGGCGCAGATGTAAATGGCGCTTTTAATACTAAAATATATTGTATATACGTTTATAAATTACGTATAGCAGTTAGGGGGGGGAGGGGGTTGAGCCGAATCTCGCTAATATCACTGGGGGAAAGGGGGGGTCTCGGAAAATATCACGTAATGAAACTGTAAAATTGAGAGAGAACTGAGTTAAATCAAAGAGTATGTATTATAGAGGGACAGCCATTAACAAATATTTGTCACAAGTTTTTGTTAATGGCTCTGCTACGCCATCTAGTAGACGGTGTGATCTCTACTTTTTAATTTATGGGTGATCCTTTATATACAGGGAGGTATTTTTGCAAAAATAAGTTTTTACATGTTAATTTCCCTTGTTCAGCTAACTCATTCAGCACCCTGTATATAGAGGACCAAAAATTAAGACGTAGAGATAACCCCCTCCACTAGATGGCGTAGCAGAGCCATCAAGAAATACTTGTGACAAGTATTCCCATAAGAGCTGTCCCTCTATATATACATACTCTTCGGTTAAATCAAGTAAAATAATCTCACTAGAGATTTGAAGAGGGGAGACAAGGTCGAACCAAAAATCTCACTACATCTCACCATGGGAGATGGAAGGTCGCAAATTCGCCTTACGTAATTAATGGACTTCCCCATAGAATATTCGCGATTTACATTACCGTTGGTGGCGCTCATGACGCTACTAAATATCAACAACATGGTAGCTTTAAGAATTGATGTTGTTTTAAGTTTTATTCTGAATTATTTTATCGTAAAACCGCTTTCAAATGATAATTTTCAAAATAAAATACCAAAGAATGCAAACTTTTGGTTGGTAAACAAAACTTTTTATATCAACTATATTTGATTAACTTAATATTAATATTAAACTTAATCGCGAATATTCAAAGAACATCAAAATTTTTATTATTTGGGGATGTTTGGAGGAAGATGAGGGAGTCTATAAGCTGGAATATGTGGAAAAAAAAATTGAGCAAAAAAATGAAAAACTCGATAATATTTCATAATTTTTTTACAATTTATAGGAACAAATCATCACCCAAATCAACTTTCTTGCTACAAATATTAAGTTTTTACTTCTCTAGCTTGCCAGAAGAAATGTAAATGGAAAAATAAACGGTTTTGTCTTTTCAAATTATCGAAAAGTGATAAAAATAAATGGGGAGTTATCCCCCGAAAACAGTGGGTAATGGGGGGTGGGGGTGAACGGGGGTTAGATTAAGGAGGTTATTTTACATAAAAATCAACAAAAATGGTACCAGGGCTCGAAAAAAAATTTTATTTGTAAACCAGACTTGACCAATTATATCAAAGAAAATATTAATTAAATCATAATTTGTGACTTTTCGCTTAGCGTTTTGTGAATTAGATATTTCTTTTATTCAAAATTTAATTTTTTAAGAAAAGTTAAATTAAAAACGCACAAATTTAGCGCTTTCTGAACTTTGGCGCTGGGTGCGGCGGCTCCATTGCACCCATAGTTTATCCGGCCATGTACTTACTACCTAATACTGCTAAATATGTACTACTCAACAGTGCCACTTAGGTACTGCCGATTCTGCCTACATACGTGAATGATAATTAGCATTATAATATTATTAACACAAAAACATTAATAACAGTAGCTCAGTAACAGAAATAACAAATTATAAGATAACTAATTAATTATACATAATATTCCCAGCACTTACTGCCTGATACTGCCGTTTATTTTCCATATTGCCATTTACTGCTCAAATTGTCCTTTACTACATGATACTGTATACTGCTACTTACTTGTACTTACTGCTGATACTGCCTATATTGCTGTTTTTTTTAAAGCAGATTTTTAATTTAAATTTGAATTATTTATTTGAATTTAAGTTAGGAATTTAACTAATTTTTATTAAGTAGGTATTTCATTTACGCCGGGAAAATTTTAACATTAAAACTAAATAAAAATTTTCAGTTGGATGGATAAGACCAACGCTGGAACTTTTTCTTTAGTTAGGCTTGAGTAAATTTGCGTGTGTAAGGGTTGATTTTCGTTTACTTCTGGTTTAGTATTTAATTTAGTTCCTTATAAATGTTTAAATACATACATAAACCTTAAATAAATTTACAAAGCTCAGTTTATTCGGTTTTGATTAAAGGTAAAATTTTCAGGATTTTCAATAAATAAATGCAGACATGCAAATTTTATCTTTCTAACACTTATTTGGATTTTTATGTTTTCTGAGAACAAATGTTGTGTACATCACCTGAATTACTCTTGAGCCATTAATAACAAACTAAAGCACATTCAGTTTGTGTTGTGATTTAAGGATAACGGAGACTGATAGTGCACTTGCTGCTACTAAAATGCAAGCTGGCTATACAAATACTTAGCGCACCACACCATCTCATCCATCTTGCTTCTTACCTAAAATTAAAGCTCTTAAAAATTAAATTGCGTCTGAGAGAACCAAGTTCTCTAAATTTTCGTAATTTCCTTAACTCTTCATAAAATCTACAAAATTAAATAAACCAATAAAATATTACCAAGTGATGCGATCGAAAAACCACTACAATGTTTGTGCACTGTTAATCTATTTTGAGTACCTATATGTAGCTATAACGTAGAATTCTGAAGACTTCCTCTAATTAAATTGCCAATTATGTAAAAATATACCATCCAAATATTTTGAAGATTCTGCCATTCTAACTGAGATAATATTATATATTATGCATACAAAAGATAAATAATTACTTGTAAGGTAATTGACGATAATTATTACAGGATCTCAGATGCTAAACTCGACAAGTTAATACAATTAGCGATTATTAATTTTTGGAAACTTGTGAAATTATATTTATTTTCCATTCTGTAAGTTTTTCAGCAGTTATTAAAAATCAATAATTAGAGGACTGAAATATTTTACCAGAAAATAAAAATTTATTGATCAGTATAATATGAAAAGCAAAGCCAAGCGATCTTGATAAGCTAATGGCCATATCTGCATATCTGTATATTATAATATATTTCAGATTATCATCATAATGGTTACATCAATGCAAATAATCTTTTTGAAGTTAACATCACACAAGTTATCCAAATACGAGTATTTTACAATTTAAATACTTTTACCCATTAATTTAGATTATATCGAGCGATGGCGCATCAAGGAAATTTTGAATTATTTTTTAACATAGATACTGTTTAGATTATTATTTTCAAATAGTCTTTGAATAACTCAAAAGAGAGAACCATTTGGAGGTGACGGTGTTTGGTTTTACCCTCATCTTTACTCTTGGGTTTCCGCGATATTTTTAATATCACCGTTTTTTTTCTCTCTCCTCTTTGGCTGTTTGGTTTCTTTTGAACCCTGATTCTGAAAGATAAATTTTTGACAAAGGTGGATTCCATTAGATTGACTAAAATCTTCACGTTGCTGTAAAGTAATAAAGAACAAGGGCTGCAGAGAGAGGGTTTGTTCGTATCACGAAGAACAAGGAATTCAAATGTCACGTTCAGGACTCTGTGTTATAAGCTTACAGAAAATGTTTTTATAATTAAAAATAATAATAAATGTAAAAAAGTGATTTTCGGAGATTGTCCTTACCGAAATCTTTTAAGTTGTAAAAATTAGGTAAAGATTTATTTATGTATTTATGATCTCCTTTTTTAAAATTAATTACATTATCTGTTGGGCACTGCTAGCCGGAACTTAAAAAATTTAATTAAAAAAATATTTTTTAGGTCGTTTCCCTTGTTGACTGCTACCGGTCCATTGTCATTATTAATATTGCAGCTCTGAACTTTTACTAAAAGTTCTTCTTTAAAATTCGAGTAAATTTAAAATTTTTAGTATATGAGTCTAGACTCATTTTGTGCCTCGTGTAACGTAAGTTGATCAGATCTAGCAACGTACAATGGTACGATAAAACCGCAGTGCAGAAGGCTGAAATAACCCTTCGCCAGTTAATCAACTTGTAGGATTTATTAAATTATTTGAAGCTAATTCCATTTGCACATACATACTTTCCATAATGTACGCACTCAATAAACATTGCGTAACAAACAATAACTTTTTTGTTTATTTACTTTTAAATATTATTTCTACAAAGAGGATATCGCATAGCATATCCGTTTATAAGCTTTCATCTTGAATTTGTATTTCCGCTTTGTTTACGTTCAGTTTACAAATATAAATAGAATAAATGCCTAAATTGTATTTGAAACAAAAATACTAGCTACTAAAGCAACATAAGATTTGTCGAAAAGCACTACATAAACACACCGGATAAAGTAGGTGAAATCAAAAGCAAGGTTTTAATTGCTTAAATAAATTATTATCACAAAAGATCCGCACGCGGTATGAAAAACAGTAAAATCTAAAATTAATCACGGTGGGTTTTCTGCTTTTTATGAATTAAAGTACATAAAAGCTTTCCTTTTTCAGTGCAAGCGGAAAACGACATGAATGCTTAATTTGCATTTTTTGTATTTTAATGAAACAACAATTTAATGCGCCAGAATTCGAAAAAGCTTTCAAAGTTTTAATAAAAATTTAATTCAACAACAAAACACATACAAAAAAATAACAACAAGAAAACTTTTAATAACAACACTTCGACAAGATGTTTCAGCATTTGCGCTGCCACCACTTGTAATAGGCAAGGTAAAAGGTGCGGCAAGGTACACAGACAGCTTGAGATACTAGAAAATCGAGCTTAATTAATTAATTTAGAAGGGTTGAGAAGCTTAACTTTACAAAACGACCAATAGAATACAACTGTTGAAATATTAGTTGTCTAAATTAATCTTAAAACAAAATATAGTCATAAAAAATTAATTGCTTTAACAAGCGCTAAACTTTTTATATTTTAATTATCCTTGCAAAAAAACGCCAAGATATACAAGCGATGTTTTACTTCTAAGTTATATTTACTTTTTCTCCTCTTTGCTGTGCTGTGTAATTTAATAAAATTATAGTATTGGAAACTCGTTAATCACTGTAAAGCACCTTCGGTAGGAAATTTAATGATCCACTACGTATACACGAAAAAGATTACGATGATAACAAAATATTGAATTTATCCTAGCTTGCCCTATTAAAACTTCATAATTATTGACAAAATATTATGACAAAATTTGAAAGTTGTATTTGTACTTTTGAAAAGCTCGTAAACTACAGACGACACAACATTTATAAATGTTCTGTGTTTTCCTGAGTTTCCTTCCGCTCTTTTGAACGATGCTATCAGAAAATTTATATCTTCAAACTTGCTGATGCCGTTATTTATTCAGTATATGTTTACTGTGCATAAACTACATTTTAGCACAAATTACTTTTACTTTGATTGCGTAATTTGTGCTTGATAAGGCTTACGAGTAAATTTACAATATTTAAGTGGGTACTAATTGCAAATGCTAATCCACCACGAAGAAAATATAATTTTTACCAAAAAACAAAAATTATACTCTTAATTTTCATTTAAAAAAGTTTTAATAATTAAAAAAAAATGATTCTCCATCCTCGTTTAAATTTAATTAGAACTTTCTTCAATAATTGAAATTTCTAATGCTAATTAGTCCTTTATTCCGATAACTTTCAGAATTGTGTTTTACTATTATTATAGTTTGCATTTAAATTAACAAAACTTTCAACAATAGACAAAAATTTGTTTTTCCCACTGACAATACAAATTGGAAGCCAAATAAAAGTCTATAACCGAAGCATTGCGTGATTAACTAAAATGCTGAATCCTATTATATTAAAACTTGTATATTTCATGTTAAGGTGTGCTAGACGTTTTCATAAAATTAATTGACTAAACTTCTCATTTTGTATCATTTATTTATAATTCAAGTCACGCAGAATTTGGATTACCCGCAAAAACACTTTTTATAACTGAATATCATTAAGGTAAGTCACTTAATGAAATTACTCAAAGACTTTGCGATCTTGCCAATTTAGAAATAATTGTCTTATTCTAAATTATTAATTTTAATAAAAACTAAAACCATCAAATGTTTGAATTTGACTTAAATTTTTTTCAATATGCACTTGAAAATATTTATATATATATAAAAATGTAAAAAAAAAGGGAATTTTTTTTAACTTTTGTGCTTGTGAATACCACTTGTGCTATGAAAATGTGGAATTTTTATTTGCAAAGATAGTAGACAGAAATTGGACTAGAAGTGGAATATATATTTTTCTTGACCTATTCGATTTCAAGTGAATATACTATTTTTTGCTCGTATAGATTGCAAACAGACCTTTTTATTTTCACTCGCATAATCCATGTTATGTATTTTTATTCTCACGATTTTGGACATTTGATTATTATTTCATAATATTTATTTTACTCGAGTTAGTACTAAATTTGTCTGTTTACATGTAGTAAATTGCTAAAATATAATTACTCAGTGTGGAAGCTCTCACGAATACCAAACACGTCTACCCCTGATTTAATAGTCTTTGTATAAGTTACAAGTTTTACGGAATTGCTCAAGAACATATTAATTAAATTTTAATTTTAAATTTAAAATTTTACTTTAACATTTCTTTATAATGAAAATATAAAATGTAAATATAATATTGTTATGTATACAAATAAAAAATATGTTTATCCAATTTATATAAAATAGAACGCAGTCATAAATAAATTTTTTCTCATAAAAAACTTAAAAAATTTTTGTGTTAATGCATAATTAGCTACAATGTCGAAATAAAAAATCGAAAAAGTTTTTATTATCTTTTTATATCTTACGACTTTGTAAATTTTATTAAACAAGAGCTTTAATGTTGTTTTCTTTGAATATAATTACAGTTTTTTAATAAAATTGGGTTGACAACATAAAAGTTATATTTCTTTAAATATAAATAAGAATTGGAAGTAATTTTATATCAGCATTTGTACAACATTTTTCATGTGAGAAAACTGTCAGAATTAAAAAAAAATTAAAAATATGGAACTTAGTTTTACAATGGTTATTTCAGCTAAGCTTTTCCATTCTCATTTAATGTTCCAATATAACACTTGAACAATCATTTTTCAAAAGTTGGAATTGGTTAACTTGGCAAAAAGAGGTGTTAGTTTCATGAAACTTAAGATTTAAAACCTAAGAGTATAAGTTAAACAAAAAATGATCAGAAATCCCCTTACCGTTGTCTAAAAACTTCGATTTGGTATTTATTCGTTCAAGTGCCCTGGAGTCGAGCTTCTTGTAAACTCAAGTTTTAAAGTAAACTTGTGATTTAACACAAGAAATTGACGTTTAGTTTACTACAAGTGACTAACATAAAACATAAAGTAAATCATGGTAGAAAAAGTATATAACTAAAGTTTTTCGGTATAAGAAATATTATAAAATCAAAATTATCTTTAAATGCGGCTATTGCGAGTTATCTATAATCGATATAATATAAGAACGGGTGAAAGCCTTAAGGACTAGTCTATATTGCTATTTCTAAGAATTATATTTTGGAGTCATTGCACCAAAGTGGGATACGAAATGATACTCTAGAGTCTACATGTACTCGGAAACTGAACAAATGAGTGTTCAAAAATTAATTCTTTTATCTAACACTGCATGATGCTGTACAAGTAATTTACTTAAGGACATCTTTTTGATAACTCTTCAGTGGGCTTTAGGGAAATCGGTTTAAATTATTTAGTTAGTGTTATGAAATATACGAGGAAACTTCATATCAACATTATAAATGGTTAAGAAATTACTTTGAAAGTCTCTTATTTCCTGTATTTCTTCAGATATAAACTAGAAAGAATGAAAAAAGTTTTCGTTTGGTTTAAAAATTGATGCTTAAATTTTGCATATTTGGAATACAAATGTACAATAAAGTTGTAAAATTTTATTGTTTACCGGTTAAGCTGTGTGATATGTACATATTATGTATTACATACATAATATAATATGTACTTACCCGAACAAAGCTAGTCAGCTGAATCTATAATAGAAGAAAATTTCAGCTGAAATAACATTGGTTTGAGCAATATCATATAACATAACGCAAAATGAGTGAGTTCCAATAAGGAAACCATAAATATACTTACATTCGATTAAAATTTTTCCCACATCTGTTGTTCTTGAAAACTAAAAGATGTGAAATATTGCAATTGTTAGTAATAGGACGTTAATAGGTTCCAGAAGTTTTTATAATTATTTAAATTGATTAGTTTTGAAATAATCCAATTATCCAATAGTCCAATTAAAAATTCAATAACCTCATTAGTTGAAATAGGTGGCATAACAGTAAATGCATTCCGTTGACGGTAGGCGCGTCAACATGAAAAATAAAAACACGAAAAAGCTAGAAGTAAAAAGGTTTAAGTGCGTTTTTCAGATTGTTCGGTACATAAGTACATAAGCACGCTCGATCAAATTGAGACACTTCTTTCTAAAAATTAAACAAAATCCAGATCCAAACTTCCAAGCTATATTTTTGAAAATTTGATTCTTTGAAGCGAAATTTTTCAGCAAAGACAAATAAATTTATAAAAAAAATTTTGATCCAAAATTCTTCCTCGTGCCGGGCCAATACGATTCCGGCGTAAAATTTGCAAATTTTTGAAAAAGAATTTTTCTCAAAAGCAAAGAAGGCTTTGAAAATTTTTTTCAAAACTTCGTTTGGGTTTTACGGCTCCACCGATCGAGATGGAAAACAAAATGAACCATTTCGAATTTGTGGAGATCGACCGTACCTATCCGAAGCCGTTTAAAAATTAAAAAACGGTCAAAGAATAACGCCGCTACGGCGCAAATTAGAAAAATTTAAATTTTGACATTGATACGCCGATTGCGCGTTTATTTGAAAATGTTTTGCGACCATCGATTGGCCTTGCGAATGGCTTGAATTTTGTTCCTCGCGAATTTTTTTAAAAACCGTTCCTTACAGCTGCAAAACTAAAAAATGTCGAATGGGAACAATTTTCGTTTCAAATCCTTGCTATTTTTGCAGTAAACCAAAAAAAGCCATTTTTAAAGGTGAAGGAACGATGTTTTAGAAAAAATAACAAATCCACTTTTCGTTTTCTTTTCGCGATTATTATCGACGTGAAAATTAAAAATATTGCATTTAACAAATTTAAGAAAAATCCTGCTTCTCAATCAGAATCCAATGCGGTCATACGCCTTTAGAAGAACTTTGCGATAATTACCAATGGCCGAGAAAGATGCGCAAAAATTGTAACGTCAAAAATTTTAAATTTTAATTAATTTCAAAACAAATTTTCCAATATTTAAATACGAACGCCAATTGAAAAGATAACTCGTTCACGTGCGATGCTATCTAATTAATATTTGGCTTGATTTCAATTTCAAATTTATAACTTTAAATTATCCAAATGACCACTACTATTATTATTCCTATGCTTCCAATTTTTCCAAATAAAATCCTTTCCGATCCAAGTTCATCCAAATATCAATTGATAACTTATTCAAATATCCAAACTTCTTTAAATTAATACAATTTAAAATTAATACAATTTATAATCAAAATTACTTAATCAAACATAAAATCTAAAATCAAAAATTTCAAATCAAACTTGCCAAAATAGATCAAAATTGAAAAAGACAAAATTTTGCAGTTATCTTGACAGTAGAAGATCTGGTTCTTCCATATATTGCTATGACTTACCCTTATAATTTGAGGTTGATTTTGATTTTTAATTTTCATAAGCTTTTATTAAGTTAACCAAATAAAAATGAAATTGAAGACATATGCAGCTAAATTTGAATGATATTTGAAACTGACTCTTTATAATACTGTTTTTCTCACAATGTTTCTTCTTTGTAATTTCTGTATAAACTTGAAATAAATGGAATAATTTTTAAACACAATATATCTACTTTTATTTTTGCTTTTAATAATTAAACCTGAGTAAGTGCTAGTCTGATAGTTTGTGTCATAATATAATGTAGTCGCATGTACTATATTTCTTACAATATTTTAGCTGTACTTTACGGTTAAACTTTAAAGAAAATTATTAACTTGATGAACGGGTACTCCAGAAACGAACGAAGAGAGGAGTAATTTGTACGATAAAGCTTGCACGTAACTTGTAAATTACGCTTCAGCGATTGAGCTCAAAGACAAGTTTTTCAAAAAAATTTAACGATTAAACGAAAGTAGCTTTTCGAGATTCAGAGTCAAATGAACTACCCGAGTATCTTTTACTTTTTACCTTGATGGAAGAATCTTACCTTTTATAAAAGGTTTGCTAATGCTATATACTTTAGTAATTAGCAATCACTTTTTATATTTTTGATGCAAAAAATCTGTAATAACAAAATTTAAAGTAAAATTTCTGTTTTTATCTTTTTTTATTAATATCAATTTTTGTTATTGATTCCGAAGTGATTAACTTCAACTGAGGTGGAAAATCTAAATGTGGGGTTGAGGAACAATTCATAGCGTTCAACACTCAAGGTTACAATATCCAGAGGTGCCGAACTTCTGCAGATATAAGGCTAGAAAAAAGAATACTCAAAGGTCAAGGCAAAGCTAGATATCATCAGGATAGTGAAATGATTCCAAAGTAACATGGGAAAAAAGGCCCTAAGAGACCAAGTTTCGATACCCAGAGACTGTTATCAAGATTAAAAGATAATCAAGAATAACTTTAAAGCAATATTTGAAGATATCAGATGCCGAATCAAGAAGTCAAACGATGCATCCAAAAATACATTGCGGACAAAGAACACGTAGTCTAAGGTCTTTTAGACAAACTTACTGTTAAGAAAAATTAAAATTTATTGTTTATTGTTTATTGTTTATTGCAAATTATAAATAAGTCCTAAAAGTACATAACTTATAACTATAAAATAGTTAGGACTAATTTAGATACTAAACATAATAAAACAAACTTATAACTAAAATAGAATAATATAATAATGCGGAAGGCTAACAATAGAAATAATGATTTAATACAGCTAAATTTTATATGTAAATTGAAAGAATTTTTGTTATACTTCTAAGCCTACGTTACTAGACGCTCCATCATATTCATTTTAAATTTCTTGAGGGTTTGAAAACACCGATCCGAAGAGTCGAGACCATTCCATAATAGAATTAAAGCTTTAAAGCAACTTTTGTCAATCCAGGAGTTAGGTACATATGGAACTATTAAATTATTAGTTCGATGAGACTGGCTCTTTATTAAGAAATCTCTAAGATATTGTGGCATTGAAAAGTGTATAATTTTAAAAATGAATTGGAGTAAATGTAGTTTAAAGAAATTTGAAAAATTTAAACCCAATATTTCTGGGACTCTGTTATTTACATGGTCTCTTGGACTCAAATTAAAAACAAACCGAACGCATGCATTAAAAGCGACTCGTAAACGGTCAAATTCACTTGATAAAAGTGAGGGATAAAAACAATATCGCAATAAGTAAAATATGGAACAATAATCGTAAGGACTAAACGTTTGCGCATTTCTAACAAAAGAAATTTTGAGTAAGGCTTCATGGATTTTAAAGTACCAAAAGTTTTCCGAGTTATCGAGTTCACCTGGTCATTCCATGATAAATTTGATTCATAAGTAGTCCAAGATTTTTTACTTTGTTTAGAAATGGAAGTTCTTCTCCATTAATTGAGATTTTTGAAAGAATTACTGGTAAAGACGATGAATGAAAAATAATTGCCTGCGACTTTGATGCATTTAAAGATAAAGAATTAGCATCACACCATTGAACAATTTCTTGAATAATACTATTTATGTCTGTTATAATCTCATTAATCTTTGCAATCGGTCCAGATTTATATATTTGTAAATCATCAGCATATAAATGATATGAGCATCTTAATAATGAACCCAAGTCATTAATATAACTCGTAAACATAGTTGGACTTTTTATGGAACCTTGCGGAACCCTTCTCTTTATTTTACAAACTTTCGATTTTGAGCCATTAAAAACAACTATTTGAGTTCTATCTGATAGAAAATTGTTTAGCAGGTTAATTGCAGATGGACTAAAATGAAAGAAATGAGCAAGCTTATCAAGTAGTTGTTTGTGTGGAATGCTATCGAATGCTTTTGAAAAATCTAATAAAACCATGACAGTACACATTGAACCTCCACTTCCACGACAAATATCCTCCGTAACCTTTATTAAAGCAGTAGTTGTGCTAAATTTTGGTCTAAAACCAGATTGAAAATTTGAAAGCAAACGATTTTGCTCATTATGTTCTTGAAATTGAAAAAATAGAACCCTTTTTTTTCTAAACCTTTTGACAAGAACGAAAGAACACTAATTGGCCGATAATCAGATAATTTTGATGGATTTATAAGTTTGGGAAATGGAACAACTTTAGCTTGCTTCCAAAGATAAGGATATGAGGAATTTAAAATTGCAAAATTATAAATATCTTTGATAATCGGGATAATCAGAGGAAGTATGATTTTTATAAATTTTGGACTTAAACCATCGCATCCAACCGAATTTGATTTAATTGAATATAGTATATTAAAAATTGCTTCCTCAGTGACACATTCAAATTTAAAAGTTTCGTAATGAGCAGATGTTATAAAAAAACTATCATTTGTATTTGTTACTGAGTTGGCATTCGTAAAATATTCATTCAAATCATCTAAATTGACATTCATTTCAGGATCTAATTCATCGCCATACACTCCTTCCTTCCTCAGATTTTGATATAAAATTTTGGATGGAAGATTTAGGTCAAATTTTCGTGCACAAAACTTCTTTTGAGCCAAATATTTTAATCCATTCACTCTATTTCGAAGTTTACGATATGCTTCCCATAATTCATCTTTTTTACTTCTGGATTTTCTTTTGCGCCAGACACCGTAAGCAACATCACGTTTGTTCATTTCGTTTTTAATCTTCCAAGTTAACCAGGGCGTAGAGCGATCAGGTTTAGAAACTGTTTTAACTGGAACGTGCCTATCTCGAAGCTTAATCAAGTTATTTGTTAAAATTTCAACCTTTTCATCTAAATCTGCCGACATCAAAATAGGATACCAGTTTACTGCAGCTGTAGCTCTGAAAAGATTTTCTTGCTCAATGGCAGAATAATCGAAGAACGTGTAGGAACTTGGAATAATCGTAGGTTTGCAGATCTTCAGAGCAACAAAAAGAAAATCATGATCGGAAACTTCCTGCATCACGCCTGTTTTTGAAGCAACTACTTCACAATCTTCAGAAATGAAAATATGATCAATAGCAGATTCAGAATTATGATGAAAATCGATGCGAGTTGGACCAAATTGCAAATGTGATAAAGAAAATGAATCAGTTAAATTTTTCAAGAGGTTAAAATTAGAATTGTTAATTAATGAATTTATGTTGAAATCACCCATCAGAAAAACGCTTGTATAGTTTGATGACCATCGCATTAAAATATCCGAAAGCTCACTTATCATATCATTCACACAATGTTCCTTTACTCGATAGACAATTCCAGCCAAATATTTTTTTAGGTTTATAGATATTTCGATGAATAGATATTCTAGTGAAAAAGTCATCAAGTTTGGTGATTTTTCCAAAATTTTGAGCTTTAGATTGTTTCTAACATAAAAACCAACACCACCACCTCTTCCTTTTGGTCTAAGGTTATGCACAAATTTGAACCCCGGAACACTCACCGATTTCAAAGTCGAACCAGATTTCATCCACGTTTCCGTAACTCCAATAATCGAAAAAAGGGAGTTATGCAGAAGTAAACGTACTTCATTAATATGAGCTGGTAAGCTACGTGCGTTGAAAAGACCTAAATTAACATTGCTAGCAAACTTTCGAGAAAAGGCCGAAATCGTTCCATTCAAGCGTCCATTAATATCGCTCATTCTATCAAATAGATTCATGATTGTTATGTTATTTTCTTTATTAATATTATCTTTTGGTGAAATTAGTTGCTATTGGTATTTAGTCTTGTTACTATCGATTTTCATTTGTTCCCACTTTCTTTTATAAGCTTCGCAATTTTTGTCATTATCTGCACTTCTAATTTTAAGTTAAATCTTTCATTAATTTGGATACAATTTATGCATTTTGTATCTTTACTCTTGCATTCCTTGAAGTCATGATCTAAGGAACAATTCATACAAGCTTTGCTATTTCTGCAATATTTGGCGCTATGATTAAATCCTTGGCACCTATAGCATCTTCTGAGAGATATCACGTTATAAACAATGCATCTATTCCAACCAACAAAGATTTTACCCGCTTTAATCATTTTAGCATATGACTCATTGTCCACTATTAATTGTATGTATACTTTGTTATTTCCTTCCTTATTTTCAACTATTTCAATTTCGGCATCCTGTCCCAAATCATTCTGTTCTATAATTGTTCGCTTCAACTCAGCATCTTCATATTTATTTTCACATCCCACAATTTTAATAACTGGTCTCTTTATCTTGGGTGTGCTTATCTCATATTTATCACCCAGTTTTTCTATTATTTGCGATTTAAATGCTTCTGTTGACATTCCATCGCTGCATTTAATTATCACTCCTCCATCTGATATTCTATTAATATTATTAATTTTGACATTTATTGGATCAATACCATTTTTCAATTCCATAACTGTAGTATCACTGTTTTGATTACATCTTTTGGGTTTCATTATCACAATGTTTTCATTGCTGGTTCGCTTAACAATAGTTGAAAATTTTTCTTTTGGAGTATTATCCACACCATCAATGTTCATTATTCTGTTATTCATGGATTCTACACATAATTTTGAGTTAGCATCAATTTAATTTATCTTGTCTTTAATTTCATGTACTTGTTTGTCCTGATTTGCCATACACTTCAAAAATTCCCCCAGCTCATCATTTAATGCTAAAATACCATTTAAGGTCATCATGCAGTCCACACATGTCCAATTTATATTTGCGATATCGTTTATATACTTGAACATAGTTTTATTAATATTTATGCATTTGAGGTGGTAACTTCTTTTACACATTCCGAAGCATACTATCCATTCTTCTTGAGTGATAGTATCTTTACAAATTTCACAATTCATCTTTGTGATTTTCTAGTACTAAATAACTAGTCCAGCACTTTTAAACACGTCAACACGTTCATTATCATTAAGACTTAATTCTTACGGCTACGTTTTTAAAATAATCCTTTCAAGCAAAGAGTCCTTTTTATTAAAACAACAAATCTAATTTAGCATTAAATTTATGAATGGGTTTCTTAATGATAGAAATAATTAGCAATAAGATATCGCTTCTAGCTACTATCAACACAATATTGCTTAAGAACTATAAAAAATATAAAAAACTGCGTGTATGAGCGAGAAACATATGAATACCAAGCTGAAATTTATTCCAAATATTTTATATTGGAAAAATACAATATATTATGGCAGGTTTTAGTTATAGCATTACGGACATCGCATTTTCTATTTCGAAACTTACTTCAAGATCACAAAATTATTCGTTTATATGCAGCACATAACTTTGAAGCCGTTTGTGCAAGCGTTCAGTTAGAACCCAACTTCATTATTTTTGATTGAACGTTCCTCGTATATTCACCACATCTCGTGCTTTTAATCAATTTACCTTTATTGATATCTTATAAAATTTAATACAAGTAATGAAATTTGGCCGTAAATCATATGAGCATCCATAGTTTTTGTTTAATAATTCAAAGTTTAATACAACTGTAGTTTTCTCATTGTTAAATTGAGTTCATCTAAAACTTTGAGATAAATAAGGTTGTAACTAACCGTTCCCTTGATGTTATAATATAAACTTTAAGAAAAGGAAGTATCCCAACAATGGAACACATTTGATATATAAAATTATTGCATTGTTCGAAAAATTTAAACTGAATCCAAAAAATGAAAAAGGAACTGAAGATAAACAATTTTAGAAATTTATGATCTTGGAACACCAGTGCTGGAATTTAATTGAAATTATTAGTTGTTAGATAAAACGTCATGCAAATTGCTCCGAACAAAACACCAAAGGGCAAACAACAGTTGTTAGCTAAGTGAAAGTACAAAATAATAATGTAACCGCAATCAGAACTGCACTAAGTTTGTGTAATGTTTGCCAAAAAGTTAAAATTATTGTTTTATGTTTCTTGCGGTTGCTTTGAAGAATATAATTAAAACAACCTACAACAAAAGGTTTATGTTTTTATTAAGTACCACAATTTTCATATCAAGGATTCGTTTTTAACATGTAACTGTATAGTTTCGAGAAGGAGGGTTTAATGAAAACGTTAAGGTTTTCTTAAAGCAAACTTAGGTGAGTTCGAGATACTAGCTCTCAACTCCCGTATCATTTGGCAGCAATTCAATTATGTTTTAGAGCACTTAAGACCGGGAAACACATGCCGCACTGATTTCAACCGCATTTCTTGTTTTAGTCAACCAGATAAGCGAATTTCTATGTACGATCAAATATCCTTATATTTGATATTAATCGATTTTACGTTGGCAATCAGTGCATAATATACAATTATATAGATACTTACGTTTCCAACCTACTCCAAGATTTAATCTACATATACATATATCACTTTGACTTTTCAATCATACTCCTACATGCTTTATTTAAATCTATTTCCTTGCTATGTTACAATTTCTGTAATAACTTTTACGTTAGAAATTAGAATTATGTTGAATTGTCACGTGAAATTATTTAAAAACATATTTTTAGAATATAACTACCTGAATCAACAACGGTGAAGTATACTTAACTTTTATACTTTGAAAATTTTAATTTGTTTTTCCGGAGACGTAGCTTGCATCTCCTTTATAGCGGTACTCGTACTAAGTTCTAAATGACAAAACGTCTTGCAAAGTTATTGAATGGAGCAAGTCAGCAAATAATTTCCAAAACAACATCAAAAACGTTAACAAGATTAGATATACAGGGTGTCTATATACTCAGAGTTGAGTGACAATTCTTATTTTCATGTAAATTCGAGATATACAAGGTTTTTTTACTTACAGAAATTCCTACAACTCCCTCAGTTTACTATTTGGAATCTAATTTTAGAACAAACAGAATAGTTTTGTAGTAGGTATACCTTGTATAGAGTTTAATCCGCAAGCATTTGTCTATGAAGATTTTACCTTTGATAGAACTATTTACGATCAAAGTTTGAAAAATTCTTTTTTAATTAACAGACTGTAATATGTAATACCGTAACTGTGGGAATATTGTTTATATCTAGGTTGTAATCTAAAGTTGTATGTATATGTAGTATGTAATGTACACCGCATGAAGGACTTATTAAGGATTCATTTGGATAATCCTTTAAGTAAAGTGTATACATATTATCTATAAGCAAATATACGTTTAATCGATTCCATAAATTTTCTTGCTAACATCAGTAATGAGATATAAGAAAATGGAAACATCTCTCTCATTGTTAGATTTTCTAGAAGTTATTTTAAAAATTACAAAGTTTAAAACAAATTCTTGAAGGCAAGGATAACAGGTACGCTGAACTCGGCTTCTTCATTATTAATAAGTACCTACAAATAATATTAAGTATTTATTGTTAAGTACAAATCGCAATTATTCCCATTTAGTCCACAGAAATTAGTCAAAAAATATGCCTTGATACGAAATAATTATATCCTACAGTTATGGTGTCCCGAATAACGTCTCAATAGTCCGAAAGGGGGGAGCTCCTCCGCTAAACATGTGGCAACAATGTAAAGGTGCTGTAAAGTGGTTTTTGACGATTTTATCGGTTCTTATCAGTTTTACGAACAAAATACTTCTATTCAAAAAGAAAGACACGATAATTCTATACAAAAACTACTCTATAAAATTTTTCAGTCCGAGCAATACTTTTCATGATAAACCCCGCTGAAAAATATGTAGTATAAATTTTTTTTTATTTTCTCAGATTAAACCGTAAAATATAATGAAAAAATCGGTAATAAAAAATATTAATTCAAAGTTTGAATACGTGCAGATGGATGTCGGAACGTTAAAACTACTATAAAGGCCGCCGTACTCTGAAAGAGATGTTGGATTAAGCATCTGTTCTTTCCCTCATGTTCTTCCATGCCAAGCAGGTTCATCGGGTTTTATCAGTTGAGGGTATATACTTGCCTTGGGATTGGAGATTTTTGTGGCCAAAAATAACATTCCAACTTCCTGTACCTAATTGTCTTTTAAACATGATTTTTAGCAATTGCGCAAAAGGTTGTGGACCATTGTGCACTTGTCGAAGATTAGGACTACATTGCTCATCAGTTTGCGGTAATTGCCATGACCAATCTTGCTCAAATGCTGAACCAATCGAAGACGATTCATCACAACAAAAAACTACGAACAACACAGAACCTGAAATATCTAATAATATAAACCCTTCAGATTCTTCTTCCTTTAATAAGTAATATTAAACCATAAATCTAAAAACAAAATTATTTTTTTTTTTTAATTTTATACGTATTTTTTCAGCGGGGTTTATCATGAAAAGTACTGCTCGGACTGAAAAATTTTATACAACCTTTTTTGTGTAGAATTATCGTGTCTTTCTTTTTGAATAGAGGTGTTTTGTTCGTAAAACTGATAGGAACCGAGAAAATCATCAAAAACCGTTTAGAACACCTTTACATTGTTGCCACATGTTTGGCGGATCTCCCCCCCTTCGGACTTTTGAGACGTTATTCGGGACACCATAATATATATGAAAACGTGCAAAAACTGTAGGATATAATTATTCCGTATCAAAATCCTAAATGTAGTGGACTAATTGTATTTAATACAAATTAATAAATTAGTCATATATGTTCAAAGAAGTTAAGTTATTTAGTGCAACAAAATAAATTACTTAATTGGTTACCTACGCAAATAAATAAATTTTCTATGACAACAGGTCGTTTTATGTCGGAAATAGATTTTTTAAAGAAACAAACTTTTGTTGTTTCGTGAAAAAAAATGTTTACATTCAGAACAACTAGATTGAACAATTGTTAACAAGGTTATATTCAACAAATACTAATTACTTAAATAGACCAAAATTTAGTTGATGCCATATCTGTGGTGATACATTTTTTTTTCGGTGAAGGAATCAATATCAGAACATGCAAAATATTACATCTCTGATGAAAGACTGTAAGAACCTGTAGTTATTGGCTAATTTTCCAATTTTATAAATTGAAATCGTATTTTTTTACAATTTCTAACTATTTACAAACCTTACAAAATATAAAACAAAAAATTCTTTAATTATACCAAATCATTAAATTCAAATCAGGCATTAACAAATCAATTCAATCACACAAATTATTTTATGTCCACTTACGAACTTTTCTAGACCAATCATTTATCTAATGTCATTATAATAATATAAAATATATTGTGGTTTTTGTTTTACATTATTTGACAGTAATTTGCTTCGGCTTTGGTGTTTTTGTCTACAAGGTTTCTGCACTTCATCGCAGTAGTGATATTACTATTGTAATAATAATAATCTAATAAATAATAATCATTTAAATATTTATTATACAATCTTTCCACAATTTATTTCAAATTATTCATATTATTATTTTCAATATATCAGCTTGAATAAATATTGTTCCACATCTTCAATTAGGGATTATCGCCCATTAATTTACACCATCAAATTTACATTATCAATAACTACTATTTTACAATGCAAATATTCATTAACCTATTTACATAATATTATTTCTCCACTCTTATAATTAAACTAATTTCATGTAATATAATATTACTTCTTTAAACAATAAAACTTTTATATTACACTGAATCATTATTTGTTTTTTATACCTTGACAACGAAATATATTAAGTATGCTATAATACTCTAGGGCGTATAAATCATAATGCCCGCTTATTATGCCCTCTCATCGCAATTATATACACAAGTCACGGCAAACTAGGAACTTTAGCAAATTTAAATTCAAAATTTATAAATTTTCTGAAATTCAAATGCAGTGTAAAATAAAACGTTGTATGCAACACGGGCATTACTCGATGTTTATGCTCTCGGGCAACTTAAAAACTCTCGGGCCTAGCGGAGCTCGACCTTTTAAATTGGTTGCCCTCGACATAAACATCGTGATAATGCCCTTGATACATAAATAACTATTAATAACAAGTTAAATTCAATAATATAATCAAATTATATTTAAAAAAAAGAAAAAATATAATTTGATTATATTACTATTGAATTTAACTTGGTATTTAAAGTTTTATTGTTTATTTTCTCACAAGTTAAAATTTATATATTTAAATATTACCTCTTTATGACAGATTCTTTCAAAAAATCACAGATTTTTCTATATTTATTATATTATATAAAACTAGGTGGACTGTGGATCTCTTTTTTAGCGGTATAATATTTAAATATTTAATTTCGTTTCCTGTTACTGGGGGATTCCCCGTTTTTTATATTTTCAAAGTAACGCAAAAAGTTGCTGCTAAACTTGATGTGCCGTTGGGCAATTAAAATTTTTTTTTAGAATAATGTACTTCTTATAAAAATAAATAGGTGTCTCAAATTCTAATTTTCTTTAGCTGAACTTTAAACTTTTCTCACATTTGGTCAAGAGCAAAAACTTTCCCAGCTTTTTCTGGCGAAATTTGTTAAATTATAAATTCTCTATCTTTTCCAAGTATTCTAAAATAGTGCAAAAATCTTGCGATATGTACTGGAGGGTGTTCCACACCCCCCAGACCCCCGGTTTACAATTTTGACTTTATATTTTTATATTATTTTTATAATTAACTTTCAAAGTAACACAGAAAGTTACTGCTAATCTCCGTGAGCAGTAAGGTAATTAAATAAATATGATGCTTTCCTAGTTTTAATTTTTTCTAGTCGAAGGTTTCCCTCGTTTTTGCTTAAAAATTCAAATTTTCCTGTTTGGATTAATATTGGACAAATATTTTTAGTCCTAATCTTAGTTTAATATATTTTTTGGTTGGTAAAAAAGTCGATCAATCGGAGTGTTTTCTTCGACCAAAAAAATAACACGCTGTAGCAGGAGCAGCAGCGTGCTGGGATTTGCCGGATTGGAAGCAAATTATATTTACCGCGATTTACAGCTGGCTACAGGCCTCCATCACGTATGAAATTTAAGACATTTCAAGGTCAACAAGGTTTAAATGAAAAGTATTGTTTAAATAGATTATTATTTATCAATTACGTAATTTACAGGAAATTTAGACCATGCAACGGCAACCTGTTCATTCGGATTTTTTACCATATTATGTTGCACATTTTTCTATCTTTGAATTTAAAATTTTAATTACCTAACAATTTTAATAAAAAAATTTAAGGAATCAGTCACAGATGTTTTTTTAAGCTGGTCGTAATATTTATAAATATTAATATTTATATGTGATTTATTTCAATTACTGTATGTATACATACCTACTTCTTCGAGTGGTGAAGAAAGGCTTCATTTATGTAGAGAAAAGCCGCCGAACAGTAAAGTATACCTTCATAGTCCTGATTTGTTTTACTGATAGTTTACAGTTTATTTCAAAATCCGAGCTTGCGTTTGAGGATAATAATACTGTAAGGGAGTGTTCCCGGGTATGAGACGGGTTTTGTTTTTCCGCCATAAATGTTCATTAGTAAAATCAAATCAGGTTTTCTATAATTGCTTCTTCAAGGCAATGAAAATACACAAAAATTGTATTGATTAATTGTAACAAAATAATTGTCTTCTTGACTTGAAGCAGCGCATTAAAATCCATTTCTTGGTATTTTCTTTACATTTTTGCGGTTGACATTGCTAAAAATACAAAAATATTGATCAAAACCGTAGTTAAGTGGAATATAAATGCTTTATGGAGACACAAATGACAATATTTTACAATTATTGTATATGAGTAGGGTTTGAAAAAAAAAATTGTCTCATACCCGGATATTGACACCATTTTGAGAATGACCTGATAATTTTTTTTCAATCAAATATTGACAAAATCCAATATCGGATCGCAAAATATAAGGAAAACACTAAATGCTAATGCAGTACACTTACCTTTATCAACATATTCGGCTTTCTTCCTAATTTTAGTATCATGATAGTTTGTGATACCTTCCATTGATTTAGAAAGTGATTGATTCTGATAATTGTATTAAATTCTTGTATAACGGCTTGGAAGTACTTTTGACCTTCGGTGATTATTCACCTTTGATACTATTGGCATCGCAGCAATTGGCCTTTGGGATTATCGGCCTTTGGGACTCATGATCCCACAGTATGGTCCAATAATCTTTGCGATTTATGACCTTACCACTGACGTCTCGGAAAGCTAGTTTCAGTAAATTAATTTTTGGAATTGAAATGTCCTCGCCCTTGCTGTAACTATTTATTCTATATTTTCACTTTATTTGGCGAAAACGCCAATTTACATTTTAGCTATTGAATAATGTTTTATTTTCAAGTGTTTTCACCAGTGAGAATAAATAAAAAGTGAAAATACAGAATTAATGGTAACAGCAAGGGCATGGGCGTTCCAATTCAAAAACTAATTTACTAAAACTTGCTTTCTGAGACCTCCGTCCTGAGGTCAGTAATCGCAAAATTCAACTGTCCTGAAGGCCAATTGCCGTGAGGCCAATAGTCCCGAAGATCAATAATTCCAAAAGCCAATAATCGCAAGGCCAATAGTTCCGACAGCCAATTGTTGCAAAACCAATAGTCCCGAAGGCTAATTCTCGCCAGGGCAAATTGTCGGAAGCCAACTGTCATAAGGCCAATTGTCTCAGGACCAACTGTCCGGTTACCATAAATGAAATTTGACAAATTTTCAATTTAATTTTTCCAATCAGATACATAAAATAAATTATATCTTAGTCGGAAATAGATAAAATAAAGCAAATGTCTCTTAAGATGTTAAGCTTCTTCGGGTACTTGATATCGTCTTCATGTAGTATCATCTGCGTGACGTCTTACTTGGACCAAGACGGCTAAAAATCTACTACAATGGATATCAATAACAAAAACTAATAGATGCACACAATATTTTTTAAGTATTTTAAGTATTTCTAAACAAAGAGTAAAATTACATAGAACACAGAGATGGATTAGAATATTTGCTCTACTAGAGGACAACCAGCAGTTCTATTACTGATATACAATCTTCCTATATCTAGATTTATTGATTTTATATATTGTCCAAATATATTGGTAAAACAGGATAGCTACTGAAAATGGCATCCCAATATTGTATGTAACAGGTTAACGTAACAGGCTAACGCGAGCTCCACTTCACTTTGGGTATTTCTTATACACTCTGTATTCGATCGGATACACAAAGACACAATGTTCGAATTTTTAGATTAGTAACAAAAATTTCAACTTTCAATTGATGTAATGCTATTAAAAACGTACTGCTTTTAATACGGCTGGAGAAAAAATAAATTTAATTCAAAAATAATAAAATTTGACGAAAAATGTACGCAAAAGTTGTTTTTATAATCAAAGGGGGCAACCAAATTACGAATGGATATGCAAATTTGACAAAGAACTAAACTTGGAAGAAAGTTGTAGAAAAATAATGTAAAAAAGTCTTTGAGAAGCCGGAAAAAATTTAATTAACCAAATTAAATAGTGCTATTGTGTTCGCCGAAAGTGTAGCATATAAGCAAATTTTATAGTTATTAATTATATAATCAAATGCAAAAGTCAAAGTGACAGGTGCGGTAGTGAAAATTATCATTCATAGCGAATTTAATTGTAAATTTTATTCGCGGCAGTGAAAATAATCATCCATAGACAGTCGTGTACTCCTAAAGTCTACGAAGCATTAGCCACGCTTTGAACTAGTATATGAACAACGTTGACCAATTACAGAGCTCCTCCAACGAAGGAGAATATGCATTCTATCAAGTCGACCCTACTTTTTCGGCCTGAATGAACAAAATTTCAATTCCAGAACTACAAACAAACAACAACAAGAAAAGGAAAAACTCCTTTTCAATCGAAAGCGAAATATTATCAGCTGAATCCAATTCCAAATGAATTCCAGAGATAAACAACATTGATGTCTTACCTGTATGACCACCTCCACATCCGAATGACATCGACATGCGCATCGAACATCAGCCAATCATGGCAGTTTACAATAGCTTTGGCGTTCTGATGAATGTCCCTCAAATTTCCTCAAGACCCGCTCCTGCATCCAATACGTTCAACCAATTTGCCGGCTGGACTACTGTAAGAAAATCCAACCAACCAAAAAACTCTAATCAACAACTAACTAAGCCACCAAAACCGTCACCTATTATCATCTCAAAACCAATAGGACAAATCCAGGTTTTCCTAAATAAAATAACACCATCTGCGAGAGGACCAATACAGATCAAGCACGTAAGGGGGCAAAAGTGGGTCTATACGGAAAATGCAACTGATCAGAAAGCCGTACGTGCTGCAATTTTCACCGATCCAGAATTGGAAGGCTTTACTTTCCAATCGAAAGAAGATAAAAACGTCCAAATAGTCATGAAAGGTTCACCGTATATGGATACCACCAGAGTCAAGGAATGTTTCACCAGAGAACACAACCTCACCCCAATTGCTGTGACGCAATTAAAAAACAAGTTCGGGGACATAACGGGAGCATTCCTATTGGCCTTTCCACCAAATACAACGATCGCCCAAATTAAAAACATTAAATCCATTGGTCAAGTTCTAATCCGTTTCGATGATTACTCCAGAAGGAATACCAGGACGCAATGCTACCGTTGCCAAAATTTTGGCCACGGTAGCTCAAACTACAACATGTTTCCCAGGTGCATCAAGTGCACCCAACCCCACTTATCGAAAGAATATCCTCGAAAAGAAAAGGACAATCAAGTAAAATGCTGCAATTGTGGAGATGCCCACCCGGCCAACTATGCGGAATGCCAAGCCTACCTCAGCTATGCCTAAAGGGTGAGTAGAAACACTCAGCGAGCTATTAATTTCAGTTCTTCAAACATACCTTCTCTTTCTACTTATTCTTCTGTCAAACCTTCAAACTCAAAGTTCAATGATTTACAACAAAACTACCCCCTCCTACCGACTCCAACAAAACCCTCAAAACACTTTACGCAGACACCTTCCCCCAGACTCCAACAGCAAACCTTTACTCAAAATTTACAGACCCCAACGACACCACAAGGTAATCTCGGCGATCTCAAAACTTTATTTGCCGAGCTTCGTGACAATCCACTATTAACATCCCTCAGATGATCGATATTGTAAGAGAAATTAAACAAAGACTAGCCGGGGCTACAGACACCCTGCAAAAAATACATATTTTGGCCGACATAGCTTCTAAGTACGATGACTAGACGACCTAACACAACTTTCAAAATCCTATCTTGGAATTCCAACGGACTTACAACTAAAATACACGAACTACAACTCTTGACCCACAAACTTCAACCAGACATAATACTAATACAAGAGACTCAACTTAACAAGAGGACACCACCAAAACTACCCAACTACGCCACTGCCAATCACCCAAATTGAAGACCTAACTATAGTTAACTACTACCTTTCCCCAAGAAAAAAACATAACTTCACCAAATTTGACGAAAAACTGCAAAAACCCGGTAAAATAATAATTGCCGGGGATTTTAACTCAATCCACTCAACTTGGAATAACAGTACTACAAACACGAACGGGACTGAACTTTACAATTACTTACTAGACAGCGTCGCCCTCCTCTCCTTCCCAACCAACACCCACACCCACCAATCCTACACCCCAAACCAACGACCTACCACAATCGACCTTGCTATTAAAAAAACAAAAATTTAAATAGCATTATTACGTTAAACAAACTAAACTCGGACCACTTACCTATACTTTTGGAATTCGACTCACTTAATTTAACAATTTTACCAACCCACATCTTACAAACTACAGACTGGAAAAGATTAGGAAATTTATTAAAGCAAATACCATTAAATCCTCACATCCAAACGATCACCGACATTGACAAAGCAATTACAAAATTAACAACTGACGTGACAAATTGACATGAGCAATGCACCACGCACAAAAAAACACCAAAACATAAATTAACTTTACCACCTGACCTACTACTAAAAATTAAACATAAAATCAAACTAAGAAAAATTTATCAGACACATTATTACTCAAACTTAAAAGAACAAATCAACAAACTTACCAAGGACACAAACAAAGCTATCAGCTCAGTAAGACTTGACAACTGGACCAAAACACTAACTGACATTAAACCTCAAAACTTAAACAAAATTTGGAATATAGCAAAAGCCTTAAAAAGCAAAAAACAAAACATTGACTCACAATTTCCAATCCTACTGACCCCAAACGGATCAAAAACCACCAATCTCGACAAAGCCAATGCAATAGCTGCCACTTACCTTGAAAACCACTTACTAACATCAAATCAAAACGACCCCACGACCAACACCGCAGTAAAATTAACCACGGACATTTTTAAAAACACCAAGTACCCCACCCCCGAAACTTACCTAACCTTCCCTCTGGAAATCAAACGCTTCATAAAAAAACTAAAAAACAATTCCCCCGGTAATGACAACATCAGAGCTTCACTGGTAAAAATTTTTCCCAAAAAATTGATCCTGCAACTGTACTATATTTATAATGCCTGCCTAAAATTTCAATACTTCCCGATAATTTGTAAAACCGCAACAGTCATACCCATACCAAAACCAGACAAACCTAAGAACCTACCGACCAGTTACCGACCCATCAGCTTACTACCCGTCCTCTCCAAAATACTTGAACGAATCATACTGACCAGACTACAAAAACATGACGAAACCCACGACACAATATTATCAGAACAATTTGGCTTTAGAAAGTTACACTCGACAGTACTACAGCTAGCAACTTTGACTGACAAAATCACAAAACAATACAATCAAAACAAGACAACCGCAATTATTACATTAAACATTGCCAAAGCCTTCCACACCATATGGCACGACGAACTGATATACAAACTCATCAACGCAAATTATCCCCCCATCTTACGAAAATTATACATAACTGTCTACAGGACAGACAATACCAGGTTAAAATAAACAACTCCCTCTCCTCTCTCCATCCAATTTCTGCCGGAGTCCCTCAAGGCTCAATCCTTGCTCCCCTCCTATTCACCTACTACATTAACGACTTACCGAAACATCCTGACACGACGATCTCACTCTCCTTAAAAAAAGACAAAGCCATTTCCTACCTACAAAGACATATTGGCTGGAAGTTAAAACTAAACGAGACCAAGACAACCTTCACTTTATTCACCCACAAGAAAAAAGACAAACTCACAACAAAACCAAAAATTAACAACACCCAACTTACCCAAACTGACAGTACAAAATATTTAGGCGTTGTTCTAGACTCGAAATTAAACTACAGACAACATATACAAAACAACCGAGACAAAGGACATAAAATGCTAGGTGCACTATACCCACTACTTACCCATAGAAACAAATTTGACCCTAAACTTAGACGACAACTATACCTCACTATGATTAGACCCGTCATGACGTACGCCTGTTCCATATGGAGTAGCGCCGCCCCTTTCTATCTAAAAACACTCCAAATCGTGCAGAACAAATGTCTTCTTGTGATCACCGGTTCGCCGAGAACCACGGAGACATTTCGACTGCACGAGATGGCCGATATAACGACATTGACCAGCTACATTTACAATTACTCTTACAACTTTTTCACCCGTGCGACACTAAACAACCCCAAGACTTCATACATTGCAAGACTGACGAACAAAAATATGCTTTTCAGGCAGACCCACAAACTTTTACATAACATCTTACTTTGAAAACCCTATCCAACCTCTCCATTTTTTCCTCCACTATTTTAATTTTTTTGTCCTTGGCTCTTAAGTTTTAATACCTTAAACCAAACAAGCTCGCTGGGTTTTTTCTACTCACTTTTTCTACAAACTGTTAATATAATGAACATACAAAACAACTTGATAAATCAAAGATAGGCGCAAGTTAAACAAACATGTAAATTGAAATTTATTTAAATTGTAACAGTCCGGAATAAACATGAGTATAAACTAACTAAACTAAAACTATTAATTATATAAGGGAATTATATAGCCTCTAATCCACGAGAAAAAATGGGCACTCGAGGCGTAGCCAAGAGTCACATTTTTTCGAGAGTATCAGAGGCTTGTTAATTCCCGAATGCAATTCAACGTTTTATCCACCACCATGGCCAAAAAAGGCCAAAAACCACAAGTAAAAATTCTGGTTTTGAGAAACGTCTGATTTGACAAATTTATTTTGATCAAGAATATCAAGCTATATAGTTTTTTTTATAGTTTTTATTATGAATTCTAATTCACTAGTGTATTAAGAGGCCTCTAATCCACGGCAAACAGACGTATTAAACCTTCATAATATAGTGGTCTTGGATAAAATAATATATTGTAAATAGTGTTTCGAATACACTTGCGAGCAGATGATTTAGCGTTGTTTATATAGGGCAAAGAACCAATGTGTCTGAGACCGAAGGTTCAGTCACGAAAATTCAATGCAACATCAACTTAAGGGGCTGTACTCCACCTCCCTCGTGTGTTAAAAATTGCAGATATTTTTAACAAAAGTTAAAGTGTCGGGAGCTGGAACGTCTCCGCCCGACATTAAATGTATAAGTAATGTCCGGACCCGACAACAGGTCGAGGCGAAACGGTAACAGGTCAGTATAAGAGACTACATACATTGTATTAATAATAAATTTAAATAATATTCTAATATGTATTATAATTTTATAATTATTATTATACTATTAAGATTTGGATAACAGAGAATAGCAGTATAACGACAACATTACAGTAATTTTAGATTTCAATGTAATTGTTTTAATATGCATAATCAATTAGCAATACATATATGTGGATGATACTATTAATCAAATTAATCAAATATATCTGATCAATATTATTGTGCCAATATTAAAGCTTAATATTGTCTCAATATTACAACAATATTGGAATAACATAGACTAGAGTAATAAAATAATATAACAGTTTAATATTGTAATTATACTGCATCAATATTAATTTGAAATATTACCTGAATATTCATAAGCAATTAATATTTTTCTAATATTGAGATGACAGAATAATCAATCTAGTGCCTCAATACACAGATCATATTGAATATTCATTTGAAATATTGTCCCTATGTGAATAATCTGCATTTTACCAATATTGATATTATGCAGCAAGATTATATTGTACCAATATTAAATTTTAATATTGTCTACAATTATTGTGAAGCATATTTCAGAGAAATAGTAATACAGGTAATCAACAATCAGAAATCAGAGCGTCTAACTGTCTATGTAATTAGTCCATCTCTTGAGGATTTTTCTAATTGAATGCTGTATCTAGGTTTATTGGTTGAAAATTGACAAGATGTAACGTTTAAGATCGTGAAGCTTGTATGCAATACATGAAATTGTATCTTATACTATTTATACTACTAGAAACCTCTATTCCTCGTGTGTTTTTAAGTTAACATACATATACTTCTTTATGTTAAAATTGCCAAGGATAATCTAATTGTAGTATTTAGGAATACCTTTGTATTCGTTAGAATCTTTTGTAGAATTATTTCTTCTTTTTGTAAGTGAGTATACTTTTACTAAAACTCATTTTATTTGTTATTTTCCTCGTTGATATTAATAACTATTAAATTTACTTTTCAAATTTTTATTGGTTTTTCTAGAGAAGTAACTTTCATCTTCTTTATGAAAGTACTTAGTTCTAATGACACAACGTTCTGAAAAGTTATCGAATAAAGCGAGTCAGTTTGATATACACTTTTTAAAAAAAAATCACATTAAATTGACATTATTAAAAAATTATGATCAAACAAAATAATACTACGACGCATAATTATTCAAAAATTAAAAAATAAAATATTTAAACATTTAAATCAACAAAAAATATTTTAGTTGCTATAACATAGTTTATGCTACCACAACAAAGGTTTTCCATTGCAGATCAAATAATATTTTATTATTGAAAATAAAGATTAAAACTTATAGTAATGTTACAAGATGTGTAGCAGCACGTAAAATAATGTCAACTAAACTGCTTTAGTATTAAGATCTTTTGTTTTACTTGTAAGAAATTTACTGCATTGTTTGCACAATGAAACAAATCAACATCAAAAATATTCCAAGTTTATTATTCAAGAAATCTGAAAATTAAATTTTCTACATCAGCAGCTCACGTAGTTTAAAACAAAATCTAAAATTGGAACAATTGTATTAATTTTAATAATTTAAGATCATCTTCAGGTACAAACTTGTTGGTACGTATTGCTCCAATAAATTTTCTTGGCCAAACAGAATATTGATTCCCGAAAACATTTAAATAATTTCAACATTTCATGCAGGAAAGTTATTTATTTGGTTTAACAATTTCCATATAATATGCGAGTAATAAAAATTGCGAAATCGAAAAGAGTTTTATATGAACTAAAGCAGAGGAAATCTTTTCAATATATAAACGTTCTTTAAGCAATATCGAAGTGCTATGTTTCCGATCTGTACACTTCAATTTCCGAATACGAATTCCTTATTGTTTTACACACTTTCTACTTCAGGGTTTTTCGTATTTTTTATTCTTCTTGCTTCAAATAAAGTTATACGAAACGTTGCATATTAAATTTAAATTTTAAGAAAATTTTCCTTTGGTGATATGAGACTAGAAAATTTAGGCCTCATTAGGTCTGTTAAATTTTTAAACTTATATTGGCCCATAAAATCAACAATAACATGTAAACTGTAGGTTGAAAGTATACGTGCATAAAATGAACAAGAAAAAGCACTCACTAAAATATTTACATCTAAATTTTATTTGTCTTTGTGCGTTCCTTTACAACGAAAAGTAAGTTCTAAAATTGAATGGAAAAATTTAGTAAACGTTATGACTTGAATACTCAAGTTGATTTATCTACTAGGTCAAAGATAGCAAATTTGATATCGGTTTATACACAAAGGGAAAAAATTCGTACCCAAATAAATTTATTGTCATAAGTACCTAGCTATCAGAAATTCTTGAGAATTTATTGTTTCACATAATTTTTCAAGAGCTCTCTCTTAATTACTTACTTAATTTTAAACATAAATCTAAGTTTTAGTTAAAAATAGATCCGTTTAATGCGTAAACAACAGAAATTCTTGATTAACACAATTTCAAAGCAACGCGATTAAGACTAGAGAGAATATTAAATTAAATTATGCAAAAGCGGATACGTAAGTTCTTAAATAATAACCATTTGCTTAAAGACTTAAATCATAACTTCTGCTAAACGTTATTGTAATATGACTTGCTTTCAATTAATTTCAAAAAGTTGGTCGATTCTTCATAAAAATTATTTCACAACGCAGTAATAAGACAAAGTAGCTTTTGTCTTCCAATTAGGGATGCCAGTCAAAGACGACAGGTAAAAAACTTTCGGTACTTCAATTAGGGCAAATTTTGTCACAGCAACTGCAGTTTCTCGGTTTAAAAACTTGATAAATTAATATTGACTTTCATTTAATCAAATAATAATTCCAGGGATCGTACAAAAAGGCACCGCTCTGAAAAGTCACTTCTTCAAAATAGATGGACTGCAGAGAAAGGCTAACTTTGAATAAAATTGTGTAAATTTTGACAAAATTAGTTGTACATGGTAGCTTCTAAGCTACTTTTTAAACTTCCAAACATCATAACTTTGTTAAAGAGGTTACAAGATTTCTCTCTAAATTATCTTTATGGACTATAGTGGCTACCCTAATTAACTTACAAACATTAAATTTTAAATAAAGATAAAACCAGTCCCATACGGTTACCAACACGTGGTTTTCGCAACAGACTTTGATTAACCGGCTGGCCTGATGTTTGGAATTATGTTATCCTATTTATAAATAAACGAAACAAAGAAACACAAATTGTCGTTTCAGTGAAGACAAATTCAACGAAAAAAACGCATTAATTATTCCATCCACGACAACATGGAAAATAAAACTACAATATTTAGCAAATTGTTTACAATTTGTTTAATCGTATTTGACATCCTTCGCGCCAAGCCTTTCGGTTCTCCCAATCTCCCTCTGCGATCTTCGGGAGATCATTGCGATTTGGACATCCTTCTGCCATGTTAGTTTTGGTCTTCCTCTCCTTCTTTTTGTTAGGGGTTCATATTTTTTTTGGCCATCTAAAATCTTCCATTCTTTGCAAGTGGCGGGACCACATTAGTCGTTTCTTATCTATGGTGTCTGTTATTGTTTGGTCGACACCCATTCTTTTACGCATTTCTAAGTTTCTTACGTGCTCCAGTTTAGATACATCGCAAGAGCGTCTCCAGTAGTCCATTTCCAGAGTTTTTAAACGTCCTGTATTTCTTTTGGTTAATTCCCACACTTCTGCTCCATACGTGCTCTACTATCGCTGAATATATCATGGTTTTGGTTTTCTTCGTGACGTGTTTATTCCAAAGGACTGAATTTAGCTGGCGTATGGTTCGTTTTCTTTGGATAATTTTGTTATTGATATCTGCTTCGCTACCTCCCCTGTTGGAGAAAGTTATCCCCAAATACTTAAAACACTCACAACTCAGTTTTGGTAAAATTTATTTCAAGGACCCACTTTTCGTATTCTTTTTTTAATTTTTTCACCATGTATTTAATTTGCATCCTGCTCGTCTTTGGCTACGATTACCTGGTCATCGGCGAACAGCAAAGTATAGAGGGTTGAGTTCCCTATCGGGGTTCCCATTCTATGGCATTTTCTTTTCCATTTGTTCATGGCCTCATTAATATAGATTTTAAATAAAGTGGGAGCAAGGCAGCATCCTTGAAGCAAGCCTTTTGAAATTTCAAATTCCCGAGATAACATACTGCCTAATTTTACAGAACCAGTTCCTCCAATGTATAGATTACGATTGGCATTTTTATACACTCTACTAATACCTCCTCTGTCTTGGCTTCCCCACAGCTTACTTAATGGGATACTATCGTAGGCTTTGCGGAGATCTATAAATGTTTGATGTACAGTTGCATTCCTCGCTAATTTTTTGTCAATGGGTTGACAATGGGGTTACCAGGGTTTCCCAGTCTTGGAGGTGAGAGTTCGAATTGGATTGGAGAGGCTATGCCGTCTCAGACTATGCCATCTTAGATTGTGTATTGCGCTTCACAACCCCTTTGAACCCCCAACTTATTTAAAACAATTAATTTTTCATGATGAGTAAATGATCAAATATTTATTTTGAATAACGGAAAAAATATTTTTGTTAGTCAATAAATGTAATTTAATTGTTAAAACAACATAGAACAGCAAATAATTTTCTACTTTGTAATCTTTTTATTTTGTACCTTTGATAAACCTATCGTAAGTAAAAGAAGAGTTTTTAAACCCGGACTTGAACCAATGATCTTTGGATTACATATCACATCACTTTTACCAACAACAGAATTCATGATCTAAAGCGTTTCAAACAGGTAAAGAGGTTTGGGTAGCTTGTTAGGCAGGCCTTAGATATAGGGCTGGATAAACCATGGGTGCAATGGAACCGCTGCACCCAGCGTAAAATTCAGAAGGCTCCAAGATTGTGCGTTTTTAATTTAATTTTCTATAAAATATGAAATTTTGAATAAAAAAAATATCTGAACGGCAAGAAGTCACAAATTGTGATTTAATTAATATTTTTTTTGATTTAATTGGTAAAGTAAAATAAGTAGAAGGAGGCCATTAATTACGTGAGGAGATTTTTCGACCCCCTCTCTCCTTGCTGAGATGTTGTGGGATTTGGTTTAATCCTCTCTCCCTCTCTTCTAATCTCATGTGAAATTGTTTACTTTACTTAATTTAACTCAGTTCTCTCGTAATTTTACAGTTTCATGCGAAACTGCAAATCAAATTTTTTTTTAGCCTTGATTCCTCCTAATTCTTTTGTAAATTAACCTCCCGAAATCGAATATGACCTCCGTTTCCCCCCATCATCCACCGCTTTCGGGTAGCTTATTTTTTTAACAATTATTTTAACCTTTACATTATTTCTAGTAAACTAGAGAGGGGAAAAGTTAATATTTGTAGCAAGAAAGTTGATTTGGGAGAAGATTTATCCCTTGAAATTGCAAAAAAATCATTAAAAATGATCGAATTATCCGTTTTTTTGCTTAATTTTTTAAATTATTTTTGTTGTTTATTTCAGCAAAAAATAACAGCAATTACACAGAACATGTACATATTATGCTAGTTTTCAGTTTTTACAACCGGGGGGTTAAAAAACACAAATAGGTGTACATTCTACCGAACATATTCCAAATAGCAAAAGATTTTGATTCCAGTTTTAAAGTTGTGATTCCACTGGGCATTACTGGATCTATGTTACAAAAGATATTTGGAAAAATCTATAGGAAGATAGATTTTGGGACCAATTTTGTTTAGGTGTACTGGAAGGTATTCCACACCCCCCAGACCCCCCGATTTCAAAAACTGAAAACTTGTGTATATTATGTTCTAGCACTTTTTGAGAATAAGTACATTTGTAGGTTTAGGCAATACGCTCTGAGTAGTACCGCGTATCCCAGTATCCAACTGATTGTATAAAATTATTGCCACAACATATATGTAAATGTATTGGTTCTGAAAGAGAGAAACGCTGCTATGTAATAAAATTAATCACAAAGCATGCACACAAATTTTGGATTTATAAAATCGGGGAGTAAATTGTTAATGAATATTGTACAGCAAAGTCCCCTAGAAATCACTGATTGGTGTCGCGACGAATAATCCATTAAAAAATAATCCTTACAACAAATATTTCCCAAAGTGAATAATGATTATTTTTAAATTAATTTTGTAATAAATTTTTTTTTAATTTCAGGATTTGTGCTAGGATTATTTGGTATCCATCCTCAAGACTCGAATGGAGAAAAACCACAGATAACAAAGATTTTTTTTTTAATAATTATAATAAAATTCCTTAACGTCGACATTCAAGTAACTGTAGTTTGATTGCTTCCTAGGCAACCCGATAATCTGTTTACCTCAACGGATCAAGCTCTTTCAGTGCCGGGTGCAGATTAGGTAAATGGCGCCTTTAACAGCGACGGCTTGTCAGGAGAGGGATAGACAAATTCTGAAGTATTAATTAAACTAATAAAATTTTCAAAAAAGTAAAAACGTACATTTTCAATTGTGAGAACTATCAAACGATGGATACTTCATCTACAACACTTATCCAAGATGTAACGCGAGACTACCGCAACAACATAATCCTCAGCCTAACATCTATTTTTCCCCTTTACCTCAACGTATAGGCTTTAGGAGAGAATTTGGTGTCTGCATAGCTTGACCCGGCACTGCTTAGATGTGATTTTCCTCCTGAAGCACCGAAACAGTCACAATAAAGTTAAGGCAGTCTTCTACTTTGGAAGCTCAAAAAAAAGCAATCTTTGTGAATTTTTTTTTAGATTATTAATAGAGATATTGATATGAGGTTTGTCAGGATTTAAAAATACACTCCTGAAATACTTAAAAAAATTTTTTTGAAATATTTTAATAATTTTATATATAAAGAAACATTATTTAAATGCCTTGCCTAGATTAGTAGGTGGGGCTGCGCTGGTGTTAAAATCTTGAAATTCGGTAATCTAAAACCAAAAATATCAAAAGCTTTAGGTTCAATATATCACTAGCAACCGACTGAACTAAAATTTTTAATATACTTGCAAAAATAATGAAATGGCGATAAAAAAATGAAAAAAAACAGAAAAATTGTAAATTTTTTTCCACTGTTTTTTGCAAAATATATAGTTAAAATTAAAATTTTACGATAATTTTAGTTCAAGCGTTTGCCAGTGTTATATGGAACCTAAAACTTCTGATTTGTTTTGATTTAGATGGCCCATTTTTAAGATTTTAACACCAGCGCTACTTTTCATTCAAATAATGTTTCTGTATATAAAGAACGAATAAAACATATTAAAAAATTTTTTTTAAGCATTTCAAGAGATATTTATTAAGCCTTTCAAACCTTATATCAATTATCTTTATTAATAATCTCATAAAAAATTCACAAAAATTACTTTGCTTCAAGTTGATCGCACTAACGATTAGGTCAATGACCTAATGGTCATTGTGGAGTCAGTTTTTGCACTAAAAACTAATTTTGATTTTATATGCTATCGATTACTTATTAAAGTTGCTATCAACTTGTTATATTAAGTTCTTGTAAAATTTGAAAATTAATTAATTTTAAACTAATTTTATTTATGTAAATATGATATCGACGAAGCAAAAAACTGACTTGTAGCAAAAAGTGTGATTTTAACAAAAGGCTAACTTTCATAAAAAACCAATAAAAGCCAAAGTTATTAAAAACTATTTATAAGAATAAAAAACTGCTTAAAGGGTACAATTTTAATTAATTAATGTTTTTTCCAGATGTTTTAAAGTGGTGTAACAATTGAAAATACTACTGGACACTAAAATGTCGAGATTGACTTTTGAAACTATACATAAAGCTATTTTTCCTTTAAAACACACAATTTTGTTTAAAATGAGGTAAAACTGAGTTTATTCTATAAAATAATTATATAATTATGTAGCAGTGGTGCTCGAATGGTTTTAGGGAACTGAATATTGTCTTAAAGTAAGTTTTCCTATGTTAGTCGAAAAGTATTCATTTTCTACCCTGGAAGTAATATTAGAGTTTACACCGATATAAACATATCAGTAGTTGCAATATCTAAAGAAGTGAAAACTTGTTGGCAAGATTCTTGAACTCGGATCTTTTTGGTGAATTTAATTGTTTTGCGGGTTTTGGTTTGTTCAGTTTATCGACACATCCATAATTAATGTGCACAATTAAACGTAGATTGGACATTTAATTACTTTAAAAAAAATTATTAAACTTTCTTTCATTAATATTACAGTATTTTCAGGTTGGTGAGATAAACTGAAAAATAAAAGGACTAAAAAAAATAAATCTGTAAGTGGAAATATTTTATTGCTTCTCCCCGATAATAAAACATATTTAGAACAAATACCAAAAAAGTAAAGCTTTGGTGTGTGAATTGCAACATAATGTTTTGGAAAATGTACTTTTTGTGATAATAGTAATCGGAAGCTATTGTGAAATCTTTTACTGTAGATCTACAAATACAATAAAAACCATTAATCAGTTTAGATGAGAGACTCAGTGCCTCTATCTCGTGGAGATAGTTCAGTTAATCATGCAGTCAGTCGTCCGCAGGTGATGGATCACTTTACACCTACGGGAATAAACCACAAATTCATATTGTCATGTTTTTATTCCAGAATGTAGAATAATAATTATAAGTTTTTTAGGAATCCGCTTTTTCCGTTTTAAACCTAAAATAACAAATATTAAAAATAATAAATGCGCAGCGCCATATATAAGATAACAAATTCAAAATTAATCAATTTTTAGTATAATACGAAGTTTTTTTAATTAAAAAATGAAATTAGCATGTATTTGAAAAATCAAATTTAAGCAAGAATTTATGGTATTCACAACGAAACTGCAATGCACTTCGTAAATTATAATTTTATTCACGTTTGAACTTACCAGATCTGCTTAATCACTTCTAATGGCTTTACTCAACATTTTAAATTTAGTTATTTTTCCCGTTGGTATTTTACTAATTGAATTGAATTTATTATTAAAATATAAAGCAAATTTAATTTGTTCTAAATATCCTTTGGATATTATCATTCGATCCTGCTAGAGATAGTAGTAAAATAAATTATAGTCAATTACTGTAGAAAATTTGTAACAATTAAAAAGAATTTTGACTGTATTGTTATCAATAAAAAGTCAATTAGGTATTTCTACTTAACCAGTAGTAGTCATTTACCAATTAACCCAAATTTTAATTTTAGTACGCAATCATAAGGTAATTAAACTTTATTAAAACTTGAGAGAACCTATAAATTTCAATTTAAAATAGGATAACAAAATTTGTGACTTTCATTAAATATAAAATATTTACTTCTTCTGGCGCCTGCTATAATACGCCATAAGCGCAGATTTTCGAGATTACGAAGAAATTAATTACTTTTTTAAACATAATAATCTTACCCTTTCTGCATTTGTATTTGTTTTTCAACTGTCGAGTTGAGAAAAAAAGTTAAAAGTAAAGCTGGATTCAAAGAAAACTTTTAAATTGAAGAATCAATCAAAATAAAACTTGAGATAGTAAAACTTCTAGTTTAAGTTATTTTACGTTTATCAAATGTTTGTTTTTGAAATTTTAAGTAGAATTGATGAAAATTCTTATTTTGGTGGAAGCCCGACCAATAAAGATCAATATGAAGCGTGCAAATTCGATTTTATCGGTGTCTAGTGAATCTACAGTTGCCTTTTTTTGTGGGAAAAAGATGAACAAAATTCAATTACATTTGGGTGACGGTATTAAGCCAGACAACCGAAAGTTAAAAAAGTGAAATAACACAATGTCGTTCCGAAATAATTATTTAAGGGTTTTTATTAAATTTTAAGTAAAATCGATACCGAAACCTTGTCTTATTAAATTTTATTGCTGTCTATGGCTGTTAATAAGCGATTTAATAATCTTCGAATAATCGATGATCATAAATTTAGTCGAAGCCGTTAACTGCTTGACTACAACTTGGTTAACAACTTTGACACTTAGCAGAATTTTGGTTTTGTGATAATGTGATCGGTAATAGTTAAACTTAATTTGTATTATAAGGTTGACTTTCCTTTCCAATTTGCGTAAACTTCAATTTTAGAGATAACAAA